>CATOVK010000011.1:0-89895 GCA_951905685.1 Eumerus sabulonum
CTAGCCTTCTTAGCCTCCCGTTTCGGTTCCTCGGGGGACGATCTGGGCCTCTTGGCTTTTTCTTTCTCTTGGGCCAGGATTCTTGTAGCCCAGGCGACCGACTCTTTGGCTTACTCTGGTAGGTCGGCCTTATGACCCCATCGATGTAGAACTCTCAAGTCCGTCTTGCGGTCTCTATAGGTCTTGGTCGATGGGTAAATTTCTTATTGTCGGCTTTGTCTTCCGACAATTTGTTTGAAGGCTTTTTGGTACTCCTGCTGGAGCGTTTGTAGCCTTAGAAATGGGGGATTTCTTTCCCTTCCGGTTTTTTATGAGATCCGGACTCGTTATTATTTTTATTTGTGTTGTTCATGAGGTTCCCACAAGATGCGGAGAATTATAATGTCCACCTGTATAAAGATCCGCAATATCCAAGTAAGGCTAGCTGACCCGGAGGGCGCCAGGTATCCGGATACATGGTTTGCGACTGAGATATTTTTTATCTGGGCTCTCAGCCTGGTCGACATCTCGGCGCGGTACGGTTGACACCTCATCTCCAGCCCAGGCTGTGGCGAGTGAATAGGTATGGTGGGAATGTGGTGGGGAATATAGAATAGGCTTTCGTTGGTTAGGGGGAGTGAGGGGGACGATCATCTTTTGGTGAGAAGCCCACACACCTCGTCAAAGTAGATAATCAGGGTTGGTGTAGACAGAAATATGTCCCAGAAGGGCAGTGAGTCTATAGTTCCAGCTAACAGTTGGTACACAAAGATTATGTCGATTATTTCACGACGTATTTCCAGGGTTTGTAAGTTGAGCAACTCCAGTCGATCTTCCAAGGGAGAGCCCTTAATGCAAAACACAAGAACCTACATTGCACACAATCAATTTGTTCAGAATGACTAGCGTAGTATGGAGAT
The DNA here is from genome assembly GCA_951905685.1 of Eumerus sabulonum. Classification (NCBI taxonomy): domain Eukaryota; kingdom Metazoa; phylum Arthropoda; class Insecta; order Diptera; family Syrphidae; genus Eumerus; species Eumerus sabulonum. The sequence continues at coordinate 900 of CATOVK010000011.1, forward strand.
CAGACATGACTAGCATGTTCAAGGAGAGGTCTGACGTAAGTGATGTAGAGGGATTAGTTAAAATGGAGGTCCGGGAATTCTTTAGACGTTCTATAAAGCCAAGAAAATAATTTTCTTGATGGATGGTATAGTTGATGTAGAAGAGCCCTCTGTTACTTATGATTCCTAGGTCCCCTATAAAATAGACATGGTGTAGGGCTCGTTAATAAGGTAGTATATTCTGGTAGCTGGGGGGAAGTGTTTTTGAGAAAAAGTAATGGACTGGTATTTATCGACGTTAACCGTCAGGAAGTTATTGCCACTCCAAGTACTGAAGGAATCAGGGTCGTTTTGGAGTTCGAACGAGTCAGACGTCTGCGAGCCTTTAAAGATAAATTAGACATCATGAACGGTTGGGACAAGGATTAGGAGACCGAGGTGACTGCCTTGCGGAATAACGGAAGAGGCAACATTGGCGCCTGAAATTGAGAACCAAAAAATACCCCGTAAAGCGATTCTCGAGGTATGATTTTAGCCATACGAAGATTTGGGGCGGGAAGCATAAAGTCTCAAGTTTAAGTAATATTAGTTGAGGGTTGATCTTAGGTTGGTTGTGGTGGGCTGCCTTTAAGGAAATCATGCTGCCCGGGGGAAAAAAAATGCATTTGCAGAGGAAGGACATTAAGTCATACATATAGACTCAAAGAGTTTAGCGACGAAAGACAGTTTAGCAATCGGACTATAGTTAGGAATATATTCCCATATTTTAGGGAAACTTGACAAAGTGAAAGACAGAAAAGAAGTTTACATAGAGAAATGATACATTTCTTAAGGAATATGGCTGGTAGATCGACCTGGAGAGAAGTCGAGTTTGATATGATTTATCGTGTGCTGTTCGAGTCATCATCAATTACAGAGAGAGATGTGAAGATTTTTTTTTTTTATTTTGCAACCTATGTATGTATCATCGTAGGTTTATGATTATTTTTGTTTTTGTTAGGTACTGGTGGGTGCTTACGTTGAGTCCACTTGGGAGTTTATTTTCTGTAAATGACAAGCATGGACTTATGAATGCAATTAAAAAAATATACACTTTTGCAGGCTTCCTAAGCACTTTTTGACAATTAAAAGCAAAATGCTAAAAAAATCACATGATAGAATTTTTTGCATTTTCTTGAGCATTTACTACTACACTGGTTTTGAAGCTGACATTAACTACCCATTTTATTTCTATCTTAGACTCTGCCATTAATGCCTTGCCTTGCATGTGCTTTAGTGCATGTGACATTGTCTTCAAACAAAAAGCCTCAAGAACAATATGAGAAACCATTAAAACAAATATAGAAAAAAGAAAATGAAACATCAACAGCTTAATCGCTCATTCAATTCGCGCATCCCGCAGAACGTTGCTGCAAATCCCTTCTATCATGGTCGTAAACAATGATTCACAAGAAGAATACACCCCTCCGCTGCAGTAGCATCATTATGTCGTCGTAGGCACATCACTGCCAATCTCCAAGCTACAAAAACAACATAATCTGCTGATAAGGATACGTAGTAGGACATACATACATACAACAATACCGATGCGGCTGGTGACAAACTTTACCCCCGGGTGAAGGGCAATCGAATGAGTTCAAAGGCACTTCTGCTAATTGTTGGTGGCTGGCTTACTACTAAGCCGTTTGCAATCAATAATTGAATTTCGAAAAACTCAGTCAAGATCAACAGAAGTGGAAAATGGGAAAATCAAGTTGTTTTCGGGATAGAGTTCTTAAAGGACGGGACTCAATTATCTGACATGGTAGCGCTGCGAATGATTCGAGAGCCTCCAGTGCCGTTGCTGACAGTTTTGACGATGCAGATGCAGCTAATGACATTCTCAAAAGAAATGCTATATCCTGGCGATTTTTTCCTCAATCGTTTTTCTTAATTAAATTGGACGAGATCCTTTGAAAAACCTAGTTTGTTTTGATTTCCTTTTTATTCCCAATAGGGGTGTTCTGGAGTTTTTTTTTTTTTTTTTTTTTTTTTGTCAAAAGGACACTATAGAAGCGACGCGCTTTGTGTTTGTGTGTATGGCAACTATTCTGGACTTGGAGACTCTTAAATGTCGATAGGCTTGCTAAAAATAGAATGATTCGTTGCTTTGTATGGTGTCAAGCGGTAGGTGAGTGGACCCGAAAGATCTGAAAGCAGTAAAGTGTTCTTTTCAAACGAGGATTAAGGGCTTCTTCTTCTTTGATGGCGTTACAGCCCATGAAGGACCAGAGCCAAGCTTCACTCAATCACCCATGTTGTCTGTAATTTATTTTTCACATAGGTGAAAGGGACCTACAGTTTAATGCCGATTCCGAACGGCGTGAGTCGAGAAGCTTTTTCACGGCAAGTTTACTACGGGGGGTTTTGCCAGTACCCCGCCGAGAAGGAATGCCGCGAAATAAACATTCGATGGCGTCGGTGTTATCGGTATCCGAACTCGCTCATCGTGCGTCAGAGTCCAACACACTGATCACTGCGCCACGGCGGCGTCCTCGGATTAAGGGCTTACTTATACAAAAAATTGAAACAGGTGACTATGGCCGCTACTGGAACCGTTTTTTAACCAATGGTTACCTTTTAAGGAAGATGTAATTTGGCACTGTTTTCTGTTCTATAGAGAAAAATAAATAATTTCGTTTATGGGTTATGTAGGTTCGTAATCTAGACTTTTTAATTCTTACAGAGCGGGGATACTAGAGGTTTGACACTTAAAAATGTTGCAAAGGATTGCGACTTACTTAAAAGCTTTTCAAAACCAACCATCAATTACCATCTATGCGGGTCAGCATTCTTTTCACTTGAGAATTCCTATGCTATACCTCGGGATGGGAGTTAAGTAACATGTGAACTTTGTATGCATCTTATATATTGGGTAAAGTGGGTAACCTCTGGAACGTGGTGGTCAACGAACTACTGCGGATGCTTAAACAGGAAGGGTACGCTGTGACCGCCTATGCAGATGACATTGCTATTGCCGCCACTGGTAAATTTCCCAACACTCTATGCGACCGTATGCAGAGTGCATTACATACAGTAGAAACCTGGACGCAGTACTGTGGACTTGTGGTTAACCCTAAGAAAACCGATCTAGTACTGTTTACTAACAAATATAAAATTCCGCCCCTCAACCCACCGAGGCTGGTTGGAACCCAACTAACAATCAAAGAGCAGGCTAAACATCTAGGCCTAGTCCTTGATAGCGTCAAGAAAGCAACTACTGCCCTCTACAGCTGTAAGAAAGTGGCGGACAGGAAGTGGGGTCTCCAACCAAGCACTATGAACTGGCTCTATACATCAGTCATAAGGCCCATCCTCCTGTATGGCGTTGTAGTCTGGTAGACTGCTCAACAGTCAATCGAAGCCTTCTGGGGAAGGTACAAAGATCGGCCAGCTTATACATTAGCGGAGCGATCAGATCAACCCCGACGGAGGCCTTAAACATTCTACTACCTTCCACCATTGAACCTTTTCAGCAAGCAAGTTGCTGCCTGCGCGGCCCTAAGAATGAGGAGCTTAAGAAAATGGCCCACATCTCAAAAAGGCCATACTGCCGTTCTAAACCACTTCAAAGTACCCATGGACACGGACTACACCATCCCGCAGAATGTGTTCACTGCAGTGTGTATCAGGCAGAATATACAGCGATAAGAGAGGCCCTTGCATGGCTCAGGATCAATGTAATATCCGCTAAGGATATTATCTTTTGCACGGACAGCCAACCTGCGATAAAATCCTGGCAGCGGTAACCCACAAATCAAAGACATCTCTTAACTGTCGCCTATCTCTAGATGAGATGACTGAATAGTTCAATATTAAAATACTGTGGGTTCCCGGGCATAGGGATATTCAAGGAAATTGCGCGGCGGACGAACTCGCAAAGTTAGGGTCAAGCACAATCAGCCTACTTACCCTCGGGTACCTAGATACACCAATAAGTACGGTAAAGCACATGATAAAACTTCAAACCATAGAGGAGACCAACATCCAATGGAATAAGAGCAATATCGGCTTTATAACCATACAATTGTGGCCTAAGTTAAGCCTAGGACGAACCAGGGACCTACTGGCAACCAAAAGAACAACTTTAAGTACTCTTGTGGGTGTCATTATAGGTCACTGCATCATTGGAAAACACGCCGTCAGATTAGGGCTACCCTCCAATGACTTCTGTCGTGGCTGCATGGACGAGAAGGAGGAAGAATCAATACACCACCTTCTCTGCTCATGTCCCTCTTTTGCGAATCGCAGGAGGATCTACCTCGGCACGCTCTTCTTTGACAATCTAAGTGAGCTAGCAAACCAAAAGAAAGCTCAACTTCATCGCTTCATTAGAAGCACCGGTTGGTTCTAAGTTAGCGGATCAGGGTAACTTGATCTAGGTGGTATCACAATGGGCCGACTTCGGCCTACGTGTGGCTTTGCCTACCACGTTAACCTAACCTAACCTATATATTGGTTTGTAGAGCATTGGCTATACCGTTAGGTACTTTTTTTTTTTTTTTAGAGACTCGCGCAGGTTCAAGAGTTTTTATATTCTCTTATGATGTGTTTTAGACACACAACCTGAACGGAGTGCAGTGGTTTGGGTCGTTGATGTTCGTTCACTACTCTCAGGGGTGGTTGTCCTAGATAGGACGAGAGCCGACCAATTCCGGATTGGTTATAGTCCGTAGTAATTCGTTCGAGCACTTTTAGCATTGCATACGCAGAGGATGAATTTCAGTTGACCATATACTGTGAGTGTTATGCCTGCAGCAGTACGGTCTGGTCACTTTCCATTCACAACTGCGTTGCATACTTTTGTCCGTAAAGAAATTACTTTTTCTTGACTACGAAGCGAATTTGAACTATAGACCTTCCGCTCGGCGGTCGATGATGCTAACCACTGCATCACAGCCACCCCGAACGGCGAAATTCTTTTCTTGACATACTACAGGGGGTTTTGTCAGAACCCCGCCGAGGAGAAGCACCGTGAAAAACACGTTCGATGACATGGCTGTTGACGGGATTCGATCCCGTGTCATCGGCGTCAGAGGCCAACACACCACCCACTGCGCCACGGAGCGCTGATAGGTACTAGTACTGGTACTATCTTACTAGTTTAATATACTGGCGTACAACCGGGCATATACGTATAATATATATCCTGAGCTACTAGAACTTACAAACTTTCATTTACAAGATCAGATCCTCAGAAAGAAAACTTATATCAGTAGCCTAAACTTGGACGCACCGGTTTGAGAGTTCATCTCCAAATGCTCTAGGTATGCACATATTGAAAAAAAAAGGAAAAAAAAAATCTCTGGACAGAAGATGTGGTAGTCTTCCGACATTAAGTACACATTTGACTAATGGTACGAAATATGCTACTTAAGTTTTGAGATAGTTATCTAAAAACGTAAATGCATGCATGTGAATCAATTTTCGAATGACTTCTTTCACTCTGATTGAGTGAAAGAAGTGGAAGCATTAAACGCTTCTTGAGGCTTTGAAAAACGTTGACTCATCAACTCGATGTTTTGAATGCTTCGAAATTAGTTTGTCAAATTATACATTTGGGGAAATGCTTTTTGACATCCGTGGCAAGTTCTAAGGAAAGTCGAGAACGTGTCGATCGAAGAGCGTCCTGGGCGACGACCACCAATCTCAACCAACGAAGATCATATCCAAAAAACAAAAAAAAAAAAAACAGAAAGGTGCTTGCAAACCGTCGATTAACAATAAGACATCTCGCTGATGATGTTAGCATTTCAAAAGGATCAGTCAAAACCATTTTAATTTACATTTTGAGCCTCAGATGCGTCAAATCTCGATTGGCATCAAGAACACTGTGCTTTTTGGATAAACGCGCTAAAGCGTGTGGAACAATGCTTTCTGTGTATCAGAATAAGATAGAGCACATTATTACGGGAGATGAGACTTGGATTAATGCTTACAATATGGAGACAACCGATCAATTAAGTGAATGATGTGTTTAAGGTGAGGCAAGACCAAAAAAAACCGCCCGAAAGTCGCACAAAAATCAAGTTCATATTGACTGTTTTCTTCGATTATCGTGGTGTTGTCTGTTCCGCCAGGTCAGAGTGTCAACAAAGAATATTATGTGAGCGTCATGCGGCGTTCGCGTGAAGACGTTTGCATAAAAAGGTCGAAATTATTACAAAACAACTTTTGGTTTTTGCATCACTACTATACAATAGAGGAGATACAAGTCCCATCGGAGGATGGTAAAGGACTAACAAAGGTCTCGTAGGTCTATCCAAAGGATGCTGGCCTGCTAAAAAGCGAGAAGAGCCACCACAGTAAGTCACGGGGAAGGATGAATGGCAAGCCTCCTGCACAAAAAAAAAAAAACAGGATTAGACGGTTGGGCTACGGTTTAGTAAGCCGTTACCGTAAAAAAACACAAACTTCGAAACAACCACAAGCCTTAGATAAAACGGACCGGATTAATGTTGATGACCCTTGCAAAAAACGAAAAAAGAACAATGGTCTTTGGCTCTGTACGTGGAATGTTAGGTCCTTAAACAGATCACATGCAGCTGAACAACTTGCGGACGCCCTAGACCGCCATAAGCGGACATAACCGCCATAATATAGCGAGGGCCGTGGCGTAGTAGTGTGTAGTGTGTTGGCCTCTGACGCTGTTGACACGGGATCAAATCTCGACAACAGCCATGTCATCGAACCTGTTTTCACGGCGTTTCTTCTCAGCGGGGTCGTGACAAAACCCCCTGTGGTATAATTGTCATGAAAAGCTTCTCGAAATTCGCCCTTCGGAGCCGCCCTTTCCCCTATGGGAGAATGAAATCACACATAACATGGGTGATTGAGAGAAGCTCGGCTTTGGTCCGTCATGAACTGTAACGCCAACATACATACAACCGCCATTCAGGAAATGCGATGGAATGGACCGGGTATAAGGCGGATGACAAACTGGACATTTACTACGGGGGCTGCTATAGGGAGAGAGGACAACAATTGTTCTGATGCAGATTTGCCGTTCGAGGTGGACTAAGGCAAAAAGTCCTAAGCTTTCGGCAGGTAAGCGAACGCCTCATAACGATTCGTATGTATGTATGTATATTGGCGTTACAGTCCATGAAGGACCTGAGCCGAGCTTCTCTCAATCACCCATGTTGTGTGTGATTTCATTTTCCCATAGGTGAAAGGGACCTACAGTTTATTGCCGGTTCCGAACGGCGAATTTCGAGTTTTTCATGACAGTCAGAACCTCGCTGAGGAGAAACACCGTGAAAAACACGTTCGATGACACGGCTGTGTCGGGATTCGATCCCGTGTCATCGGCGCGTTAGAGGCCAACACACTACCCACTGCGCCACGGTGCTCCGTATCAAGGCTAAATTTTTTGACATCAGCCTGATCTGCGTGCACGCCCCCACGGAAGACAAGGATGACTCCACCAAAGATGAGTTCTACGATCTCCTAGACAGAACGTATGCTCAATGTCCCAGCTATGACATCAGTACTAGGAGACTTCAATGCTAAGTTGGGAAAGGAAAGCATCTTTGAACGAGTCATCGACAAACATAGCCTACACGTCACCACATTCGATAACAGACACAGGCTAATTGATCTTGTTACGGGGCGAAATCTCCTTCTAGCCAGTACACGCTTCCCGCACGATACACACAAAGGCGTTCGCCTGATCAATCAATCACTAACCAGATTGATCACATCGCGATCGACGTCAGACACCCCTCAACTATTCTTAATGTTCGAACTTTCTGAGGAGCTAACATCGAGTCAGACCACTTTCTTCTAGTAGCCAAGATGAGCCTACGGATATTACGAACGCAGCGGAGTAGAGTAAGAATACAAAGTTATGGCGTCGGAAAGCTACTATCCCCGGAGACCGCTCGTGATTTTACCGATCGCGTCTCCCTTAAGCTCTTTCATACACCTCAACCCTCCACGCTATCTACAGAACCTTCAAGGTTCAATGTTTCACAACAAAGAAACACCTGGTTCGATGTCGAGTGCAGAAGGATTCACACAGCTAAGCAGGATGCATATAAAACCTCACTGCATAGAAGAACAAGAGCAGCTCGTGAGCTCTACGAGTTAAAAAGAAGGGAGGAGCATAACTTCTCAGGAGAAAGAAGAAAGAGCACGAGAAGCACGCGGTTGAGGATTTGGCGAGGTGTTTATCAACAGGTCAAAACGAGGGGCACAATCTTTTTCAAGTTCGTACAACTGCTCGTATATGCCAACAACTTTGACATAATTGGACGAAGTCATCTAGATGTCATTGAGGCCTTTACGAGCATTGAGAAGGAAGCGGTCAAAATGGGATTGGCGGTAAATAAGGGCAAGACGAAATATATGCTGTCGTCGAAAAAGGACAGGAACCATCGGCGTCTGGGCAAGGGCGCACAAATTGGCAGGTATAATTTCGAGGTAGTCAAGGACTTCTTCTGCCTCAGACCTCAGTGCCTAATCAAACACTGTATAACTCTTGTCAATCGCCGTTTATTTGGGCTCGGGAGGCAAGACCCTTATTACGCCAGTTATGTTTCATGTCGCGGAGATATGAGTAAGGCGTCTTTGGATCCAACGCCTAAGATGGCTGGGTCATGTAGTGCGCACGGAAATCGCAGCTCCGGCTCAGAAGGCATTTGAATCCAGCCCCGAAGGGCGACGCGGTCGGGGACGGCCAAATTTACGTTGGCACAACCAAGTGCTTCCACCTTAACCAACTAGGCGTGCGACAGTGGAGACTGCTGGCGAAAGACCGTACCAGTTGGAGAGGTTTTTTAAAGCAGGCCCAGGTTCGTCATGAACTGTAGCGCCAAAAGCGTCTTCTGTCGTTAAAGCGTAACACTTAATCCCATTATCCATGCATGGCACTTGCATCTCTGAAACCGACAAGCTCTTTATCCTGGGTATGTGCAACAGTGAGGGCACCGTGGCGAAGTGGGTAGTGTGTTGGCCTCTGACGCCGATGACACGGGATCGAATCCCGACAACAGCCATGTCATCGAACGTGTTTTCATGGTGCTTCTCTTCAGCGGGACTCTGACGAAACCCTCTATATTAGGTATTTAGGGTCACTAAGAATGCCTCGCAATGCCTGGGTTTCCTATACGGATACAAGAAATTATTCGCACCTATCGAGCTGGCTACAATTTATAAGGCGTTCATTCCTAAGTTGTAGTTCAACGCTCATGTCTGAACTGGCGCATCTATTACAACACTGCTTTTACTGACAGATCGCGTGATAAAACCCATAGAATAATCCAGCCTCACAAATTCATTACACTCGCTGGATCATCGTGCTACCTCGTTCGGTCTTTCCCCCTCAATACAAAATGCTGATATTTAAGACCAATATCAAAAAGCACCTCCACTCCCTCTTCCTTCTGCCTGCACAATGTCTTACTGACGTTATAAGGCTTTAGCATTGAGTGCGTGTAAATCTATAATAAAAAGAAAAAAAAAAAAAGAAAAATGGTTCGATTCGCCAAACTTATCGTGCACTTGCCGTTGTGGAGCGCAATGTTGATGAGAATCCGAATGAGTCGATTCGTCATAGTGCCCAGCAATCAGAGCTGTGCCCATTCACTTTGTGGAAGATTCTACGGAAAGATCTTGGCTTAAAAGCTTGTAAGGTCCAGCTTGTGCAAGAGTTGAAACCGCGTGACCATTATACGCGTAAAAACCATGTTTCAGCTTATTCAGGATATGTAAATGAGCAAAATTGCCGAATTCGGAGTGGAGAACGCCCCGAAGCTTTTGTCGAGTCATCGGCCCATATTTCTTTAAGGTCGATGCTTGCCAGAATGTTGCCGTCTATAGAGAGTGCTATATGATGACAAAACGTATTACACGACACGCGGGAAACATTTGCTGAGCTCATAATTTCCCCTAATGGACCCGTGAACTGACCTCCATGATCCTGTGATAAAGTTGTCGAAAATTGGACTTCACGATTGCGCTTAATTCGACCTCGCCATGAGGGGCATCGCATAGTGTTTCATTTTATATCGAATTTAAAGAGTGTGTTCCGAGTTTTCATCATTACTTTTACTTGCTTTTATCTTGCGTGGAAGTATACAATCCACCCGAAATCGACGAAGCTGAAAGAGATCCAGTTATTGAGGCACAAGGGCTAGTATGCCTTCAAGCAGGAAACAACAATCACATTGCCACTGAAGTAAAGGTTTTCCGAGATATGGTTGTGGAATATTTTGTAAACGATGGCCAAGTTGAATGGCAGGATGAGGTAGTAAGGAAAAGATGTATGATACAATGGACTGAATTGTAAGAATTATCTAATTTAAAAAAAAATATGTATATTTGTCCGCCCTCTCATTTCCAGGGATATTCATATGACCAGGTACCCAGCAAAGGGTCACCTCATTTACATTGGATATCTCTTCTAACTTCTTCTTGCAGAGTTTGACGAGTTTGGATCTTATCCATGCTACTTGCAAAGCCTTAATGGCTATCTGGCTGTCAACATAGATGCTGATCCTTTTTTCTGAGATATTCTCTTTGCTGATCAGGTCCGCCGCCTGCTTGATAACGAAGACCTCAGCTTGGAAGACACTGCATCCATCATCGAGCCTATAGGAGCGATGCATATCCCGAAACTCAAAGTAGACTCCGGCATCTGTGCCAACAGCCATTTTGGATCCGTCGGTGTAGAATGCCAGTTCACTTTCCGTGCGTACCAAGTCACCGGTCCATTCTTCCCTGGAGGGAATTCTAATAGAGAATCTCCTCTCTCAGGAAGGAAGTCGGGTGACATAGTCTGTTACGGTTCTGAATCTCGAGACGGCCCATAGATCCAAGACTGATGAATGTCCGTGAGGACTCTTTTTCCCGAGACCGGATTCTTGTAGTCTTAGCGCAGTTCTGGTTGCGATTCTCTCGCAGTATATGTCCAGGGGTGTGAGGTTCAGCATGACTTCAAGAGCCGCCGTTGGTGTGGACTTCATAGATCCCGTCACCGCCAGACAGCCTGCCCTATGAACCTTTGACACACTCTGAAGATGACATTTTTTCTCGAGCGCTTTCCACAAGACAACCGAGTCATAAACTAGAATAGGTCTTACCGCAATGTACAACCAATGTACTAACCTCTGTTTGAGGCCCCATGTTTTTCCAAAGGCTACCTTGCACGAATATAGTGCCACGTAGGCCTTTTTGATTCTTTCCTTAATATTTTCTCTCCAACTAAGCTTCGATTCCAAAATTATGCCAAGATATGCCATTCATACGGGGATAGGTGTATCTTGATACAGATCTTTTCCTTGTAAACAGTGCTACCTCTTTATTTGCCGGATTTACTCCCAGGCCTCGTCCCTTGACCCAGTTATCCACTAACATCAGTGCATAGCTTATTCTATAGCTGAGGACCTGCGGACATTTTCCAGAGACTAAAATGGCAATGTCATCGCTGTAGGCCGTGACATTAAAACCCTCCGTCTCTAGAATCTTGACCATTCAGTCGACCACAAGGAGCCATAGCAGGGGTGACAGAATGCCACCTTGTGGTGTACCTTTATTCACTCTCACCCTTCCCTTTGCTCTCCCCATCGCCGAATTTACTATACGAGTACCCAGCATTTGCTCAATCCAACTGCATACACCCGGTTTGTAAGTGCCAGCTGTAATAAATGTCGCAATTTTACTTCCTCATCATACCGTTTCCCATTCATCGTATTTCCTGGACCGCGGTAATATCCGCCTTTATGAGCAGCCCCGGGAGTGTACAGGGTTATGACATTCCAGGAACATACTCGTAAATCGGGTTCCTTTTTCGTGCGTTTTCGTCGTCGAGTATCCGTCCGTGTATCCGAGGCATCTTGCTCATTCATAACTTTATGTTTTTATTATGTGGGCGGACTGTTAGCACGCCGCACAACCGCCATTCTGGTCGGGGTTTTGTCACTGCATACGTTTGAGGGCACTACCAGGTTGAGAGCGATCAACAAATTTACCCTGTATGTCCGAGCCCATGCCCTCTAAAACGTATTTACACATCAGTTTAACTGATAACTGAACTGACAACTGATGGGAATTCCATCAGTTTCAGTTTTAGTTTCAGTTTCAGTTAAACGCTTCAGTTTTTGCATTTAGATATCAGTTTAACTGAAAGCTTAACTGATAGCTCAACTGAAACTGAAATGACCGTCTAAATGGGTCTGAAGTCAACGGTTAACCTACTTTAATAGACTACCTACGGCTGCGGAAAAATAAGTCCGACAACTAATTGAAAGAAAATATACCTATCTTATAGCTCAAGATTGTCAATTCAATGTAGCCGAATCCAAGCGAATTCTCATCATGAATCCACCTTCACAATTCAGGGTCAAGGTACAACTACATAAAATATTTCCACTTAAAAGACACAACCCTTCATCAATGAACCCATTAAGCTAGCTACTCATCGTCTTCTGTCCTGTTCATCCATGTCCGTGCCCAAATAGGGCGACAAAAGGGTTTTAATTCTCTTAATTAAATCTGCAACCAAAAAAGTTTATTTTCGCCAGTTCTGTTTATCTTTTTCATTTTCGTCCTTTTTTTTTTGTTTAATGTTTTTCCGGCCAAGTTCTTTTCCGCTGCAATAGTTTTCTGTCCCTAATGAGAATTCATTTGAATGCAATTCTTCTTCCTTCGACTCCTTGAGCATTTAGATTTATTCATTTTGAAATTTGTTGTGCCTTGTTGTCATTATGGGGAATTCCCCGTTACCGATCTTTTGGGTTTACCTAGAGTTGCCTGAAGGACCTGGAAGAAAAGCGAAAATGAATGAGAGGCTTATGGAAATATGCGACATTCTAGCCATCTTCCGAAATAATACTCGAGAATAGGTGGAAGGATAAGAGTAAGCTGGGTTTCGTTTATTTGTATTCAATTAGAGTCCTTTAAAAATATACATAATTCTCTTCACGGAAACAAAAGAATTGGTACGAAGGAAAATAGGTGAAAAGCAATTTGTCACAATGTGTACGGAGAAAGGCATGTAGGAAGACGGAAGTTACGTGAGGAGCTGTTGCTAGATGACACTCGACACGCCAAATTGAAATTCTTGCACACGAATTCCTAACTCAATGCTATGCTATTCATTGCCCCGAATGATACAGGATCACATGTGTGGTTTCGTTTGTAATCCTTTCCTCTATTCAGATCATGAACTGGCGGCTGTGGCTGTATTCTGTTGTGTTGTGTGCGGGGGAGGGCGTATGAGTTGTATTGCAAATTCCGCAAACTAATGATGCGGTTTCAGTTTTTGCAATTAAATAGCGAGATGTTGTAAGTACAGAAGTGACGATGAGTTCATTAAATATTGCGCTGCGGATTAACCCCATGTAATTGCCAAGTTGATAATAGCTGAGCTTGAGGTCGATTCATTACTTTTGCTTACTTCGTTTATTACTCACTTTTCGTGTGAACAATGGATGCCTCCATTGGACGAAGACAGCGAGATGTCATTGAGGCCTTTACGAGCATTAAGACCTTTACGAGCATTGAGACGGAAGCGGTCAAAATGTGACTGGCGGTAAATCAGGGCAAGACGAAATATATGCTGTCGTCGAAAAAGGACAGGAACCATGGGCGTCTTGGCCAGGGCGCACAAATTGGCAAATATAATTTCGAGGTAGTCAAGGACTTCATCTACCTAACCTCCGCAGTGACATGTGCAGCAATGACATCAGTGCCTAAACCAAACGCAGTATAACTCTTGCCAACCGCATTTTTTTTGGGCTCGGGAGGCGATTGGGAAGCAGAGCCCTCTCTTGAAAAACCAAGGTGACCGTATGCAAGACCCTTATCATACCGGTTCTGTTTCATGGCGCAGAGACATAAACCTCATCGAAAGCGGATGAGGAGGCCCTCGATCGTTTTGAGAGAAAAAGAATGCGTACGATTTTCGGACCGTCCTGCATAAATGGGAAGTGGAGGAGAAGACTTGATGTCGAACTGTACGGGCCGAACATCGACATGAACGTAGTAGGGCGTCTTTGGATCCAACGCCTAAGATGGCTAGGTCATGAAGAGCGCATGGAAATCACAGCTCCGGCCCAGAAGGCCTTTGAATCCAACCCGGAGGGGCGACGCGGTCGAAGACGGCCAAATTTACGGTGGCGCAACCAAGTGCTTCAACCTTAACCAACTAGGCGTGCGGCACTGGAGACTGCTAGCGATAGACCGTACCAGTTGGAGAGGCTTTTTAAAGGAGCCCCATGAACTGTAGCGCCAAAAGCGTCTTCTGTCGTTAAAGCGTAACACTGACATAATGCCACTATCATGAATGGTACTTGCATCTCGTGTAATTGTCAAGTTGATAATGGCTGAGCTTGAGGTCGATTCATTACTTTTGCTTACTTCGTTTATTACTCACTTTTCGTGTGAACAATGGAGCTGAATGTGCCATTTGAACTAGTGATTTGAGTGTCTTGGATGCCGTGGAATGAAATTGAAAGCAGCAATAGTAGGCGAAGTAAAGAATTTGAAAAAAAAAATTGTAGCATCAGCCCTCCCGCATTGATAGTTGTCCTTCATCAAAACATTGCCCTCTCCTGTCAACTGTGTCAATTTCTTTTCACCGACCTGTTGCTACCATTCATACTTGGCTAATCTCGTGAAAGAAATCAACATCCTTGGCATGGTTAGCCAACCGTTTATCAATAATGCAACTAGGCTACAACATGACTTCAAAGTCGGACGGTGGTCTCCGCATTCACATTCACCAGCAATGTCCTGGAGCTGCCATCGAATTTACATTCACATACCCTTCATCCATGCATAAAAAATCATAGAATATCTGTGAAATACATTCTTCCCTTCCAGCGTCCTTGCAAACCTTCGAAACAAATAACGTCGACACAACAGCTAGCTCGCCTTGTATCCCATCTTCTTTCAATACCTTTGGGGTAACAAATCTTTTCCTTCCCATCGTCCTTCCTCTAACAGATAGGCGAAGGATAGAACCATAGCTCCTCGGGATATTCATATGTATGTATATCCACGTTCGATGTGCGATATGCATTCATGTACTATGACGGCTACACGATTATTTCAGCTACTTCCGCTGACATCCTATTCAGTCGTGACATGGATATGATAATGAATCTGATTTGTGAACTTTGTTTTCCACGCAAATGTCATTATATCCTTTCTCCAAGCCTGCTCTTCTCCTCTCCTTACAGCCTTATACGTGTGGTTGTCGTGTTATTAAAGGAATTCTTTGCTTTTTTTTTTTTTTTTTTTTTGAAAGTAATTTCTCAGCAACATTGTTAGGATGACAGGAGCTTGACTCCTACTCGGGTAGGCAGGTATGATAACCTCTTTTGCGGCAATTAAATCCTCGAAACTATTCATTAAACAGCATACACTCAAAGAAGTGAGTCAAGCGTCCTGAGCGCATTTCAAAAATAGTTTCTTAAGGATCGCCACACATACGATACCGTTCGTCACACAGATGAGAGCGACCTGCTTCTTGCTCTTTTTAGGGGCAGATAAAAAAAGTGCTGGCGATGCAGCTGGATTCTTTTTAGCGTTTGACAGCGTTTGATGGGTGGGCTGGTGGCATATGAGTAATTCTGTTCGATGGGCTTTGAACGAGAACTTTTGCTCGCCTCTGTGCGAATATACGGGGTCAAGGATAGAGGAGAGTGCGTTGTCGAATGAGAATGGAAGAGGCTTTGTTCTCGTGGAACTTCAAATACAAAGGTAGATAATTCGTACTGTTGATAAAAAAGGGAAAAACGGAAAGGATTGTGGCGAGTGGAAAAAATGCGTGTGGAATTCAGTCACACAGTTGACGAATGACGTCCGGAGGTGGTTAGAATACAGAAACAACAGGAAATACAGGTAACGGATGTGTAGAGGGATGGATTTGAAATGAATGATGAGGTTTTTCCATAAGTCTGAAGTTTCAAAATAGGAAGCTTTGCGTTAATATGGTAATTATGTACATAGCCATGAACCTTCTGTCTCCTTACATTCATGAGCATCAATAGATAAACGACAACAACGTATGTACGTTAGACATTATAAAATGGGTTCTGATTTGTGAGTTTGTCTTTGTTGTAGTCACTGCATAGATGTAGCATCTTTTCAGAAGAATGTCAAGTCAGAATTTAAAGCTAATGGTTAAGTTATTTTCTTAGGGTTCAACATTAACATATGAATCTTAGTGTTTAATGGAATCATCCAATTCAGGCCAAACGAAGCTGGTCATCATCGAACTATAGCGCTCGCCATTGACGGTGATGGTATTGTCGACGTCGTTCTCAAAGAAATATGGACCGATGACGCCGCCAGCCTACAGTCCACACCAAACAGTGACTTTTTCGGGATACATTGCACGCTATTGGATCGCATGTAGATTGGTATCATCCTATGTGGATTGGTATCGTCCCAAATTGATTGTTGACCTAGCCATTCATCCAAACATGGGCCTCATCGCTGAAGATGAATTTTCGATCAAAATTAGGGACAGTTTCCAACTGCTGCAACTGCCAGAGCCCATTTAGCAAACACACGTCGTCGTCTATGGTCGTTTACCTACGAATTTTGTACGTGCGCAGGCCCATATTACGGCCGACGCAAAATTCGCTAAGTTGTTGTCTTCGAAGTTCTTGTGAGCCGAAATCGACTGCCTACTGCAAACTCTTACGGACCGTGGCGGTGTTATCGGAAGATCTTGAGTTTCGTTGACGTATGGGTGTTAGTTTATTGTTTTCCATACCAGTGGACTCAAATTTATCCAAAACATTGCGAATAGTCCTCTCGGTATGACGATTTGGGCGAAGGCACGGAACGAACAGAAACCCTATTTTGACAAAAAAAATGTGATTTCTCAAAACGGATCGAATAAACGACAGTCGATTTGACAGATGTGGCTTCAAGAATAGGCACAATAGGTCTATCAAGGTCACAGTGCCTCGTGCTATTATGGCCCCTATCAACTGTCCAAGTTCGGAAGTCTGGAAGACCCTACAGAAATATGAGGAAAACAGGACCAAAAATCCAACAGATAACTCAATTGGACAAAATCAAAAAAACAAATAACAGGGGATACTGGAAACCTCCGCGTTTTTGTTTTTCAATTTCTGAATAAATGATTTCCCTCACTGAAATCATAATTTCATCAGCGTAGAACTTCGAAGGTATATTGTTTGGCCGGGACGGGATGGAAATGGAGAACTGGTAATAGAGTCGCAGTCGATGCTGAGGCTTTGGAAAGACCAGTTCAGCAGACTCCATAACGGCGATGATAGACAATATACCGCTGTCAGGCAGAACGAGCCATTCGTAATGGACGATGATGTAACAGAATTCAGTCCACCCGACCTAGACGAAGTCAAAATGGCGATATCAAGACTTAAGTCTAATAAAGCCGCGGGCGCAAGGAGCTTCTTAAGGCGGCTGGAGATGAGCCGGTAATGCACCATCTCATTTGCAAGGTATGGTCGGAGGAGAGCATGCCCGACGAATGGAATTTCAGCATCGTTTGCCCTCTCCATAAGAAAGGAGACCCCTATAACTGCGGCAACTATAGGGGAATGAGTCTCCTTAACATCGCATATAAGATCTTCTCTGCCGTATTGTGTGAACGCTTGAAATCGTTTGTGGATAACCTGATCGGCTCTTATCAGTGTGGTTTCAGACCAGGTAAATCCACAATAGACCAAATATTTACGACCCAGGAATACCAAATCGACACTCACCACCAGAGTGTATAGAGATGAGCTATACAAAGCCATGTCTAGTTTTGACATCCCTGCCAAACTCGCCCGACTGTGCAGGATGACAATGGAGAATTCTCGCTGCTCCATTAAGGTCGGTAATGAGCAAACCGAGACCTTTGATGTCAAAAAAGGATTTTGGCAAGGTGACGCGCTGTCATGCAACAATTTCAACATCGTGCTTGAAAAGATCGTGCAAGAGTCACTGGCCAACACAAGAGGTACGATTTATTTCAAGTCTATGCAATTGCTTGCGTACGCCGACGACATTGACATGATTGGACGGACACAGCGAGACGTCAATGAGGCCTTTGTAAGCATTGAGGTAAAAGCGGCTAAGATGGGTCTCTAGGTTAATGAGGGCAAAACCAAATATCTGCTTTCATCTAAAAGAGACGGGCAACACCGACGTATTGGCCAGAACGTCACAATGAGCGGATATAACTTTGAAGTGGTCAAGAAATTCGTCTACCTTGGCTCACTGATGACCGGCGACAACAACAGCAGCACTGAGATAAAACGTAGAATCACTCTTGCCATTCGCTGTTTCTCGGGGCTCAAGGGGCAATTGAGAATAAGAGCCCTCTCTCGGAAAATTAAGGTGACATTATATAAGACCTTGGGCATCCCAGTCCTCCTTTACGGCGCAGAGGCTTGGACCTTAACGAAAGCAGATGCAGATGCCCTTGGTCGTTTCGAGAGGAAAATTCTGCGCACTATCTACGGTCCCGTTTGTTCAAACGGTGTATGGAGGAGAAGATATAACTATGAACTGTACGGGTTGTATGGCGACAACGGCCTGGTACGACGTCTACGGATACAGCGTCTAAGGTGGCTAGGCCATGTAGAGCGCATGGAAAATACAGCTCCAACCCGAAGAGTCTTCGAATCCACCCCTGAAGGAAAGCGCGGCAGAGGACGGCCGCATCAACAGTGGCGCACGCAGGTGGAAGGGGACCTTAACCCACTTGGCGTGCGGCGCTGGAAACTGCTGGCCAAAGACCGTGCCAGCTGGAGACGCTTGTTAGTTGAGGCCCAGGTTCACCACGGACTGTAGCGCTACCTAAGTAAGCAAGTAAGTAAGTTTGGCCGGGACATTGCTTGCAGGGGCCAAAGCAAATCGTATTCAGACGGTGCGAGAGCTGGACCAAACGGTGGATGCATCGGAACTTTCCAACCAAGTTTCATCGTCTTTGGGAAAGTGAAAAAGTCAAACATGCTCAGTTTGCATTGCAATTCCCATCAATAATAAGTCCAAAAGGAATTTATTGTATTCGCATTCAAATAGGTCAAAGATAGCATCCTTAAAAGTTTATCATTGGTCAAACGCAGCAATTTGGTTTTCATTATCTTAAAAATTGTTTTAACAGCTTAAGGAAATCAATGAAAAATATCCAATGCCTATCTAATATGGTTTAGATGTGGAAATATGTCCCTTTTTAGGGTTGCGTACCTCAAAAGAAAAAAACGGAAGTCTTATAAGATCACTTTGTTGTCCGTCCGTGTGTCTGTCAAAACCCGTTATCTCGGGAACTCGTGGAGGTATCGAGTTAAAATTAAAACGATATACTCCGGTCTACAGTCTCTTGAAGCTGTGAAAAAAAAATCGAACTTCTGAGTTAACGCAAAAAACGTATATTTTGACACTCTCAATGGAATCAAAATGTGGGTATTTTTCGTTGACCTTGAACTGTGAAATTTAACAAGCAATACCGCTGTATACTACAAGTATAGGAAAAATTACAGTCTACATTTGTAATTAAATCAAAAAAAAAAAAAAAAAAAAAAACAAGGAACGGGGGTTCAAATTTTGAATTGAGTTAACCGTGTCATGTGGGGTATCGTATGAAAGAGCTTCATAAGCACAAGCTTAAACAGATTTTTTTTTTATTTTTATCATGTACGGTTTTTGAGAGCACCGTGCCGCAGTGGGTAGTGTGTTGGCCTCTGACGCCGATGACACGGGATCGAGTCCCGACACAGCCATTTCATGAACGTGTTTTTCACGGTGTTTCTCCCCAGCGGGGTTCTGACAAAACCCCCTGTAGTAAAATTGTCATGAAAAGGTTCTCGAAATTCGCCGTTCGGAACCGGCAATAAACTGTAGGTCCCTTTCACCTATGGGAAAACTAAATCACACACTACACGGGTGATTGAGAGAAGCTCGGCTCTGGTCCTTCATGGGCTGTAACGCCAACATACATACATACATACGGTTTTTGATTTATGACGAAAAATGAAAAAAAAAACCTTTTCCCTTTTTTATAAGATAGGTAGGTACTTATTAATTTTGGTGTACATATGTGGAACCTAACAGTTTGCACTGTTATGCATACTTGCTTATTTAATTTAAAATTTTGTAATTAAACATAACCCTAAATAGGTAGCTATCTACTTAAGTGTTTTGTACCTAATAGTATTATACGGAATCCTCGGTGGGCGAGACCGACTTACACGTGTCCTGTCTTTTTATTTTTTTTTAGGGGTGATACTCCTTTTTCAGCCTTTTGTGAATATTGCCAAATAGAATTCATAGATGAGCGATCATCTGTAACAGTGATAATGATTAAACACATTTTGAAAAAAACGTCGGTAAGATAAATAAATTGAATATCAAACAGAAGCTCATCAACTGTATACACAATTATTGTAAAATAAGAAACGACAGCCACGATTGTCTAGTAGACTTCTGGTACGCGGTGATTTTTTTGAAATGAAAACTTCTTTAGCCGCGTTGGGCACTTATTGGTAGGGGAAATCATGTAGGTTCGCGCCACCGTCATGCTCACGACTGGCACGGCGGCTGTGTGCTGTGCACGTTAGACGCCTTGTGCATGGGTGAAATCTTGTGTGTTCTGTCACCGACATGGTTTTTTTTTTTGTTGGTTGCGCCAACAAACAGATGTGGAATCTTCAAAAGATACCAGTAGCCCGAGCTACTGGCATGTACGATCCGCAAGCCTGAATAATTGATGCCAGGAATACGCATGGGCTCGGACATACAGGGTAAAGTTGTTGATTGCTCTCAACCTGGCGAGATGCCAGCAACGATCCCTGTTTAAATGCCCGGGTGAAGTTGACATACGGCCTCCTCGCGGCGCCCTCTGGATAGCCTCTTCAACAACCATTGGGAGGTGAACAAACGTATGCAGCGAAAAAAAAAAAAACCCGACCAGAATGGCGGTTGTGCGGCGGGCTAACAATCCGCCCACGTAAAAAACCTAAAAGTTATGAATGAGCAAGATGCCCCGGATACACGGACGGATACCCGACGACGACAACGCACGAAAAAGGAACACGATTTGCGAGTATGCTCCTGGAATGTCAGAACCCTGTACACTCCCGGAGCTGCTCATAAACTAGAAGGAATCCTCACGCAGTACAAGGCGGATATTACTGCGGTCCAGGAAATACGCTGGATAGGAAACGGTATAATTAGGAAAAAAAATTGCGACATTTATTACAGCTGTCACAAAAGGTTTCACTTGCTGGGATGCGGATTTGTCGTGGGAAAGCGGTTAAGGTCGAAGGTCATCGACTTTAAACCTATAAGTGATCGCCTGGCTGTGATCCGCATCAGAGGCAGATCTTATAACATCAGCCTTATATGTGCGCACGCCCCTACCGACGAGGCTGAACACCCTATCAAGGAGGACTTCTATGACCTCCTGGACAACGCCTACGGAGCTTGTCCGGAGTACGATGTAAAAAGCGTGCTCGGGGACTTCAACGCCAAAATCGGTAAGGAAAACATCTTTGGCGGAGTGATCGGAAAGCACAGCCTCCACGATACCACAACAAATAACGGCTTCCGACTCGCCGACTTTGCGACAGCTCGTAATGCGGTGATAAGTAGCACAAGATTCCCTCGCAAGCGAATCCACACAGCAACCTGGCGATCTCCGGACGGTCGAACCGCCAACCAAATCGACCATGTGCTCATTGACGCAAGACACTCGTCAAACATCCTGGATGTGCGAACATTCAGAGGGGCAAATGTCGACTCTGACCACTTCCTCGTAGCAGCAAGATTCAGAGCTCCACTCTCCAATGTCAGAAAGCTGCACCAGCCCATCAGGAGGAGGTTCGACATTGGGCGCCTGAGCACACCGGAGGTTGCCAGAGTCTACAGGGAGCAGCTGACCGAAAGACTCTACGGTATGCCTACGTCGAACACAAACGCCAATAATATGTGGCTGCATTGCCGCTCAGCCATTCAGGAAGTAGCCGAAACCACCTTAGGATACCTACCACCCCCGACAAGAAACCCGTGGTATGATGGCGAGTGTGAGCAGAAAAAGGCAGCAACCGACGAGGCGTACCAAAAGGCGCTGCAGAGGAAAACCAGGGCAGCGCAAGAAGAGTGCCGAGCCAGAAGAAGGGAGGAGAAAAAACTACTGCGACAAAGAAAAGAATCTTCGCAGCCTCCCAGCTCAAGGATATCGAGGAGTCTAGGGATAAACATAAAATACGAGCCTTTTACAAGAAAGCCAAAGGCCTTGCAGGAGGCTTCAAAAAGGGCACCCTGGCTCTTCGAAACTGCGAGAATAATCTTGTCACCGACCCGCAGGGAATAGTGGATGTATTTAAGCAGCACTTCCAGCAGCTGCTTAACGATCATGACCAAGAGAGAGTGGTAGGGAAATCCCAACTCCAGCCGCTGAAGTAGTCCTCCCACCCAGCATCGAAGAAGTCGGCACAGCTATTCAGAAGCTGAAGAACAACAAGGCCGCAGGCTCAGATGGCTTGCCATCAGAGCTCTTCAAGGCTGGCGGCGATGTTCTGGTAGGGAGTATGCACCAGATCATCTGCAGAATTTGGGAAGATGAAAGCATGCCCGACGACTGGAATACCAGCTCTATATGCCCCATCCACAAAAAAGGCGATCCTACCTCTTGTAAGAACTATAGAGGTATATCCCTGCTAAATGTCGCATACAAGATCCTGTCCAGCGTATTGTGTGAACGTCTAAAACCATTTTGCACCGCACTAATCGGCAGCTACCAGTGCGGCTTCCGGCCCGGCAAATCAACTATTGACCAAATTTTCACACTTCGACAAATCCTGGAAAAGACCAACGAGTTTCAAATCGATACACACCATCTTTTCATCGATTTCAAAGCCGCATACGACAGCATTCATCGTGAAGCACTGTTTGGGGCGATGGCCGAATTCGGGATCCCGGTAAAACTGATCCAGTTGTGTCGCGCCACGCTAAAAAACACGCGATGCACCGTGCAACTCGGTTCTAGGACCTCGGAACGATTCGAAACATGCACCGGATTTCGGCAAGGAGATGCGCTGTCATGTGACAACCTGGCTGGAGCAGATAGTGCGACGGGCAGGCGTCAACAGGGATGGCACTATCTTTTACAAGTCCATCCAGCTGCTAGGATACGCGGATGATATCGACATCATCGCGTGTTCTCGCCGTGGCATTGTGGAAGCATTCACGGCGATTGAAGAACAAGCGAAACGAGTTGGTCTCAAGATCAATGAGGACCAAACGAAATACATGCTGTCAAGCAAAAACCAATCCGTCGCTCACCACCTTGGACAAAATATAACAATTGACAACTACAATTTCGAGGTAGTTAAGGAGTTTGTCTACCTCGGGGCAAACGTTAATTCCACAAATGACACCACAGTGGAGATCCGGCATAGAATCGCCCTTGGCAACCGTTGCTACTTCGGCTTGTCCAAACAACTGGGGTCAAAACTCCTCACTCGAAAGACCAAAGTCGTGCTTTACAAAACGCTCATTCTGCCAGTTTTGCTGTACGGAGCCGAAAGCTGGACAATAAGCAGGACAGCGGAGCTGATTTTGGGTTCTTTCGAAAGAAAAATTCTGCGCCGGATATTTGGTCCTGTCTGTGAGGAAGGTGAATGGAGAAGAAGACACAACCGCGAACTCTACGAGCTGTACCAAGATGTGGATGTAGTACGGAAGGCAAGGATCCGTCGACTACACTGGCTCGGCCACATCGAGCGCATGGACATCAACGCTCCAGCTAAGAGGGTCTTCGACTCCGAGCCTCCTGGTTCGAGGAAGACCGACCGAAGAGGAAGACCGAACCTCCGGTATAAAGACCAAGTAATCGCGGATGTAAGACACCTTGGTTTTGACAACTGGAAGCAGCGTGCCCGGGACCGTCAAGGATGGAAGGCAGCTATAGCTCAGGCTCAGATCCTCCATGGATCGCTGGCCTGATAAGTAAGTAAGTAAGTAAGTAAGGAATACGCCTACGTACTAGACCACGCCCTGCACCCTTCAACCAATCGCCCCGCGGGACTGCCGTTTGGTATTACTTCACGGGGCTGGTTTGCACTTTATGCCCTTCTTTCTCTAATTGGGATTTCCTGTTCCAAGGGAGCTGCCGTTTGGTTTTGGTTGCTTTCCCTGTTTCTCTCCAGACGCCGGAGTTCCTTCATGATTCTCGCTTCAGTTTCTTCCACAGCGTCCCATATTTCCCTCGATATCAGCATATGCTTTATGATGTTCTCGGGAGTCGGTGTTTCTCCAATTTTATCTTCGAGATATTTATTTTCTGCCTCGAAATGTGAGCATTGAAAAAATACGTGTTCTGCATCTTCTCTAGCCTCTCCACAGTTTGCACAGATAGGAGATTCATCAAGGCCAAACCTGTAAAGATAGGCTCGGAAGCAGCCATGTCCGGTTATGAACTGGGTGAGATAAAAATGTACTTCTCCGTGATGCCGGCTTATCCAACTTTGTATGTACTTTGTATGTACTTGTCCGGTATAAGTCGATGGGTCCATCTTTCCTTTGTTGACTGATTCCATCGCTCCTGCCATATTTCAATGCTACGCAGTCTTTCTTCCAGTTTAATATCTCTGACTGAGGCAAGTGGTTCCTGAATTTCGGCGTCGTAGGACCTTTGCAACTCGATGGCCAAGATATCGGCTGGTAGCATTCCAGCAATTACACATATACCTAGCATCATCCGATATCGTCCGAAAAGCGCTGCACACTCTTATTGCGGATAGTCGGTTGGTGGAATTTACTCTTCTTGAGTGGGACTTAATTTTCATCGCCTTTGCCCATATCGGTGCCGCGTACATAATTATTGTCTGCGCCACTCTTGACAAAACTAGTCTTATTTGCTGCCTGGGTCCTCCGATATTTGTCAATATTCTGGCTAAGGCAGCGAGCTGCTTTATCGCACTTTATTTCAAGGTGTTCCTTGTAGCTGAGCCTAGCGTCAATCATCACACCTAAGTATCTGATAAACGGTTTCGACGTTATATTTTGATCGCCTACCCTGATGGTGATTGTTTCCCTTTTCTTGCGGCTGCTTACTAGTACTGCTTCTGTTTTGTAATCGGCGAGCTCTAACCCGACTGTTGACATCCAGCGTCTCACTTTTCTGATACATTCGTTCCCTATGTCCTCTATTTCTTCTAGGTCTAGCGAAGCCTATGATTTTTGCCTCAATGGGAATTTCTAGCCTCAGAACTCCATCATACATAAGGTTCCACAGAATAGGACCTAGCACCGATCCTTCTGGTACTCCGCCAGATATGTGGTACTGCACTACCCCGTCGTCGGTATCGTAGAAAAGATACCGTTTCTCGAAATAGCTTTCAATTATTTTGCTGAGGTATCCTGGCACCATCTTTTCTCTAAGTGAGTGTACAATTTGTCCCCAGTTTTCAGAGTTGAACGAATTTTTGACCTCCAGTGTTATTACGGCTCCGTATTTCTTTGCGCCTCCTGCCCATCTCTTGCCCTGAATAGCTTCTTTCAGAACTGTGGTTACCCTCCGTATAGCATCGATTGTAGAACGGGCTTGCCTGAATCCGTACTGTTCGGCTGAAAGCCCCTCGGCTTCATTTATTGCCACCTCGAGTCTGTTCGCTATCATTTTCTCCAGTATCTTGGCCATGGTATCTAATAAGAAAATCGGATGGTATGACGACAGCTCATTTGGTTGTTTTTTTCCCTTTAGGCAGCAGGAGGAATGGTCCCGTGTATGTTTTAATGGCTAGTTTAAGGGCCTTATTTGGGATGCCATCCAGCCCAGGTGACATATTGTCCTCGAAATGTTTGCACACCTTTAGGAGTTCGGTTTCCGTGATAGTTGTGACTTCCTGTTCATCCTGGGGTGCTTCTATACGCTCTATCGTTCTTTGCGGTAGAAATAGTCCCGACGAGGGGGCTCTGGTGGTGCCTTTGAGTTTCGCCATGACAGTCCTGTAAGCGGTACCCCAAGGATTTACGTCTGCTTGCTCGCAGAGCTCTTTAAATTTGTTGTTTTTGCCTCTCCTAATGGCCAATTTCAGATCCCTACGTCTATCTCTGTATCGCGCCTGTGGGTTCTGATGAGACATGCTTATAGCAGTATATCTGTAGCTATGCATCTGACGTATTGTGCAACATTAGCGCCGTGTATATCTAATGCCATCAAAAACATAACCTGTAAAAAAAAAGTCTCGCAACTCAGTTCTTCAACCGTAAAAAGTTATGAGATCCATGTAATACTGAGTCTGTAAATTTATTCAGTCCCTACTTAAGGGACCTGCTGCCTTAAGTTATTACGTAGTTAGCTAACCTAAGAACATTAAATAGATTGACTTGGAAATCGCACAAAACAATCTAATTTAATATAATATGTATTACTTGTGAGATACATTGTGTTTTCATGCGATGGCCAGGTCAATCTAATTATTTAAAACATAAAAGACTTTTAATATTATATGGTCACTATAAGATGAATGTGGCCGCCTTTTTCTGATGGACGGGAAAAAGGCGGCCACATTGCTACATCGTAAGCATTCAGGGCTATATTGAAACAGACAGGTACCAGGACAGTCGCACCATCTAACATTCATAACAGTATTAACTGTAGTCATAAATGACGAATGTCCGATCCTTTTATTAATAAATAATCTTAAAACTGTGAAATAAACTAAATTATTAGTAAAAACAAAACCGACAGAAACTGACTAATTTAAAAATATATACAAATGAAATACTGTGCCCCTTAGTAAAAGGAAGAGTGGACAAAGATTGCGAAATCAGAGCCTTATTGCTACCTAGCTTAAGGATAGTTTAGTAAATATGTAATGAATTTACCTGAAGTTCGTCAGACATTCTATTCTTACCTACGAATTCCTTTAGATCGGACTAACTATTTTCAATTTTCGTTATCGTAATTTGCATGTACATAGTTTCTATACATAAATCCCATATCTCAAAATAAGTCCAACACTTAAGCAACCTCTGCTAATATAAAATGTGTTCCGAGCTTGCTGTTCCTTCTAAAATACATGTATGTGTTCTCAAAATCTCTGAATCCTTATTGACTAAATCGCCTTCATATTTCGTTCGGAGTTGATTTAGCAAGAAGTCTTTATAACACCCACGGGATTTCCATTTTTTTATTCAGGATGAATAAGTTATTTGTCAAGGCGTTTCTTCTATTTTATGTAGACTAACTATTGGCATCACAAGTAGGTAAGGAAAGGAACAACACAGTGACGATCCTGAAAACAGGTCCTTACGTCAAATTTTATGAGGATAATATAAAGTTAATCTGGGCAATAAACGTTTTAAAAAGTAACTCGCCCTTGACATCAACTAAGCTAATTCCTTCAAAGGACTATGTACATAAACAACTACACAGCTACTTCGGCAGGCAACTATATAAATAGCCAAACATTGGTTTTCGAAATTTAGTTTTCGTTTTGTTGTCGACGTCGAACGTTGCCTACGATCGAAGAAAATTTGTGTCCCGTCTAGTCTTGTGAGAGCATAAATTCTAAAAAGCGACTGTAATCACCTACATAGAAGCAAAATGTCAACATCATCGTTTTCTTCTTCAGAGGAAAGTCTCTCTTCACTCTTTAACGACATCTCTATCGAAGGAGAAAATGAATCCGAAGTGACATCACCCGAAGGAGACAAGAAAGAAAAACCCGGCACAAAGAAAGAAGAAGAACCCAAGCCAAGTCCGTCTATACAAGTATCCACCGTCAAGCCAAATACAATTCCTAATTCAAGTAGTGCCAAGCGCATTATGAAGGAACTGATGGAAATCGAGAAAGTAACCAGCGACAAGAAGCCAGCTTTTAACGTTGAGGTAATTGGTGACAATCTGTTCGAGTGGTACGTTTATCTGAATTATGTGGATCCCGATTCGATGCTTGCCAGGGACATGAAAGAGCTAAAGGTGCCTAACATCCAAGTTCACATAGCGTTTCCGGTCAACTATCCCTTTGAACCGCCATTTTTACGCATTGTAAAACCAGCTATTCATCGAGGTTATGTCATGAGAGGCGGTGCTCTTTGTATGGAGCTCTTGACTCCAAAGGGATGGTCGAGTGTATATACGATTGAGGGTGTGATTACACAGTTGGCCGCGACATTGGTGAGAGGAGGAGCGCGAATCATTCGTAATCCGACAATGGTGATGGATTATACTAGAGAAACCGCCGAGGAGAGCTTCAAGACGATGATACAACTTCACGAGAAACATGGATGGAGGCCCAAGTCTGAGCTCAAGAGTTAGGGAAGGACTTGAAGTAGAAACCAGAGCCTGGAATCTTGTATGTTTTATGTGCGCTCATTTTTCTTCTTTTTTTTCCAAATAAAACTTAAAAGAAAAAAAAAACAATTAACATTTCTATTACACAACAATTTAGAGGATATGGAATACATAGAGGTTTAAGGCTGATGTCTTGTTGATTTGATGTGTTTTGCAAGATGTTTAGAAAGTCTTACTCTACAACTTTGTGTTAAAGGTCTCGGTTGTAGTCCTTATGAAAACGTGCATACATAATTCATGCGAGGACTTTTCTTGTGCATTCTGCGTGCACGCGGGTTTAAATCGAATGAATATTCATTAGAAAATATTCGCGTGATTTAAAGGTGAAGGGCATCCGTTTACAAAATTCGGGTAAGAAAATATTCAACCAGCAAAAGTCTGCCTACCCTTGTTTTGTGCATCTATAATGTCCATTCCTCAGGACATGGCACGTGATCATCAGACAATTTGTGAACCACAACCCAGCCGCTGGGGTTTCAATTTATGCAGAACATAAGCTGACTAGACGTGGGCTGCAAAACATGGAACACAACACAATAAGCAGCGTAGAAAGAAACCATAAGTTGGCAATAAACATATGTATCCTTCCCTATACCTTGGCCCATAATGCAGATATACGCCTACAACTTCCACTTCAATTCAGGAAAGCAAAAGAGAAACAAAAAAATTGACGACTAAGGGCAATTCCATGCTCCCTTGAGGGCTGATTCCCTCTAATTTATCCGAATGCAGAGCTGAAATGCTGCAAAAGGATATCCCTGAAATATCTTAACACACCGTTGGCCATTATAGAACTAATGAGAGCACGTTGAGTGGGTTTTATCAGCACTTTGGCTTTTATGGTCCCTCCGGTGACCTTCTCTTCATTTGGGGTTTCTTATTACCCCGACATACATATATTATTCGGTGAGGACTCCGTCCATTAAAGTGCACTTTATTTGCCGGACGATTCGTGTCAAGGGACGAAAAAAGACGTTGAACAAAACCCATATGGATGTGCGTGATTTTGGTGAAAATCGAAAAATTCCCTCTTAATTTTAGGATTTGGGATTAAAGACACACTGTCCCCTTAATTCTTGTCTTTCTGGTAATTCTTTCAGACTGATTACCACCATCGGTCTGATGACATTTCCATGTCGTGCCATACCGACCACACAAAAGGCAACTGACCACAATGATACCATTTCTCAGTCACAGTCAACTCTTATGCCAGCACGCTCTAGCAGGGAAACAACCACACCTGTCATTCTATCGAAAAGCACGACCTTGGACTTGGTTAACGGGTAAACTCAGTCACTTTAGATTCTCCTCTTTGCTCATGTGTTCTGCCGATTGTAGTCCATCATCCCGCCGGTCGCCGATACCAATTATTTCTCAAAACTTGACTGCGTCTCGGATTTACGAGTCTTTTCGCACCACAACACCCACCGACAGCGATGATAGTGATGCATCGTTTCGACGGACAACAACCCATCGAATGCACCTGGCTACCGGCATCAACGGCACATCATTGATGCGTAAACGTAAAACAGCCTCCAACGATTACCTCAGCAAGAATATTTCAATCATTCTCGAGAACCTGCTCAAACGCTACGAACAGTCGCAGCTGCCCACCCATGGAAAAGGTAACCACCAGAAGGCTATATTCTGCCTGTATTTATTTCACTTCCCATTTAGGTATCCCGACCGTTGTTCGGACGAACATCTTGATACGCAGCATGGGTCCAGTCTCTGAACTCGACATGGACTACTCAATGGATTGTTACTTCCGCCAATACTGGCGCGATAAGCGCCTAAGTTTCAAGGGACCCATCAAAAGCCTCTCGCTAAGCATCAAGGTACAAGGTAATTCTAAAAGCTCATGACACTCTTCTTATTGTTGGCTTTCAGATGCTCGACAAAATCTGGCGACCGGATACGTACTTTTTCAACGGCAAGCATTCGCATATTCATACCATCACAGTGCCCAACAAGTTATTGCGATTGAGTCAAGACGGAGATATCTTGTACTCGATGAGGTTGGTGTGACATGGCATACGATTACATTAGGTTAGTTGCACTTAATTCACTTTGCGTCATTCGAAGGTTGACGATAAAAGCCACATGCCCAATGGAGTTGAGAAACTTCCCCATGGACCGGCAATCATGCCCGCTCATCATCGGAAGTTGTGAGTTTTTTTTTTTTTTTTTTTTTAATCAAATTAATATATCCTTGAGTAGAATAGTCGTTGCCACCTTAGACCAACTTTTTGTTTTGGTCCAGAGGCATTTTTTCAGAGTGATTTGGTAAATAGTTATCTTTTAGCGGCCCTTCGAAACAGATTAGCATATTCTCCTATTCCAAGCCTATTTTCGAATTCGAAGAAATGTTTCGAGGAAAAGAGGTTTGGGTCCAACAAAGAGAAAATTGATGAAATGAAAAGCTATTTTGAGGGCCCTGAGAAATCGTATTATTTCGAGGGCATCAACACATGTACGGATCTAAAAGGAGAATAACGACTGAGAATGGTGTTGTCACGTGTCACATACATACATATTCGCATGTTTTAGGAATATTTTCCATATTCTGTGTTCTTTCTTTTTGGAGTGTAGTGTGTGCCTGAGTAATGACTTTTTTAGAGTCTACCTACTCGGCAGGCATCCCTTAATAGAAAAGTACAATTAATCTCTTCGTGTAGGAGCAATAGCTTTCGTAGTTGATTAAACTTCTAGAGATCGAGTTTTAGTATACATTTTCGAACAGATTGTCTTAGTAATCTGTATCTCGCGTTGTAATTCTTCTTCTTCTTCTTAATGGGCGCTACAGTTCAGGGTGAACCTGGGCCTCAACCAATATGCCCCTCCAACTAGCACGATCTTTTGCTAGCCCTTTCCATTGCCGCACACCCAGTTGGCTGAGGTCCCCTTCCACCTGTGCGCCATCTTACGTGCGGCCGTCCTCTGCTTTTTCGTCCCTCGGGGTTGGATTCAAAGACTTTCCGGGTTGGAGCTGTGGTGTCCATTCGCTCTACATGGCCCAGCCATCATAGGCGTTGAATCCGTAGACGCCTGACTAGTCTCATGTCGCTGTACAGCCCGTAAAGTTCGTGGTTGAATCTTTTCCTCCATCCCCCGTCTGCGTTTATAGGCCCGAAAATCACGCGCAAAATCTTTCTCTCGAATCGACCAAGGGCCTCGTCATCCGCTTTTGATAGTGTCCATGCTTCTGCGCCGTACAATAGGACCGGGATGATAAGGGTCTTATATAGAGTCAACTTTGTCGTTCGGGAGAGGGCTCTATTACTCAGTTGCGCCCTGAGCCCAAAGAAACAGCGATTGGCAAGAGTAATTCTGCATTTGATTTCGGAACTGATGTCGTTGTTCCAGGTCACTGCGGAGCCAAGGCAGACGAAGTCTTTTACTACCTCGAATTTATATCTGCCAATACACACGTTCTGGCCAAGACGTCGGTGGTGAGCGTCCTTTTTTGATGACAGCACATATTTAGTTTTGCCCTCGTTTATCGCCAGATCAATTTTCGCCGCCTCCATCTCAATACTCGCAAACGCCTCATTGACATCTCGCTGTGATCTATCTATTATGTCGATATCGTCGGCGTATGCAAGGAGTTGCGAGGATTTGAAATAGATTGTGCCCCTTGTATTACTTACTTCCTTTGATGGCGCTACAGTTCGGGGTGAACCAGGGCCTCAACCAACAAGCCTCTCCAGCCGGCCCGATTTTCGGCCAGCCGCTTCCAGTGCCGCACGCCCAGTTGGTTGAGGTCCCCTTCCACCTGTGCGCGCCACCTTAAATGCGGTCGTCCTCTGTTGCATCGTCCCTCGGGGTTGGGGTCGAAAACTCTTCGGGCCAGAGCGTTGATGTCCATTCGCTCTACATGGCCTAGCCATCTTAGACGTTGGATCCGAAGACGCCTAACCAGGCCGATGTCGCTGTACAGCCCGTACAGTTCTTGATTGAATCTCCTCCTCCATTCTCCGTTTACACAAACGGGACCAAAGATTGCACCCAGAATTTTCCTCTCGAAACGTCCAAGAGCCTCTTCATCCGCTTTTGACTACGTCCAAGACTCAGCGCAGTAGAGGAGGACCGGGATGATTAAGGTTTTGTAGAGGGAAACCTTAGTTTTTCGAGAGAGGGCTCTACTACTCAATTGCCTCTTGAGCCCGAAGAAGCAGCGATTTGCAAGAGTTATTCTGCGTTTTATCTCAACGCTGATGTCGTTGCTGCTTGTCACTCCCGAGCCAAGGTAGACGAAGTCCTTGACTACTTCAAAAATATAGCTGCCGAAGGTGACGTTTTGACCAAGACGTCGGTGTTGTGCGTCTTTCTTGGATGACAGCATATATTTGGTCTTGTCCCCATTTACCCTTAGACCCACTTTCGCCGCTTCTGCTTCAATGCTCGTGAGCGCCTCATTGACGTCTCGCTTTGTTCGTCCAATAACGTTAATGTCATCTGCGTAGGCAAGCAATTGTGTGGACTTGAAGTAGATCGTACCTCTTGTATTGGCCGCAGAGTCCCGCACGATCTTTTCAAGAATAATGTTGAAGAACTCACATGACAGTGCGTCACCCTGTCTAAAACCTTTTTTAACATCAAAGGGGTCGGTTAGTTAACCTCCGACCTTAATGGAGCAGCGAGAGTTCTCCATAGTCATCCTGCATAGTCAGACGAGTTTAGCAGGAATGTTAAAACATGACATGGCTGTGTATAGCTCGTCTCTATAAACACTGTCATACGCGGCTTTATAGTCGACGAAAAGATGGTGCGTGTCGACCTGGAATTCATGGGTCTTCTCCAAGATCTGCCGTAGTGTAAATATTTGGTCTATCGTGGATTTTCCTGGCCTGAAACCACACTGGTGTGACCCTATCAGATTGTCCACGAACGGTTTCAGGTACTTACATAGTACGGCAGAGAGGATCTTGTACGCGATGTTCAGGAGGCTTATCCCTCTGTAATTGGCGCAGTCATAGGGGTCTCCTTTCTAATGAACCGGGCAAACGACGCTAAGATTCCATTTAACGGGTATGCGTTCTACCGACCATATCTTGCAGATGAGTTGGTGCATGTTCTTAACCAGCTCATCGCCAGCTGCTTTAAACAGTTCCGCGGGGAATCCGCCTGCTACAGCAGCTTTATAAGACTTAAGTTTCGATATCGCTATCTTAACATCGTCTAGGTCGGGTGGATGGGATTCTCCTTCGTCTTCGTCCATTGTGAATGGTTCGCTCTGCCTGGCGGCGGTCTTTTGACTATCATCACCGTTATACAGTCTGCAGAAGTGGTCCATCCACAATCTCATCATCGACTGTGACTTCACTACTAGTTGTCCGTGCTCATCCCTGCAGGCTTCTGCTCTGGCTTTATATCCTTGGCATGTTCGTTTTACTTTCTGGTAAAATTTTCGAACGTCGTTCCTGCAGTAACATCTCTCCATCTCCTCGATCTCGTGCTTCTCGTGCTCCTTCTCTTTCCTTCTCAGAAGCGCATGCTCCTCCCTCCTTTTCTGTTCATAGAGTTCGCGGGCAGCTCTCATCCGTCGAGGGGTTTCTCGACAGTGGTGGCTAATGGCTTTCTGACAACGACTCCATTGCTGTTCTATGGTTTCTGCAGATTGCATCGGGACCTGAGGGAGCTTGAGGGAGACTTGATCGGCGAAGGTCCTGGCGGTCTCCTGCGATTGCATCTCTCCGACGTTAAATGTTGGTGTTCTTACTCGACTCCGTTGGTTCTGAGAAATTCGCATCCGTACCTTGGCTGCAACAAGGTAATGATCCGAGTCGATGTTCGCTCCTCGAAAGGTGCGGACATCTAGGATGCTGGAGGAGTGTCTGCCGTCGATCGCAATATGATCAATTTGGTTGGTTGTCGAATGATCGAAAGACCGCCAGGTCCCCTTATGGACGTTGAGGTGTGGAAATCGTGTACTTGCTACTACCTCTTGTGCCTCTTGTATTGGCCAGTGATTTTTGCACAATCATTTCCTATATGATGTTGAAGAAATCACACGACAGCGCATCGCCCTGCCTAAATCCTT
The DNA here is from genome assembly GCA_951905685.1 of Eumerus sabulonum. Taxonomy (NCBI): domain Eukaryota; kingdom Metazoa; phylum Arthropoda; class Insecta; order Diptera; family Syrphidae; genus Eumerus; species Eumerus sabulonum. The sequence continues at coordinate 35,258 of CATOVK010000011.1, forward strand.
TTTTGACATCAAGACTATCGGTTAGATGTTCACCGATTCGGATGGAGCAGCGAGCATTCTCCAAAGTCATCCTGCAAAGTCTGACGAGTCTAGCAGGAAGACATAGCGTTGTATAGCTCATCTCTAAATACGCTGTCGTATGCGGCTTTGAAGTCGACAAATAGGTGGTGAGTGTCGACTTGAAATTCATTGGTTTTTTCCAGGATCTGCCGTAGTGTGAAGATTTGGTCGATGGTGGACTTCCCTGGCCTGAATCCGCACTGATAAGGACCTATCAGCTTATTTACAAATGGCTTCAGGCGCTCACACAAAACGGCAGAGAAGATTTTGTAGCCGGTGTTAAGGAAACTTATTCATCTATAGTTGGCGCAATCAGAGGGGCCTCCTTTCTTGTGGATCGGGCATACGATGCTGAGACTCCATTCCCCGGGCATGCTTTCCTCTGACCACATCTTACAGATGAGCTGGTGCATGCTCCTAACCAGGCCATCCCCAGCTGCCTTGAAGAGCTCAGGAGACAGTCCGTCTGTGCCAGCAGCTTTATTCGACTTGAGCTTCGATATGGCAATCTTAACTTCGTCGAGGTCAGGGGGACAGAATTCTCTGCGGTCTTCGTCGATTAGAAATGGATCATTCTGCCTGACAGCGGTATATTGACTAACATCGTTGTTATACAGTCTGCAGAAGTGGTTTTTCCATATTCTCAGCATCGACTGCGATTCTACTACCAGGTGTCCGTTCTCATCCCTGCAGGCTTCCGTTCTGGCTTTATAACCTTGACATGTTCGCTTTATCTGTTGATAAAACTTTCGAACGTCACGCCTGCAGTAACTCCTCTCCAAATCCTTCTTTTTAACTCGTAGAGCTCACGAGCTGCTCTTGTTCTTTTATGCAGCGAGGACTTATATGCATTCTGCTTCGCTGTGTGAATCCTCCTGCACTTGTCATCGAACCATCTCGAGAACCATCTACTGTGTCCAAACAGTTGAAAAGCCTTCATTTATTCTTCCAAATCAATTTTATCGCCTTTTCCTTTGATACGAGTATAATGTACTTATGCCAACGGATTTTCCAATCTTCGTTGTCAAAGTCGATTTTCGAAATGGACACCAGCTCCCTTTTCGCTGCGGTTTGTATCTCCTCTATCGACTCAAAACGGTAACAGTGGCTTGGTCTTTTGAATTTGATAAATGAGCAGAATTTGCGCGGTGCTAAATCGGATGAACACGGTAGTTGTAGAACGATGTGTATCGATATTTTGACAAATTGGTCACAAAGAATCAATGTAGTGGCAGACGGTGCATTGCCGTGCTGTAAAAACTAAGATTTGTCTCGACACAATTCTGATCTTTTTAGGCTGGCTTCAAACAAACGTCTTATAACGCTCAATCTATATTCTTTATTGGCAGTTTGACTCGGCGGAAACGGAAGGAACTCAAAATGCACGACCTCACAATATACGATACGATATTCACTTGATTCCGGGTCGTAAGCTTAAATCCGAATCTTGTCCTGATAGTCGGAAAGCATTGCATCACACACTTCAGCGTGACGACGTTTTTTTTTTCAAAAAGCTCAGTATTGTTGGTACCAATCGAGGCCTGATACGTCTGAGGCTCAAAACGTCCTATAAAATGGTATTGACTATTGACTGATCCTTTTGAAATGCCAACATCATCAACGTGATGTCTAATTGTTAAACGACGATTTGCAAGCACCAATTTTTTGTTTTGTATTTGTGGACGTGGAGGACATATTTGAGTCGATCATAGGAAAGCATAGCCTCCATAACACCACATCCGACAACGGATTAAGGCTAATCGATTTCCTAGCGGGGCGTAACCTCCTTGTAGCAAGCACGCGATTCCCCCATCTCAACATCCACAAGGGTACCTGGCGGTCTTGTGATCAATCGACCACCAACCAGATTGATCATATTGCGATCGACGCCAGACACTCCTCCTGTATTCTCGACGTACGAACCTTCCGAGGGGCCAACATCGACTCGGACCACTACCTTGTTGTAGCCAAGGTACGAATGAGGATATCAAGAATGCTTAGGAGTCGAGTAGGACAACGTAAGTTTGACGTTGGAAAGCTACAATCGCAAGAGACTGCCAGAATCTTTGCCGATCGTGTCTCCTCAAAGCTCTCTCAAAATCCGCCCAGAGCAGCACAAACAATAGAGCAGGAATGGGCTCATTGCCAGAGCGCCGTCAGAGATGCTGCCTCAGAGGTGCTGGGTTTCAAACAGCCACCACCTAGAAACCCCTGGTTCGATGAACAATGCGAACAAGCCTATGCAGCAAAACAAGAGGCATATAAGGTCGTGCTGCAACGACGGACGAGAGCTGCTCGCGAAATCTATGAGCAGAAGAGAAGAGAGGAACACACGCTTTTCAGAAGAAAGAAGAGAGAGCACGGAAAGCGTGAGATCGAGGAGATGGAGAGATGCTTCCGCAGGAATGACGCCCGTAAATTTTACAACAAGGTAAAACGAGCATGCCATGGCTACAAAGCCAGAGTGGCGGCCTGCAGGGATGAAAATGGAGAACTGGTAGTGGAGTCGCAGTCGATGCTGAGGATTTGGAAAGACCACTTCTGCAGACTGTATAACGGCGATGATAGACAAGATACCGCTGTCAGGCAGAACGAGCCATTCGCAATGGACCACGAAGTAACAGAATTCGGTCCACCCGACCTAGACGAAGTCAAAATAGCGATATCAAGACTTAAGTCTAATAAAGCCGCTGGCGCAGACGGCCTGTCTGCTGAGCTTTTTAAGGCGGCTGGTGATGAGCTGGTAAGGTGCATGCACCATCTCATCTGCAAGGTATGGTCGGAGGAAAGCATGCCCGACGAATGGAATCTCAGCATCGTTTGCCCGGTCCATAAGAAAGGAGACCCCTATAACTGCGCCAACTATAGGGGAATAAGTCTCCTCAACATCGCATATAAGATCTTCTCTGCCGTATTGTGTGAACGCCTGAAACCGTTTGTGGATAACCTGATCGGCTCTTATCAGTGTGGTTTCAGGCCAGGTAAATCCACAATAGACCAAATATTTACGCTACGGCAGATCTTGGAGAAGACCCAGGAATACCAAATCGACACTCACCACCTCTTCGTCGATTTCAAGGCCGCGTATGACAGCGTATATAGAGACGAGCTGTACAAAGCCATGTCTAGTTTTAACATCCCTGTCAAACTCGTCCGACTGTGCAGGATGACAATGGAGAATTCTCGTTGCTCCATTAAGGTCGGTAATGAGCATACCGAGACCTTTGATGTTAAAAAAGGATTTAGGCAGGGCGACGCGCTGTCGTGCAACTTTTTCAACATCGTGCTTGAAAAGATTGTGCAAGAGTCACTGGCCAACACAAGAGGTACGATCTATTTCAAGTCTACGCAATTGCTTGCGTACGCCGACGATATTGACGTAATTGGACGAAAACAGCAAGACGTCAATGAGGCTTTTGTGAGCATTGAGGTAGAAGCGGCTAAGATGGGTCTCAAGGTTAATGAGGGTAAAACCAAATATCTGCTCTCATCTAAAAGAGACGGACAACACCGACGTATTGGCCAGAACGTCACCATGGGCGGATATAACTTTGAAGTGGTCAAGGAATTCGTCTACCTTGGCTCACTGATTACCAGCGACAACAACACCAGCGCTGAGATAAAACGCAGAATCACTCTTGCCAACCGCTGTTTCTTTGGGCTCAAGAGGCAATTGAGAAGTAGAGCCCTCTCTCGGAAAACCAAGGTGACACTATATAAGACCTTGATCATCCCAGTCCTCCTTTACGGCGCAGAGGCTTGGACCTTAACAAAAGCGGATGAAGATGCCCTTGGTCGTTTCGAGAGGAAAATTCTGCGCACTATCTACGGTCCCGTTTGTTCAAACGGTGTATGGAGGAGAAGATATAACGAAGAACTGTACGGGTTGTACAGCAACATCGGCCTGGTACGACGTCTACGGATACAGCGTCTAAGGTGGCTAGGCCATGTAGAGCGCATGGAAGATACAGCTCCGACCCGAAAAGTCTTCGAATCCACTCCGGAAGGAAGGCGCGGCAGAGGACGGCCGCCTCAGCGGTGGTGCACGCAGGTGGAAAGGGACCTCAACCAACTTGGCGTGCGGCACTGGAAACAGCTGGCCAAAGACCGTGCCGGCTGGAGACGCTTGTTGGTTGAGGCCCAGGTTCACCACGGACTGTAGCGCCACCTAAGTAAGTAAGTAAGTAAGTATTTGTGGACGTGATCTTTGTTGGTTGAGGTTGGTGGTCGCCGTCCGGGACGCTGTTCGTCTTCGACTCGTTTTCGGCCTATAACCAAAGGCGTTATGCACCATTCCCAGCTGTCGAGCTGCCGGCCAACTATGGTGGCCTGGAACTTGTAGAACTGCCGACCACCTATGGTGGCCTGGTAAGCTGTAGAGCTGCCGGCCACCTATAGTGGCCTGGTAAGCTGTAGAGCTGCCGGCCCACCTATGGTGGCCTGGCAGCTCTACAGCCGGCCCACCTACATATGGTAGCCTGGTAGTGTTTGACTGATGGTAGTGCGGTCAATTTCTTTTTTGTTAGTTCAAGTGGCATCGATACATTGAACTGCTTTATGTAGCCAGCTCTTTTTAGATGTGATCGATGTTTAGTGTCTCCGTTATCTCTTAACAGCTTGCGTGCCGCTCCTGCTCCTTCAGCTGCAAAGGTGAGTCGTATCTTTGACATCGACATTTTTGAAACGGGATCAAGCAAACCACTCCTTGGATCGAGGTAATCCTCGATAAATAATGCAATGCACTCATTTAGTCGAACAGTCGAACAGACCCTATGGTGGTTGCCACTTCGTGATTGATATTTTCTTTCGGTTGTGCTCAGGAATTCAATTTATTGGTGTAAACTTTAAAGTGAATTGAGTCCAAGGGAAGTACTTCGGGTTACCTTTCCTGGAGATCAATTTGCTAAAGAAAATTCCACGCGCTCAATAGTTAGGTTTGTGAATACCCTTTGGGAATCGAATTGTTTGCCGTACGTTTATTTAACGATGTTTGCTGCTGTTTAACAATGCTCTATGCACTTTTCAAACACTTGCGCGCTTTCGAATAAACTGAGTCATCACGAATAAACTTAATAACATTCTCTTCCATCATCTATCCTTCTTCATGACCTTGATCGCCCAGAGTTTGGTCCAGTGATCTTCAGAGGCGGACATAACCACCATCCAGAAAATGCGATGGAATGGACCGGGTAAAAAGCGGATGAAAACCTCATATATCTACTACGGACGGAGACTATTTGGATGCGGATTTGTTGTTAGAGGTGGACTAAAGCATAAAGTCCTTAGCTTCCAGTATGTGAATCCGCATCAAGGCAAAATTTTGTAACATCAGCCTCATATGTGTCCATGCCCCCACGAAAGACAAGGACGACTCCATCAAAGATGATTTCTATGATCTCCTAGATAGAACATACGCCAAATGCCCCAACTATGATACCAAAATCATAGGAGATTTTAACGCTAAGCTGGGTAAAGAAAGCATCTTTGAACGAGTCATCGGCAAACACATCCTACATGACACCACATCCGATAACGGACACAGGCTGATCGACTTCGCCACGGGGAGAAATCTTATTTTAGCTAGCACACGCTTTTCGCACCTCGATGTATACAAAGCCACCTGGCGGGCTTTTAATCAATCGACCACCAACCAGATTGATCAGGTCGCGATCGACGTGAGACACTCCTCCACTATTCCTGATGTTCGTACTTATCGAGGAGCGAACATCGACTCAGACCACTAGCCAAGAAACGTCAGCGGATAATACGAACACCGCGGAGTAGACTTAGAACACCAAGCTATGACGTCAGAAAGGTACTATCACCGGAGATCGCCAGTGCTTTTGCCAACCGCATCTCCCTCTCTCCGATACACTTCAATCCTCCAATCAGTCACTAGAGCAGCAATGGAGCATGTGCAAACAAGCCCTGAAGAGCAGAGCAACAGAAGTGTTGGGCCTTAAAGCACCACCACGACGAAACACCTGGTTCGATGACGAATACAGAAGGATACATGCACAGATACATGCACAAAAAAACAAGAGCGGCTCCTGAGCTCTACGAGCTTAAAAGAAGGGAGGAACGTAAGCTTCTCAAGAAAGAAAAGAAGGAGCACAAGAAGCGTGCGATTGAAAACTTGGAGAGGTGCTACTGCGGGCACGACGTTCGAAGATTTTATCAACAGATAAAGCGAATGTCTCAAGGCTATAAAGCCCGAACGGAGGCCTGTAAGGATGAGAACGGACACCTAGAAGTAGAATTGCTTTTGCAGACTGTATAACGGCGGTGACAGCTCGTCAAACTTTGCAGGATGACTCTGGGGAATGCTCGCTGCTCCATCCGAATCGGTGCAGAACTGGCCGTTAGTTTCGAAGTCAAGAGAGGATTTTTAGGGCGATGCGCTGTCGTGTGATTTCTTCAACATCATATTGGAAACGATTGTGCAAAAATCACTGGCCATTACAAGAGGCACAATCTATTTCAAATCCTCGCAACTCCTTGCATACGCCGACGATATTGACATAATAGGTAGATCACGGCGATATGTCAATAAGGCGTTTACGAGTATTGAGACGGAGGCAGCAAAAGTTGGTTTGCTAGTTAATGAGGGCTAGACGTCGACGTCTTGGACAGAACGTGCATACTGGGAGATATAAGTTTGAGGTAGTTAAGGACTTCATATACCTCGGCTCCGCAGTGACTTGGAACAACGACACCCGTTTCGAAATCAAGCGCAGAATAACTCCTGCCAACCGCTGCTTGGGCTCAAGAGGCAATTGAGATGTAGAGCCCTCTCTCGTACTACCAAGTTGATCTTATATAAGACCTTAATTATCCCGGTCCTGTTATAAGGCGCAGAAATATGGATTTTATCTAAAGCGGATGAGCAAATCCTTGGTCGTTTCGAGAGAAAGATTCTGCGTGCGATTTTCGGCCCTTAAAACACAGATGGGGATTAGAGGAGAAGATTCAATCACGAACTGTACGGGTTGTACAGCGACATGAGTCTAGTCAGGCGTCTACGGATCCAACGCCTAAGATGGCTAGGCTATGTAGAGCGAATGGACACCACAGCTCCAGCCCGTAGAGTCTTTGAATCCAACACCGAGGGACGAAGAAATAGAGGACGGCCGCACCTAAGGTGGCGCGCACAGGTGGAAAGGGATCTCAACCAACTGGGCGCGTGGCATTGGAAAAGACTAGCGAAAGATCGTGCTAGGTGGAGAGGCATGTTCGTTGGGGCCCAGGTTCAGCCCGAACTGTAGCGCCCGCTAAGTAAGTAAGTAAGATCTCCAGTGGCGCATTATTTAAATTATGAAACCTTAAATATTACGAAATCTTCTATGCGCTACAGTCGCCTAATCACTGTTTTTGTAAAATTGTCGTACGCCCGGCGGGCAGAACACTCTCGGAAAACGTTCCAAGGATCAAGGTACTGACTAGTGTATTTCAAATACGGATTTCTACAGCGGAGATTCCAAACCAATCGATTCCAAATCGCATTCATCTTCTCAACCAACGAGATGAAGCGAGATGTTGCTTAACTAAAATGTCATGAGAAGTCTGCATATACAATACTACTACCTTTAGAGTACATTCGTTCATGTGTCATTCTTTTGTTTATAAGTTGAGGATTTTGTCCTTAGCTTCAGAACCTCGTATTGCCTTCGTAGAAAATAAAGGTTTCCATTAATCCTTTAGACGGCTACACCTCTCGACAGTTGATGTATGAGTGGTACAGCGACGATGCAGTCAGTTTTGTGCCCGGAATGACCTTGAATCAATTTGACTTGATAAGCATGAAATCAAGAAATTCCACATACACTAGGAGGGAAGGCGAGTTCTCTGTCCTCTTGGTGGCTTTCAACCTAAAGAGACACACCGGCTACTTCCTCATTCAAGTAAGACAGCCAAATATATTGAAGCTATGGGCATATTGTTCTTGAATTCATTGTTAAAAAGGTCTACGTTCCATGCATACTCATCGTGGTGTTATCCTGGGTGTCATTTTGGATCCACCGAGAGGCGACGAGCGACCGAGTTGGACTATGTATCACGGCCGTTCTGACATTATCGACAATTAGTTTGGATTCTCGGACAGATTTGCCAAAAGTGAAGTATGCTACCGCATTGGATTGGTTTTTGCTGATGAGTTTCCTGTACTGCATAGCTACGTTGCTGGAATTCGCTGGTGTTCACTACTTTACCAAGGTATGTTGCTTCTTCCTAGTAATAAATTACATACATGTTTTCTTTGATTTCAAGACCGGAAGTGGGGAAATGCCCGTGAGTGAGGATGAATGGGAAGACATCGATGAGGAAATTGCAGAGGAATCTGACGGACAATCCGTTGAGCATAAAACGAATGATTCCATCCGAGAATCACCTCAATCGGTGTCGGGAGCATTCCGGAAACGCAATTCTATAATTTGTCCGATATACAATGTAAGTGACATTCATCTCTTAAGAGTAGAATTATGAACATTTGTCTATTAGGATCCAACACACATCTTTCAAGCACCGTCGTCACACGCATCGACCATGGAGCGTACAACACAAACCGAACCACCGGTCATATCCAAATGTAAACAGATCTGGTTGTGCTTTATGGGCGACGATAAATTCCGAAAACAGCGCGAGCGAGATGCTTTTGCTAAAGGTAATATTATAGAATGAAATTGGGTTTGATTTTGAAGACCTCGGTTTGGTTTTCCCTTTTTCAGGACAACGCCACGTCAACAGTGTCTCGGTGATCGATCAAGTTTCTCGCATTGCCTTCCCGGTCTCATTTGGGTTATTCAACTTGCTCTACTGGTTGGCTTATGGGATGTTCAAGAAGGACTTCTCATGGTCGTCGGTTAAGAATTAACAGTTTTTTTTTTTTAAATGAAGTTTATAGCGAAAATACCAGATTGAATGCATTTAGTCCAATTTGAATGCGACGTTTCGTTCATTGTTTTAACAATGATTTTATTGCTTTTTGTTAATGAGTGCTTAACGGTAATAAATACATAAATGTTTAAGTATGTTACAAAGGAGACTGTATTTAATATTAATGACGTAGTCAAGTTATATAGGAGATAGGATCAAGCCGGTAGATACTGCTTTTCACAGGGTAGCCTATACGATTGAAAATGCACTCAATGTCAAAGAATTTACTCTAGGTGCCTATCTAAACATTGAGGGTACCCTTAATAATGTTTTCTAAGGTCGTCAGTGAAAGACTAAGTTATGCACTGCTATTAGTTAATAACTAGATCAAGGCCGAGGCCTGGGAGTAAACCCGGCGAAAACCGAGATAGTTATCTTCCCAAAGAGAAGACTTACCCTCGTATGAATGACATCGATCTGATCCCCGGAAAATCTGCCAAATATCTCGGCATAGTTCTTGACTCCAAGCTTAGCTGAAAGGGCAACGTTAATGAAAGAACCAATAAAGCCTACGTGGCACTATATTCGTGCAGAGCAGCTTTTGGAAAGAGATGGGACTTCAGACTGGAAGTGGTATATTGGTTGTAAACTGCGTGGTAAGACCTACATATTCTAGTCTATGGTTCAATTGTCTGGTGGAAGGCACTTGAGAAGAAATGCCATCTTCAAAGTGTTTCAAAGATTCAGAAGGCAGGTTGTCTGGCGCTGAATGGATCTAGAAAATCCACACCAACGCTAGCTCTTGAAATAATGCTGAACCTCCCTTGGACATATACTGCGAGAGCATCGCAGCGCAGGACTGCGCTAAGATTACAGGAATCCGGTCTTTGGGTAAGAAGTCCTCCTGGCCACGCATCAGTCTCTGGTCGATGGAACATCTCTAGAGTCAAGACCGAAACTAACTATATTACCCAATTTCCTTACTGCAAGAGGAGATTCTCTATTCTTTCCAGGGAGGAATGGACCAGTATCATGGTACGCACGGGAAATCAACTGGCAATCTACACTGACAGATCCAAAATGGATACCGGCACAAGAGCCGGGGTCTTTTTCGAATCTCATGAAACACATCGCTCCTAAAGACTTGATGATGGCTGTAGCGTCTTCCAAACTGAGGTCTTCGCAATCAAGCAGACGGCTAACCTGATTCTTAGAGAAAACCTCTCAGGAAAAAGGTCCAACATCTATGTTGACAGCCCGGTAGCCATTAAGGCCTTGCAGGCAACATGAATACGATTTAAACTCCTCCAAAAGAGTCATGACCTAAGTACCAGGTCATGTGAATATTTCCGGAAATGAGAAGGCGGAAGAGCTAGCTAGAATAGGATCATGCGCACTTTACGCGCAGATTACAACTGAAGCTAAAACGTCACTCAGTACACTCTGCAGAGAAATAGAGGCGGAGTTAATAGTGAAGGCCAATAAGCGATGGTATCAATTAGATACATCCCCAACAGCAAGATCAACTTGGCCCATCTATTATAAGAAAAGGACAGAAAGTCTGCTAAAGTTCAGTCGTGGAAATATTTGATTGACAATCTGTGCCCTCACTGGGCACTGCATGTTATCCTACCATATAGCGATACTAAGCCAGCCCCACAATGGCTTCTGCAGAAGCAGAAGCAGGGGCGAAGAGGCAATTGAATCCATTCTTCACTTCCTGTGTGAATGTCCAGCACTAGCCCAAATAAGGAACATGTTCCTTGGAAGTCACTTTCTTTCGGGACTAGAGGAGGTAAGTAACATTGGGCTGAACGGACTACTAGAATTTCTATCTGCATCTAAGTGGTTCAGCTCAACGGAAAATGCGTAGGTTACTACGGGTTAAACATTAACTCGGCACAATGGATTCCTTGTAGTCTAAGTGAGCCTTGACGTTTCGTCAAAAGGGCACCCATTTACCTACTTTCAGATCAAGCCCAAGAAGTCGATGAAGAAGTTTTTTTCATGGGATTCTTAGGCAAAATGAGGTAACAAGCTCTTAGACTAGTCTCTAGATCTATTTGGTACTTGAAAGGAAATTTTTCTAAGCTGAAGAATCCGTGGCTTCATTATTGAAATAAGTCCGATGCAACAGAGCAAACGAGTTCGTAAATTGTGGTAATTAGGTTCCGGGAATTCAGTCATAACTCGTAACTCAAATTGGTAACATTACGTGGTTCGTCGATATCTGCCTAGAAAGGGGGCCCTTTCTTTTCATTTTCATCCAAGGCTAAGTTCGACAGCAGGTTTTGTTTGTATGTTGTGCGTATTTTCCGAGAAAAACATTTTTAGTAAGGTCGTAAGTATGGGTGACTCACACTTCTTGTCCCATATTCAGAGCTACGGCAGAAATGGGATGAGTCGAATAGCCACTGAAGATGAAACCTGGATATTTGAATATGATCCCAAGATCCGTAGACAAAGTCAATAGTGGATGGAAAAAGGTGGAGAACAGACAACAAAAGCGAGGATGTCAAAGCCGCGACTTTTTCATATCCGCAACATTGTCATCGTGAATATATGTATTTCTACCAAGCAGAGAGTTCTATGTTGGCGTGCTAAAGAGGTTGCGACTACGTGTTTTCTGTGTGTGACCCGAACTTGCCAAGAAGAGCCTGCACCACGACATTGCGCCGGCTCATTTCTTGTTGATTGATCAAGCGTTTTTGGCGAAAAAAAAAACATTCCAACGTTGTCGCAACCACTCTACGGCCCCAAAGTCAAAGAGGCAGTAATCATGGCTTTGAGCGAGTTAGCTTCGGAGGATGGAATCGTGGAAGCAACTTTGAAATCGCTATGTAGAAGAAGAGGAGAACTATAGTGAAGGTCGATAGCACAATTTTGCGACAAACTTAATTTTCTTGGTTTTTGTTCCCGTGGCTCAAAAGTAACGTATATGTATTAAAAACATCAGCGCTGAGATCAGACACGAGCTATGTATCTCTCTTGTATCTCTTGCCTATTTTTGAAGATTGACGTAGATGAACGCATTAGCATGATAAGCTCCATGCGCTGGTTCTTAGCATCTGCATAACTACTCGCTGGCCACACATGCGTCGAGCATCGGCCATTCCAAGAAACAATACATTTTTTCTCGTTTCTTAGGTCACCTTTCTTTGATAATCATTAAATAAACTGCTTTTATCGTCATTTGCTCTTTTAGCTTCCCATTTATCCTTACTATGGTGGTCTCGGCTCGAGTCAACGAATAACTTGATGGATCTATTTTCTGATACATCGGACGGACCATTCTCAGGGATATTCAGGTGTGGACATCTCATCCGGACGAGTTGCATAAAGCATTCACCAATTTTCACTCAGACGGGTGCATAGGAGAACAAATAAGAGGACGAATTTCATCTCATAAGAAACTTCTGACCCATCAGAATGAAAACAAACGTCATACCATTCAAGAATACTTCGATATATGCACATTTTACAACCAAGTCAACCCAAGAATGCTGCCTCTCTGAACAAAATCCTCTCCACAGTCACAGAAGTCACAAAGGCTCTCCAACTTCTCATTGATATTGAATCTTACTTAACAGTAAGAGTTCGGGCTGGATACTGAACCTGGAAGGGATAGTCTTCGCATTTTCACGGATGGCTCCAGATCTGGGCGGGGGTCCGGTGCTGGAGTCTTCTTTGAACGCGAAAACATCCGACTGCACTTCTCGTTAGGAAAGTATGCGTCTGTCTTCCAAACAGAGATATACGCAATCCTAATGGCCATGCACTATGTTGTGAAGCACAGGTGGAAGGGGGAAGCATATGCGTCTGTAGTGACAGACAAGCTGCACTAAAAGCTGTGTGTAACCCCTTAACTAGCTCCAAATTAGTGCTTGAACTCAAGTCCTCCTTGAACAGAGTCGGTAGACTAAATTTATTAAGGCTTGTAGGGGTTCCAGGCCACTCTGGTATCCCAGGAAATGAGATCTCTGATGAACTCGCTAGAATGGGTTCAGAGGAGAGCTTCTCAGGACCTGAACCCGCTCTAGGTCTACCTGCGTCCACGGTAAATTCCTACATTAACGATTGTGTATTTAATACACACAACCGTAGATGGAGGGATTGTCCAGGTTGCAGAATGACTAAGCGCGTACGCCCTGATGTCTGCAAAAAATCTGCAGCATTCCTCCTGTCTTTAAGGAGAATCGACTGCAGAAGGCTTGTGGGAGTTTTCACGGGCCATTACACTTTTGCCAAGCTCCTCTACGTGCTCGGCATCAGTGAGACGCCTACCTGTGCTGCATGTGGCGAAGAGGATGATGACATTGCAGAGCATTTCCTCTGTGATTGTCCCGCCCCCAAGGGTGTCCCGGTGGCGCACCCTTGGAGCCGACGTGGTGTGTGCCGAATCCCTTAGCTCTACATCACTGAAGCTTCTTCAAATTTTTCTCCGGAAAACGGAGAAAATACAGTAATGTAAGGAGTCTGTCGTTCGGGCTCCTAAGCGAGTTGAAGCAGCCTCATCTTTATCAATTTTACAAAGACAAAAGACGACGACTGCAGCGCATCATGTAACCTGGCACAGCAATCGCAATACCAGAAGAAGCGACCCTGCGAGATGTGCAAGGAACCTTATATCAGTGTCATATGCTGTAAGTTTAGATACCTCGAAGTAAGCGCCATGCGGCAATTGGTGACAGCAAAGGCATTATACTTCAACTGCCTAGGACCACGCTCAGCAAGGACAGGCAGGAATAGTCAACTCTGTAAACTTCGCGGCCATCACCAACTACCGCTTCAACACCATGAGGGAACAGGACAATTGTCGAATATATTGTGGTAACCAGCTGTCACCATCAATGCTAGGTGCACAATTAAGCCGCCACGTTCGATACTCGAAGAAGGAAAGAAATAACCACCGCAACTACCACACCATAGAAGAAACAGCTGTCCAACGGATTGCAACGGAATGGAAGATCACTGGAAGGAGCATGGCTTATAAAAAACGGCGGCACATACGCTGGAGATGTCATTTTTTTGCTTGTTCACAAAAAAAAAAAATAATTAAAAAAAAAAGAAGGAAATAATAAACTTCTCGGGAACCAAACAGATTTTTCCATTTTCTTTTATTCGTTTGTTCTTTTTAACCTCCGGAAATACAACACCGGTGTCAGGTGTGGGGTTTTGATGAACGGAGTTAAGGTTAACTCCTTCCACGCCAAGTAAAGGAAGACCATCGATGCCGAGGAAATCCGAAGCCTGTTTGGATCGTTGACAACGAGACTTCAGGAGCAGTCCCAACTTGAGCACAGCTTTTGGGAAAAGAAAATGGCGGAGTGGCTGACAGAAGTCAGCGGACGGCAATTAAGCTTGGCAGCAAGGTTAGACGAACTGGAGAAAAGCCTTAATCACGCGACGTTTGGGTCAGTTCCTCACTCTTCGAAACAGCTAACGCATCCGGAAACTACTGCGGGTGAGTCTCTATCGCATTCGAAAGCAACGGATCATTCCCAATCTACCAAAGTATTTCCGACGCCTGAGGGTTTTTCCACTGTGCCCAAGGGTTCAACGCATCGACCAGAAGTGTTCATGCTCCGGGCATTCTATTGCTATGCGGTCGAACTTTTTCAACCCTGGCTTTGTACAACCGTTCAACGGGCAATCATCATGGACCGACCACGAACGCCCATTCGAAATCGTTGCCGGATTTCAAGGATGGACCGAAATAGAGAAAGCGAATGCGTTAGCCATGCAATTGCGAGGTGAGGCATTATCGGTCCTTAGTGAGGGCGCCGTGGCGCAGTGGTTAGTGTGTTGGACTCTGGCGCACGATGAGCGAGTTCGGATCCCGATAACACTAAAGCCATAGAATGTTTATTTCGCGACGTTCCTCCTCGGCGGTGTACTGGCAAAACCCCCCTTAGTAAACTTGCCATGAAAAAGCTTCTCGACTCACGCCGTTCGGAATCGGCATTGAACTGTAGGTCCCTTTCACCTGTGTGAAAAATAAATCACACACAACATGGGTGATTGAAAGAAGTTTGGCTCTGGTCCTTCATAGGCTGTGACGTCACCAAAGAAGAAGAAGAAGTGCCTTACTACGAGAGAAACCACTCTCGTATGATGTGCTTCAGAGTCTTCTAAGGCAACGTTTTAGCCTAGACAGTCAAACGAGCTACACGTACTTCGCAACTGTATTCAGAGACCGAAGGAATCCTTAGCCGATGGGTCTGCGAATGTAGTAGAGGAAATTATCCTTAGCCAATTTATAGAAGGAATTAAGGAGGAATAGATTCAGAATTTAGTCGCCGTGGGACGTCCGCGTAATCTCAATGAAGCACTTCGAATCGCACAGGAGATGACCTCACGCTTTCAATGAAGAAGCTACCACAACGTCCTCTCCACTACATCAAACTTCAGCCGTACAGAGAACGGAAGACGGGGAAACCACCCGCGTCGAAGCCGCTCCTTCCTATGCGGCGGAAACTAAATGCTGCTGGTAATGAGCAGCGAATACCAGTAGCACATCGCAAAAACGCTCCAGTCAACACTCAACGATGCGACTCTCTTTCACCCTTCCCCCACCATCCACCTGTTGAACCTGCGTCATCTTTGTGGGGTATGACCAATGGAACGGGACTCTTCATAAATGGTTACATAAATGGCAAACCGGACGACTTCATCAATGACCTCGGTGCCGACGTTTCCATCCTGAATGAGAAGTGCCTTCCAGACAACACACGCATCAAAGGCTCACCAATTCAACTACGGGGAATCACCGGAGGAACTTTGTGGACGAGGGGTTCAGCCGACATAAAACTTATACTCAATCGAAAGGTCATCTCACATTCGTTTGCTGTAATTGCGGCTAGTTTACCACCTATACCCGGGATCGCCTTTCTCACCGACAAGAAATGTAACTCGGATTTCTCGGACATGTCACTGCAAATGAACGGCAAACAAATTCTTTTAATGGTACCAACCTTCTGCTGACCGCTAGTCAGGAGCTGCTACCTGTGCAGTCGGAAATCACTTTTTCGATTTCAATGCCACCATGCGTACAGGGATCAGTCGTCCTAATTGAACCTGATAAAAACGACGAGCCTCCCAAAATAACCGACTATCATGCTCAGAATGGCAAAAACATCATTGGAGGACATTAAATTTCGGAAGAGTTCCAATTGGGGACGCCTAAGCCCAGCTGAGATTTGTGAAGCCCCACCTATCGAAGCCTCCAACTCAAAGGGCGTTAACGAGGAGCTGGACTTACCGGAGGAGCTGACAGATGAACAAACTTCACGCTTCAGGAGCCTACTACGCTGTTATCACGACATCTTTTCAAATGGGCCAAAGGATTACGAACGAACTGCATTACCAAAGCACACCATCGAAACGGGATCAGCGAAACCCATAAAAATTCTCGCACGCCGAGTCCCCATGCCCAAACGCGAACAAAAGACTGAGCTAATTGAGGATATGCGGATGCGCGGAGTGATAGAGCCCTCTACCAGTCCCTGGGCTGCACCAATCGCACTCGTCGCAAAAAGGATGGTTCAGCACGATTTGGCGTGGATTATAGGCGCCTCAATGATGTTACGAGAAAGGACTCATATCCCATACCACGCATAGATGGTCTATTCTCCACATTGGCCGGTGCTAAATGATTCTCCACAACGGACTTGCAGAGCGTTTACTGGCAGGTAGAAATGGATGATTGAGACAAAGAAAATACAGCTTTCCCCGACGGGACTGGTCTCTGGCAGTTCAACATTATGCCTTTCGGCCTAGCAAAGCACCGGCAACATTCGAGAGGCTCATGGACGAAACTTTCAAGGGACTATTTTGGTAAACAGCCCTTATTTACTTAGACGACATCGTTGTTTAATCGCAGAGTTTCGACGACCATCTACACCACTTGGAGATTGTGTTTCAAAGACCGAAGGCAGCCAACCTCAAGCTAAGCCCCGGAAAGTGTCATTTCTTAAAACGGTCCGTCGAGTATCTCGGTATCGGAGCGGTGCTAAGCCAACGACAAAGAGAAGTAGAAGTCGTCATCGAGTACTCTAGCAAGACCTTAAATCGTTCCGAACAAAATTATTGTGTAACGCGCCAAGAACTACTGGCCGTTGTGTTGGCCACCCACCATTTCCACCACTATCTTTTCGGACGTCGATTTCTGCTTCGGACGGATCACGCCTCCATTTGTTGGCTGTTGAACTTTCGCCAACCTGAGGGTCAAATAGCAAGATGGATTAAGAGACTTCAACAATACGACATGGATATCCAACATCGTCCGGGTAAGCAACATGGTATTGCGGACGGACTTTCTCGCAGACCATGTGGAGCTTGCAAGAACTGCAGTTGCGCAAAGGAAAGGGAGAATTCAAATAGCACAAACATCAGGCTGACATTCATAGTTCCATCGCTTCAGGAGGAGCAATTAGCAGACCGCGCCTTGAACTTGGTAAGAAATTGGCTAATTAATGGGACACAACCAAACAAAGACGAAATTCTAAACGAAAATGCCGACGTCAAATCCTACTGGGCTTTGTTCGACGAATTGAAGTTGACCAACGGGCTGATCACCAAAACTTGGCATGAAAACCTTGGTACCACTAAAGATCTGATAGTAGTCCCAGAATCATCAGTGCAAGCAATTTTAATGGAGCTACATGACAGTCCGAGCGGTGGTCACTAGGAGTAAAGAAGACACTCAGCAAGGTAAAAAGCAGATATTTTTGGATCGGTCAAACCACCACCATTAAAGCGTGGTGCTTAAGCTCGCACCAAACCGACTGGGATCGTCATCTCCAATTAGCACTTCTTGCCTACCGCACAGCCGAACACAACTCTACCGGAATCATGCCCGCAAAACTAACTTTCGGCAGGGAGCTGAAACTGCCGATAGATTTGATAAGAGGATTACCAACGGGAGAGAGGAGACATGCACTGCGGCATGTACTAGACTTAGAGGAACGCCTGGGACAAATTCATGACGCCGCCACAAACAACCTATAGATGACTGCCGATTCGATGAAGTATCGTTACGATCTCCGGACCAGTCTGAAGCATTTCGAACCTGGTGAAAATGCGTGGTTTTTCAATCCCAAACGCCGCAATGGATTATGTTCAAAACTGCAGAGTCCGTGGGAAGGCCCGGTGCAGATCATCAAGCAACTAT
This sequence comes from Eumerus sabulonum, assembly GCA_951905685.1. Taxonomy (NCBI): domain Eukaryota; kingdom Metazoa; phylum Arthropoda; class Insecta; order Diptera; family Syrphidae; genus Eumerus; species Eumerus sabulonum. Next base: position 53,361 of record CATOVK010000011.1, read on the forward strand.
TTGATCTGGTCTACGAAATTCAGCAGCCAAATACCAAGAAGACAAAAGTCACCCACGTCAATAGGCTAACTCCCTACGTCAGAAGGGAGACAACTCAGTCGGTGCTTACAGTTTTAAGGGGGGAGGAGTGTGGTAACCAGCTGTCACCATCAATGCTAAGTGCACCAGTCAGCCGGCACAGATTTTTCCATATTTTTTTATTCGTTTTTCTTTTTAACCGTCGGATATACAACAATGTCATGGCAATTCAGGGAATTCAACAATGGTAAGATCTACGGTCAAGTCAGCGGACACCGCGATCACTAAATTGTTCATGAGTCGACCAATCGGGTTAAGTAGACGCAGTGCAAGGTTTCACGGCAGAAAATTACCGAAAGCTGATTGGAGGATTCCGTCCACTAGTAAGAATCTCAAAATAGATAAATCAATCCATCAGTTTGATAGCACTTCTATCGGAGTGCCTGGCAAAGGTACAGAAGATGAAGATGGAGTTCACTGTTGAACCAAACTCAAGGTGTGGAGATGATATCTTTCTAGTTTAATGCTGGATCGAACAGTTCTTGGACTGAATGATCGGACTAAATTCATATCTGTCAAGAGATTTCAAGGCACTGAAAGGTTATTTTGCAAAACGATGAATATCCGAAGCTGGATACAAGTAAATTTGTGCAGCGACCCAACCCCTTGTTCCTGGCGAAAGAGGAACCTGGCCCTCCAGGTTGGGGGTTGTGGTTAGGGGTAACATCACTATCAAGTAAAAACCCACTGGTTCCGAAACAACAACAAGCCTCGGACACGGACGGATACAAAGCTGACGACCCCTGCAAACGACTAACGGGCTAGAGAGTCTGCACTTGGAATGTGAGGTCCCTTAACAAACCGGATGCAGGCGATCAATTGGGGCAAACCCTCAACTGCTATAAAGCAGATATAACCGAACTCCAAGAAGTGGGATGGACCAGGCAAAAGACGGGTGAAAAACTGCGTCATCTACTACGGGAACTGCTACAAGGAGAACAAAGAGCGCCTATTCGGGTGCGGATTCATTATTCGAGGAAGACTCCGACAAAAAGTCTTAAGCTTCCTAGATATAAGCGAACGCCTCATAACAATCCGCATCAAAGCTAAATTTGGAAACATTAGCTTAATATGCGCTCACGTTCCAACGGAAGAAAAGGACGATCGACTCAAAGAAGAATTATACGATCTCCTAGATAGAACATATGCCCAATGCCCTAGCTACGACACAAAAATAGTCCTAGGAGATTTTAATGCAAAATTGGGCAAAGAGGACATATTTGAGTCGATTATAGAAAAGCATAGCCACCATAACACCACATCCGACAACGGACTTGGAATAATCGATTTCCTAACGGGGCGTAACCTCCTTGTAGCAAGCACGCGATTCCCCCATCTCAACATCCACAAGGGTACCTGGCGGTCTTTTGATCAGTCGACCACCAACCTGATCGCATTGCGATCGACGCCAGACACTCCTCCAGTGTTCTCGACGTACGAACCTTCCGAGGGGCCAATATCGACTCGGAGCACTACCTTGTTGTAGCCAAGGTACGCATGAGGATATCAAGAATGCTTAGGAGTCAAGTAGGACTACGTAAGTTTGACGTCGGAAAAATACAATCGCAAGAGCCTGCCAGAATCTTTGCCGATCGTGTCTCCTCCAAGCTCTCTTCAAATCCGCCCAAAGCAGCATAAACAATAGATAGAGCAAGAATGGGCGCATTGCGAGAGCGCCGTCAGAGACGCTGCCTCGAAGATGCTGGGTTTCAAACCGTCACCACCTAGAAACCCCTGGTTCGATGAACAATGCGAATAAGTCCATGAGGCAAAACAAGGGGCATATAATGCCATGCTGCAACGACGGACGAGAGCTGCTCGCGAAATCTATGAGCAGAAGAGAAGAGAGGAACACACGCTTTTCAGAAGAAAGAAGAGAGAGCACGGAAAGCGTGAGATAGAGGAGATGGAGAGACGCTTCCGCAGGAATGACGCCCGTAAGTTTTACAATAGGGTAAAACGACCATGCCATGGCTACAAAGCCAGAGCGGCTGCCTGCAGGGATGAAAATGGAGAACTAGTAGCAGAGTCGCTGTCGATGCAGAGGATTCGGAGAGACCACTTCTGCAGACTGTATAACGGGGATGATAGACAAGATACCGCTGTCAGGCAGAACGAGCCATTCGTATTGGACGACTATGTAGGAGAATTCCGTCCACCCGACCTAGACGAAATCAAAATAGCGATATCAAGACTTAAGTCTAATAAAGCCGCGGGCGCAGACGGCCTGTCTGCTGAGCTTCTTAAGGCGGCTGGAGATGAGCTGGTAAGGTGCATGCATCATCTCATTTGCAAGGTATGGTCGGAGGAAAGCATGCCGATGAATGGAATCTCAACATCGTTTGCCCGGTCCATAAGAATGGAGACCCCTATAACTGCGCCAACTATAGGGGAATAAGTATCCTTAACATCGCATATAAGATCTTCTCTGCCATATTGTGTGATCGCCAGAAACCGTTTGTGGATAACCTGATCGGCTCTTACCAGTGTGGTTTCAGGCCAGGTAAGTCCACAGTAGACCAAATATTTACGCTACGGCAGACCTTGGAGAATATCAAATCGACACTCACCACCTTTTCAAAGCTGCATATGACAGCGTGTATAGAGATGAGCTATACAAAGCCATGTCTAGTTTTAACATCCCTGCCAAACTCGTCCGACTGTGCAGGATTACAATGGAGAATTCTCGCTGCTCCATTAAGGTGGGTAATGAGCCAACCGAGACCTTTGATGTTAAAAAAGGATTTAGGCAAGGTGACGCGCTGTAATGCAACTTTTTCAACATCTTTCTTGAAAAGATCGTGCAAGAGTCACTGGCCAACACAAGAGGTACGATTTATTTCTAGTCTACGCAATTGCTTGCGTACGCCGACGACACTGACGGGATTGGACGGACACAGCGGGACGTTAATGAGCCCTTTGTAAGTATTGAGGTAGAAGCGGCTAAGATGGGTCTCAAGGTTAAATAGGGTAAAACCTAACATGTATCTGCTTTCATCTAAAAGAGACGGTCAATACAGATGTATTGGCCAGAACCTCACCATGGACGGATATAACTTTGAAGTGGTCAAGAAATTCGTCTACCGTGGCTCACTGATGACCGGCGTCAAAAACAACAGCGCCGAGATAAAACGCAGAATCACTCTTGCAGCCGCTGTTTCTTTGGACTCAAGAGGCAATTGAGAAGTAGAGCCCTCTCTCGGAAAACCAAGGTGACACTATATAAGAACTAAATCATCCCAGTCCTCCTTTACGGCGCAGAGGCTTGGACCTTAGCAAAAGCGGATGAAGATGCCCTTGGTCGTTTCGAGAGGAAAATCCTGCGCACTATTTACGGTCCCGTTTGTTTAAACGGTGTATGGAGGAGAAGATATAACAAAGAACTGTACGGGTTGTACAGCGACATCAGCCTGGTACGACGTCTATGGATACAGCGTCTAAGGTGGCTAGGCCATGTAGACTTACTTACTTATCAGGCCTGCGATCCATGGAGGATCTGAGCCTGAGCTATAGCTGCCTTCCATCCTTGACGGTCCCGGGCACGCTGCTTCCAGTTGTCAAGACCAAGATGTCCTAAATCCGCGATTACTTGGTCTTTATACCGGAGGTTCGGTCTTCTTCTTCTTCTCGAACCAGGGGGCTTGGAGTCGAAGACCCTCTTAGCTTTAGCGTTGATGTCCATGCGCTCGATGTGGCCGAGCCAGTGTAGTCGACGGATCCTTGCCTTCCGGACTACATCCACATCTTGGTACAGCTCGTAGAGTTCGCGGTTGTGTCTTCTTCTCCATTCACCTTCCTCACAGACAGGACCAAATATCCGGCGCAGAATTTTTCTTTCGAAAGAACCCAAAATCAGCTCCGCTGTCCTGCTTATCGTCCAGCTTTCGGCTCCGTACAGCAAGACTGGCAGAATGAGCGTTTTGTAAAGCATGACTTTGGTCTTTCGAGTGAGGAGTTTTGACCCCAGTTGTTTGGACAAGCCGAAGTAGCAGCGGTTGCCAAGGGCGATACTACGCCGGATCTCCACTGTGGTGTCATTTGTGGAATTTACGTTTGCCCCGAGGTAGACAAACTCCTTAACTACCTCGAAATTGTAGCTGTCAATTGTTATGTTTTGTCCCAGGTGGTGAGCGACGGATTGGTTTTTGCTTGACAGCATGTATTTCGTTTTGTCCTCATTGATCTTGAGACCAATTCGTTTCGCCTGTTCTTCAATCGCCGTGAGTGCTTCCACGATGCCACGGCGAGAACACGCGATGATGTCGATATCATCCGCGTATCCTAGCAGCTGGATGGACTTGTAAAAGATAGTGCCTTTCCTGTTGACGCCTGCCCGTCGCACTATCTGCTCCAGCACCAGGTTGAAGAAGTCACATGACAGCACATCTCCTTGCCGAAATCCGGTGCATGTTTCGAATGGTTCCGAGGTCCTAGAACCGAGTTGCACCGTGCATCGCGTGTTTTTTAGCGTGGCGCGACACAACTGGATCAGTTTTACCGGGATCCCGAATTCGGCCATCGCCCCAAACAGTGCTTCACGATGAATGCTGTCGTATGCGGCTTTGAAATCGATGAAAAGATGGTGTGTATCCATTCGAAACTCGTTGGTCTTTTCCAGGATTTGTCGAAGTGTGAAAATTTGGTCTATAGTTGATTTGCCGGGCCGGAAGCCGCACTGGTAGCTGCCGATTAGTGCGGTGCAAAATGGTTTTAGACGTTCACACAATACGCTGGACAGGATCTTGTATGCGACATTGAGCAGGGATATACCTCTATTGTTCTTGCAAGAGGTAGGGTCGCCTTTTTTGTGGATGGGGCATATAGAGCTGGTATTCCAGTCGTCGGGCATGCTCTCATCTTCCCAAATTCTGCAGATGATCTGGTGCATGCTCCCTACCAGAACATCGCCGCCAGCCTTGAAGAGCTCTGATGGCAAGCCATCTGAGCCTGCGGCCTTGTTGTTCTTCAGCTTCTGAATAGCTGTGCCGACTTCTTCTATGCTGGGTGGGAGGACTACTTCAGCGGCTGGAGTTGGGATTTCCTCGGCCATGTAGAGTGCATGGAAAATACAGCTCCGGCCCGAAGAGTCTTCGAATCCAACCCGGAAGGAAGGCGCGGCAGGGGACGGCCGCATTAACTGTGGACCTTAACCAACTAAGCGTGCGGCGCTGGAAACAGCTGGCCAAAGACCGTGCCAGCTGGAGGCGCTTGTTGGTTGAGGGCCAGGTTCACCACGGACTGTAGCGCCACCTAAGTAAGTAAGTAAGGGTTGGGAACTACCCACAGTGGATGTAAAGGTAACCTAGCTTAGAGACTCCGATCAGCATTGGTGGAAGAAGGTGTTGATTGGGACAATCATGAGTTCAGAGTGGAGAAGTCGTCGGCATCTAGTGAGCCAGCATTCGATATGCAGCAAATTCAGGCAACTATAAATACTATGAGTGCTTCAGTAGGCCAGAAACTAGATCAGAAGCTGGAGGAAAACTCAGCTTCCTTAAATCAGAAACTAGATCAAAAGCTTGAGGAAAATTTCCTTCCATGAGCCAGAAGCTGGTGACCTTAGAAGAGATATAAGAGAACAATCGAGAACGTTTAAGAAACATCCAGAAAGTCGTCAACGATCGATTCCAGGACATCGAAGAGAGAATTGAGACATCAGAATCGAGGTTCGACAAAAAGGTTCTAGAGCCCGAAAGTAATCAGGAAAAGAGGACCGAGACACTGGAATCGAACGGAACTCGAGAAAACTATCCAGAACCTTCAGCATCAACCTTCAGCCGGTATGTCACGGCTGCAGCATCGAAATTCATAGGTGCCAGCTTCGATGGCACGAGCGCGTTTAACATCTTTAAGCTGCAATTCGAGATAACAGCGGAACGGAATCAATAGGGAGAAGAAGACCGTGTGGCCGTCCTAGATTTCCCTTAAAGGTGAAGTAGCTGATGTACTAAATACCATTCCGGAGACCCAGAGAAGGAACTATACAGACATATGGGATACTCTTCATCGAAGTTACGGCGGTGAGCACATCGAGGAAATGCACAAACTGGAGCTTAAAGGGCGCAAGCAGTGTGGAAATGAGACAATCCAGCAGTATGCTGCCGACATCGAGAGGCTGTCTCATCTAGCCTACGCCTACGCCTACGCTCTCACATGTGAAACATCGCTTTTGATATATGCCGACCCTGAATACCAGGATACCTCCAGAATAACAACGGCGAGTAGGAGTGGCCCATTTCCGGGTAGATGCTATATCTGCGACCAGCAGGGACAGATTGCGAGAAGCTGCCAACAATGTTGGAGCACTGTTCGAACGTATCGCGCTGGGCATTGCAGGCCCATTCCTAACGAGCAACGCTGGGTACAAATAGGAGCTGGTGGTGATCGACTACTTCAGCAAATGTTCTAAAGTGTTTTGTATACCGAGTATGGCTGGAACTGCACTCAGACCAAGGAAGGCACTTCGAGTCGTCGGTGTTCAAGGAACTCTGCGACATGCTTGGTATCAGAAGACCACGGACAACATCATTTTTTTTTTTTGAAGGCTTCTGCTATCTGTTGGAGCACTCAGACGCAAATACTGGTCCATTGTACTCCAGCAGACAGACACCTTACATTACAGTATTATCCCCAGTAATGTTTTGCCAAAAGTTCCTTTGCATTGCCAGAAAGCTGACAGCGCTTTGGTGGTTTTTGACACAACATGCTTGCTATCTAAGATGACTCATAGATACCTATGCTCCTTGGATATCGGGATGGATGTGCCTATTAGTACCAGCTGAGTCATATCAGTATTTCTCCTCCTTCTCGTGAAGAGGACGACATCGGTCTTAAGAGGATTGACCCACAGCCCATTTCTGGTACACCAATCATCGATCACATTTAGCGCCGCCTGTGCTTTGAGACGGACAGTCGCTAAGCATGAGCCGACAGAAAGATCGGCGACATCATCCGCATAGGCCTGGGCATAGATTCCAGAGGCATTGAGAGCATCAAGCAGAGTGTCGACCACCATGTACCATAACAGCGGAGACAGGAAGCCACCTTGCGGGCAACCGCTTTTTACCAGGGAACCAGTTTCCTCCAGGGAGGTTTGCTGACAGGACATGCGAGTTCAAAACAACTGGTGATGACGCTATTCAGGTTATGAACGACGTTCTCTATCAATTGTTTCGGTCTAAGTTTAGGTGGGTTTCTCAAGCTCCTCTCTAAACTGTACCCAGTCCGTAATTGTCGGATTCCGTCTAGGTTGCAAGGAAGAGATCCCACAACTTAATCGGAATCCGATATATTAATGGTCCGACAGTGTAGTATCGAGCAAGACATGCCAGTTCGTGATGTCCTTTACATATCTGTTGGATAGGGCCAGGTCAATTACCTCCTGTCGTCCTGTCTTACAAACGTTGGTTCAGAGCCAACATTGTTGATGGTAAGTCCAGACGAGAGAGTGAAATCTAAAAGACGGTCCCCTTTGGTATTGCATTTGCTGCTGCCCAAGCAGTGTCTTGGGCGTTAGCATTGCAACTCAAGATGAGACCAATCTTTCCGACTTTACAGTACTCTACGAGTTCAGAAACTTCCTTCGGTGGTGGAGGTAGTACCGAGTCGTAGGGAAAGTAGGCAGACGCAACGACGAAGTGTTCTATTGCTCCGTGCGTTTTGTAGCTTACTCTAGCAGCCGCCAGATCTTGTCCACAGAAGTGTCCAAGTTTGGTTGCCGATATTGAGTTCGATATGATGAGGCCGACCCTAGGCCTTTCGGCCATCGGTCATCATAATGAATCGTTGTATCACGTATACCACCAAGACCACATAGGCACACCCACGGTTCTCGAATGGATACAACGTGATGATTTGTACTGCATGCAATTCTACTACTTAAAAGAGCAGTAGCAGCCTTGCAACGCTGTAGATTGATCAGGATAAAACTATCCTGACCTTTTCAGAGGAGATGGCCGCCTCTTTATAAGACGGATTCTTCTCTCGAATCCTTACGGTAATTTGCATCTCCGGAGGAAGGGATTTTGTTGTGTGATGTGCCCGCCACCAACGATAGTGAGGCTATCCTTGGCGGCGGTCTCCCGTTTGCGGGAGCTTCGGACGCCGGCTTGGAACAGCCTTGCCAGTTCGAAGACTGCTAGGACCCGTAACAACTTCGCCTTCTGCGTTCGGAATCTACCTGTCAGCCGCGCCACCTTTTTCAGCGGCAGCGCCGGCCATGGCAGAAACATGAAAGCTTCCGGCTCCATCACGGGAACTGATCACGCTCTTACTGGGTGGTTGAACCTTTCCAGTAAGAGGAAGAGAGTTGGAGGCGCAGGCCGAAACTGCAGACATGCTTATGCCTCCTTCAGAAGCCTTTCCCAACTGCCGACGCTTGTCGCGCTGCGCTCCTTCGGGAGAGGGGTGGAGCTCAGGCAGTCGGAACGATTTCGGTAGGAGATACCTCCGTCGACCTAACTCTCTTAACTGGCTCCCCCAGAGGTTTAACCTCGACCATTGTGCCTTCGGCTTTGTCATCTTCTTTGCACATTTTTCAGGCACGCCTCTTACCTCTACTTTTTTGGTACTTAGCAGTCATTCATCATTACGGCCCAATTCTGGGTGTGGTTTCCCTTGCCGCGCCGTCGTTGGTGTCGCCTCCGCTGGATGCACCGCTCATGCTCAGTCCGACCAATTGGTCAAACAGTGAGCCGCATGAGTCTGTGTCGTTCCGGGCTGCCGAAGAGTTTAAAATGAATGTTGGGGCCTCCAGAATACTTGCCCCGGCCGAGATCAAAGAGATCGCGGGTGGATTTCCGCTGCTGCGGGTACCATCTGGAGTACACAATTCCTTTGGATTATCCATTCATTTTTGGGTCTTCAAGTCTTAGTTCGAGGTCTATGACCTCTTAAGCCTCCCGCCATGACAAGCCGCCTGAAGAAAGGAAGACAACATAATTTCACCCACAATCTGATGGCATGCTCGAAATGTTCAACCCGACGATGAAGGAATATGGAGGAAAAGTCGTCGTCGCAGATCAGAAGGACTGGGGTGAACATCATCCCCTTTTTTAATGGCGTATAGATCGGCGCAGCACAACGGCGATAACACCAGCTAAAGCCATCGGATCTGAAGTTCGACGTGGTACTACCGGCGCAGCACAACGGCTATAACACCAGCTAAAGCCATCGGATCTGAAGTTCGACGTGGTACTACCGACAAATACCAGCAGGGTAGACATGATAACCGAAAAGAAGGAGCAACTGAGCTCTATCCATCAGTTCATCCGGAAGCGACTGAAATTGGTCAGTGATAAAATGAAGTCAGTAATGAAAAGATATGCCTTAGCGGCGAACACTTCTGGTAAGGAGCCAGGACAATTCGTATTTCTGTACAACCCACAACGAAAAAAAAGCTTGTGTCCCAAATTGCAATCAGTCTGGGACGGGTCATATGTATAAGGTCATTAAGAAACTCAATGACGTGGTATACCGAATACAGCAGACCGGAAACAGACGAAACTGACGGGTGAAGCTTCCACTTGGAGAGGCTAGCGCCATACTGCGGAGAAGGATCAAATCGCTTATTCGAGGAGGAACAAATTTAGGAGGGGGCCAGTATTGCGGATACGAACTGACGGTAGTGTTCAAATTTCGCTGTCAAAGTTAGGAGCGCATTCAGGAGACTTCTGACGTAATGAATGGGAACGTTTGACGGCGAACTTTCGAGAGATTGGACCGAGGGCTATATAAGCGAGAACATTCGCCCTCTGGAGCATTCAGTATTCATTCAGTATTCAGCATTCATTCAAAGATTAAGTGTTCAGTATTCAGTATCAGTGACTCAGTATCCAGTGATCAGTCGGTAAGCCAGTGTGAAAGTAATCAAGCCCTCTAGTGAGTTAGTGAACCATTATCTAACAGAGCTAGGGACAATGTGTGTAAATAAAGTCATATGTCTAAGCAATAAAGCGTTAAGTGTTATAAAAGGTTGTAATAAAGGTGAACGGGCCCAGATAATTGATCTAAGGTGTGATAATCAAGTGTGTGTATTGAATAAACAAGCAAGATTGAAAATTGATGGGCAGTATTGGAAAGTTAATTGGCAGTCATGATTCACGGCTTAAGCTTAATCGCCTCTAAGCTACGTAATTACGCGTCGGATGAAACCATGTCAATATAATCTTTGGTTATCGAGATAATCGATAATCCCCAGCGCACTACACACAAACGTACATACAGACACACGCACATGTGTAGATCTCTATGAAAACCTTGGTCACTCTGGTGACCTTGAAACGTGACCTTCCAACTGGGAAGTTAAAAAAGTCCTCTTTCTTCAGGATAATGCACGAGTGTATAAGTGCGCAGTTTCAATGGCAAAATTTGAGGAATTAAAATTTGAATATATAGGTCATCCACCGTATACACCAGATCTGGCCCCGAGTGACACCTTCTTATTTCTAAATTTCGGTTTACGTCGAATTAGGAGTTCATCGCTAACACAAATGCTTATTTTTCCCATGAAAAAGCTTATCGATTCACGCCGTTCGGAATAGGCATTAAAATGTAGGTCCCTTTCATCTATGTGGAAAGGGACCCACACAACATGGATGATTGAGAGAAGCTTGGCTCTTCATGGGCTGTAACGCCACCAGCCCTTCATTGACTGTAACGCCACCAAAGCAGACGTATACCCAATCTATAGGGCAGAGAACATATATTTATGTACGTTGCCATAAGAGCCACATCTCTTGAAATTGGAATCGTCGCTAGTAAAGACATTTTTCCAGAATTGGAGAGCTTAATCCGTTTAACTCTCAACGTCTTTTGATAGTATTAGCTGCAACGAGTGGTTTCTTTACGAGCCATGCAAGCATGCAATCCTGCTTCTATAAGGTTTATGAATATATTTTGAGGGTTTTTGTTTTGTAAATTTTAAGTTTTGGTTCAAGGTACCTTACTCAAGGTATTGTCCATCGCCTTGTATTACTGTTTTTTTTTTAAGATTAAATAGATTTATTTTTCCTCAAATAAACCAGTTACATTATTATAAAAAATTTACAATTATAAATTGAGAAAAAGAAAATTTAGTGACATTTTGTATTTTATTTAAAAAAATAGTGTTAAATGCCACATTAAACGGCTTTATAAAGATTAAATTAACAATATGGGTGGGGTCACCTTCAGAATGTAGATTACATTTTATAAATTATAAAATTCAAGGTATCATTATTATTTTTTGGAGTTTAGTCCTCTAGAATCGTTTCATATATAGAGTGAAGGGTCACATTTCCTCTGCGCAATATACTCGCGCATCTTATAGCGCATCCAGACTGGGCTGGACTGGACTGGACGCGACTGGACTTGAGGGGGCTGGCCTGGACTGGGCCGGACGGGATTTGGCTGGACTGGATGGGACTGGAATGGACTGGGCGGGACTGGACGGGACGGGCCTGGTCTGAACCTGACTTGATGGGACTGGACTGGACAGAATTGGACCGGACAAAACTGGGCTGGATTGGACTGGACGGGACTGGACTGGATGCGTCTGGACTTGAGGGGGCTGGCCTGAACTGGGCCGGATGGGATTTGGCTGGACTGGATGGGACTGGAATGGACTGGACTGGGCGGGACTGTACGGGACGGGACTGGACCGGTTTGAACTGGACTGGACGGGGCTGGTCTAGACCGGACTGGATTTTTTTTTTTTTTTTAATAATTTGCGCGCACTCAAGGTCTAATAACCTTATTATGTCGGCGACACAGTGCGGGCAGAAGGTAGAGAGGAAGAAGAATAGAGGAGATGCCGATGGACATTGTTCTTAAATGCTTGCATGTTGCATTGAGGTGGGAAAACCGAATCCGGCAGGGAGTTCCAGATTCGTGTGGTTCGGTTAATGAAAGATTCTCTATATTTGACAGAACGTCCGAAAGCGGGCTTCAGAGTATATTGGTGAGCATTCCTAGAGAGACGTGTATTGCGGGAGAAATGTTGAAGGGACGGAATGCAACTGGCTATTTCATCAGAGCATTTTTGGTGGTAGTAACGATAAAACAGGGAGAGGCAGGTAACATTCCTGCGGTGTTCCAGCGAGTCTAATGTTTTGGTAATGCTGGAGTCACCTATCAGTCTTATGGCTCGTTTTTGTATTCTGTCAAGTAGGTGCAGTGAGGTCTTGGAAGCACCGGACCAGTCATTGGGGCGAATGAACGCCTTATAGATTGTAGCCGGATCTAGGGGTGAGAAATATTTCTTGCATATGTATAAGAATCCTAGGCATTTCGCAGCATTCTTGGCGACACTGAATATATGGTCGCTCCAATTAAAATTGTGAGCAACACTCATACCCAGGATAGAAAGCTTTTCAGTTTCTGAGATGCAAGTGCCATTCATGGATAATGGCTGCGGGTTATTTATACGCTTTAACGACAAGAGACAGCATTGTGTCTTGGAGGCATTCAATTCCACTCTATTGTTTTTACCCCATTGGATGATGCTGTCGATATCGGAATTTAATGAGCTTAACACGCGCTGCCGCTCATTATCTACAATCGAAGTGCAGGGTCATAAACTGGTGAACGAATATGAGAAGCTGAGGGTACTGTCGTCAGCGAAGGAGTGAATTGGATTAGAAGTAACAGACAAGAGATCATTTATAAAAATAAGAAAGAGTGTCGGAGACAAAACGGAGCCCTGAGGAACACCGGCATTTACAAAGTGAATATCAGACTTGAATCCTTCCAAAACAACTTGAATTGAACGATTCGAAAGGTAGCTTCTAATCCATTGAAAGAGAGACTCATCGATCCCAAAAGCACGCATTTTCGACAAAAGGGCTTCATGCCAAACCCTGTCAAATGCTTTCGAAATATCCAGTGCAACTTTGCAATTTTGCTTTCACCTGCTTGGTGAAGCGAGTGATTCCACTTTTCAGCGAGATATGCCATCATATCACCAGTGGATCTGTTGCTGCGGAAACCGTATTGGCGGTCATTGAGGAGTTTCCGTGATTCAAGATATTTCATAAGCTGACGGTTAATCAGCGTTTCCATGACCTTGGAAAGAAGGGACGTTAGTGCAATGGGTCGGTAGTTGGAGGGAGAAGATGATTCGCCTTTTTTGGGTATAGGCTGGACAAATGCTGTTTTCCACCTACTCGGAAGGAGCCCAGAGGTGTAGGAAAGGTGAAAAAGCTTACGCAGTGGTTTTGCCAGCGTAGATGAACACCTCTTCAAAACTATTGGGGCAATACCATCTGGACCAGCGGATTTGTGTATGTCGAGGTCTTTAAGAAACCTTGCGACTGTACGAGTGCGGAAGTGGATTAGTCCCATGGTGGAATTGACGCACTCTAGTACAGGCGGAGACAAAGTACAAGCTGGCAGCTGAGAACTGGTTGCGAAATGGGAAGCAAGTAGGTTAGCTTTGTCTAAGGGGGTGACAGCTGGAATGTCATTGTGGATGAGCGTCGGTATAGACGACTTAATTGAGTTTTTTACGTTTTTTACAAACGACCAGAAACTTTTGCTACCTTTGGGACATTGAAGGATTTTACGCCTTAATTTTTGGTCGGATTGGAATTTAATAAGTCGAATGTGGGTGTTGCAGTCATTTCTGGCTCGTATGTACTTTTTTCGATTTTCCTCAGAACTGTTTGCCTTGTAGGCCCGAAAACTTAGCTCCCTGAGCCTAATAGCCTCTTTGCAGCTCGAGTCAAACCACGTAATATCCTTAGGCCTGGTGCTTTTAATCTTGCTGGGAATAAAATTTACCATGCCGATTCGGATAATGTTTACGATAATATCAGTTGCGGCGTCTACGTCGTTGTCGAGGTAGCACAACGACCAGTTAAAGATCCGAAAGAAGTTGTTAAGGCCGCACCAGTTGGCTTTCTCGTATAGCCATAGTGTTCTTTTAGGAGCTTTTTCTTTAACTAGATGGTGGGAGTTCGAGAATGCTGCTGTCATCATGCAGTGGTCAGACAAGCCTAGGGGTTCCAATACATCGTTCGTGTATTTGTCAGGCTGGGAGGTAAGAAACAAGTCCAGTGTGTTGGCGGTATGACCAGCAACATCGGGGATACGTGATGGCTCATTCACAAGTTGAGTTAAGTGATTTAACTCAGCAAAAATTTCAACATACCTTCCTTCGGGTGTTGTCTGTCCAGAATGTCGAAGCCACTGAGAATTGTGTACATTGAAATCGCCCTCTAAAACGATTTCAGTGCGAGGGAACAGGGAAACAATTCTTTTGATGGAATCAGACAGTGCGTCGAATGCATCAAATGTTGCATTCCTGTCTAGATTGGGGCTTCTATAAAGAAAACAGTAGTGGATGGAGTGCTTACGGAATATGAATTTAAGCCATATGAAATAAAATTCCGGGGTGGATGTTTGGCTGTACTGTGGAAGTAACTTGTAAGCAATATCACTACGGACATAGATGGCGAGACCACGGCGAGAAACGAATAATGGCACTAAGCTATATCCAGGAAGACTGAAATCCGAAGGATCAGACTTTTCATCGACCTGTGTTTCACAAAGTGCCAAAACAGCCGGTTTGTGGCGAGAGAGATGGGTATACGTGGCAAAGAAATTCTTCCGTAACCCACGAATATTGCAGAACTGCACACAGAAATCCCTCATCAATGCAAATTACAAAACATGTATAGATACAAAACCGTTTAAGCAGAGACGCGTAAGTGAAGTTCTATCGCCGGATTTGCAAAAACAAACTACCGTAGGTGTTATGCCCTTACGACAGTAAGATTTGCTCCACCGACAAAGAACAACAAACGCGACCCGCTACGCGTCGGTTGCGTTAGCACTCAATCAGTTTGTGTGCTCAGTGCGAACACTGTCACGATAGGGGAAGAGGGACAGGCAGGAGTACGGCCCAGCGCTGCTGCCGACCAGGTGTTCGGTTGGGGCACTTTCGCGGTTTTTTTTTTTTTTTGTTTTTTTTTTTCTTTGTTTTTTGCCCGCACTACACTGCACTACGGTATTTGTTTTTCTTTCCCTGGCAAACTGACTGGGTCTTGACTGGGTGGGACTGAACTGGACTAAACGGGACTAGACTGGACGGGGCTGGCCTGGACTGGACTGGATGGGACTGGACGGGACTGGACTGGACGGGACTGAGTTGGACGGGACTGAGCTGGACGGGACTGGACTGGACGGGACTGGATTATACGGGACTGGACGGGGCTGGCCTAGATGGAACTAGACTGAACAAGACTGGGCTGGACGGGGCTGGCTTGGACTGGACTGGACGGAACTGGGTGGGACTGGACTGGACTAAACGGGACTAGACTGGACGGGGCTGGCCTGGACTGGACTGGATGGGACTGGACGGGACTGGACTGGACGGGACTGAGTTGGACGGGACTGAGCTGGACGGGACTGGACTGGACGGGACTGGATTATACGGGACTGGACGGGGCTGGCCTAGACGGAACTAGACTGAACAAGACTGGGCTGGACGGGGCTGGCTTAGACTGGACTGGACGGAACTGGGTGGGACTGGACTGGACTAAACGGGACTAGACTGGACGGGGCTGGCCTGGACTGGACTGGATGGGACTGGACGGGACTGGACTGGACGGGACTGAGTTGGACGGGACTGAGCTGGACGGGACTGGACTGGACGGGACTGGATTATACGGGACTGGACGGGGCTGGCCTAGACGGAACTAGACTGAACAAGACTGGGCTGGACGGGGCTGGCTTGGACTGGACTTGACGGGACTGGTCTGGACGGAACTGTACTAGACGAGACTGGACTGGACGGGGCTGGTCTGTACCGGACTGAATGGGTCTGGACTGGGTGGGACTGGACTGGACCTGAACAAAAACCATCACTCGCTAGTGATTTTTATTGATTTCAAAAAGCGTTTGACACACTTTGTCATAGAAAAATTATGTTAATGCTTGAAAAGATTGGTATTCGAGGTCACACATTGGACTGGTTTGCCAGTTATCTATGCAACAGAAACTTCCAGGTTAAAATATCCAACAGCTTCAGTAACCTTACAAACGCTGAGACGGGAGTTTCACAAGGCTCGATCTTAGGACCTCTCCTCTTTGTTATATGCATATGTGAATGATATGCTGTCAGTGTTGCGAGATAGTACTGGACTTCAGTATGCTGATGATACTGCTGTAATTGTGAACGACAAGAACTTAAGCATAGCCACTCAGAGAATGCAATCTGAAATCGACAACATTGCACGATGGTGCCATGATAGTGGACTTATCATTAATGTAAAGAAAACGAAGTTAATGCATATTCGGCCGAGCCGCTTAATAAGAACACCAATCAACATTCGGTTGCACAGTTTCGAATGACTGCACAAAAACAGTTTTGACCAAAACTATTCAAACTGTACAGATGATTGCGTGAACCGTATAGATACTGTGAACGTCTATCGATACCTTGGTGTGGAAGTAGATTCGAACTTCAAGTGAGACTACCATATAAAGTATCTCTGCACGCGGCTGCGACAGTCTACATATGCTCTTTATCATCTGAGTAACTTCACGTCTTTCACAGTTCTTAAGCAAGTTTACTTCTCCTTGGTGGAGTCAATACTGCAGTACGGCATACTGGCATGGGGTAATATGGCACGATACAGGGTATAGGAACTGCAAAGGGCACAGAATAGGATATTTAAAATTCTTCTGCGGGCAAAATATGGCAACAGGTATGTACATTCTATTGATCCAGAGTCACTTTGTCATTTCTTTTTGGCATATTTGGGGCATTTAAATTTCAATGCTCGGCTTAGTTATATCAATTATTATTGATAACGATCCGCAGTGATGGTTTCATTAAGATGAAGTAACTCGTAATAGATCACTCCGAGCTGATCCCACTGAATAGTTTGGCCTTTGAAGTTGACGAATAGCCGGGCTTATTCCACACATTTCGGTGTTTTGGATTGTTGTAGTGTTCGATGCAAATAACCTTTCCGATTTTGTCTTTAGAGCAGTTTGAATATGATAAAAATGGCGTTCGACATTTCTTGGCTTGTGTTCAGGTGGAACTCACGGGCACCATGCCCGTGACCTTGAGATGGCTTGGATTGTTTCACCGAGCTTCTTTTGAGTTTAGCATGGATGTTGGTCCAATAATGTCTCCAACCCAGCGTTTTCAAACTTGAATGCACATTTTTTACATTTCAGCAAAATGACACACACCAAGTATTAAAGGAAAATAGTCAAGCTTTAATATGAATATAGTTACAAGATGGTCCGAGACGATTTATTACTAGCTTGACCATCTTTGTAACAAGTCTTCCGCTTATAATGCATGATGTAAGTTAGCACCGTGTGACACCAAAACATGCACGTCATTCTATCGCACCCAACAAATCCATGCTCCACTTTGCGTCTAGAGTTAATTGCGCAAACATTTTACCATAATCCTTATCTCTCGTAGTTTCTAAGGTATTAGGTTCCACAATTCTTTCATAGTTTAAGTTAGGTGTTAAGCATTATTCAATGTTTTTGTTAGAGGCACTTAAGAAAAATAAAGTCTGTTTTTTTTATAAGTTATTAACTGGCGCCCGAGCAGAGGATCGATAGTTCGCGAAGTTCTAGGGCGCGAGTGTTGTATAGTCCGGTGACCTTCAAAATGAAAAACCCAGTGACCTCAAGTAGTTAGTGATTCAGGGGAGTATAGCTCCCCTGATAAAGTCTAAAGCAATAGAAGATGTGAGAAGGCCCTTACACGAAATAATCTTCTGATTCGGTGTTCCTAAATTTATAGTTTTCGATAACGAAGAAGCATTCAATTCAGCAACAATCCTTTTCATGCTGAGAAACGAGCTTAAAATCAATGTCTTCACGACATCCCCCTACAAGAGTGAGGTGAATGGCCAAATAGAGCGCCTTCATTCCACTTTGGCTAGAATAATGCTATGCCTGAAAAAAGAA
The DNA here is from genome assembly GCA_951905685.1 of Eumerus sabulonum. Taxonomy (NCBI): domain Eukaryota; kingdom Metazoa; phylum Arthropoda; class Insecta; order Diptera; family Syrphidae; genus Eumerus; species Eumerus sabulonum. The sequence continues at coordinate 71,361 of CATOVK010000011.1, forward strand.
TACTATAAATAGAAACTTTAAGGAACTTTTGGAGAAAGCTGTCATTGAATATAATCACACATTTCACAGAACGTACGAAAAAAGACATGTAGATCTCTGCTTTCGTAGAGCGGTTACTTTTGGTTCCGAGGATTACGAGAAGACACGGCTAAAGAACATAGAGAAATTAACAGAGAAACAAAAAGGAATCTCAAATTTCATAATAGTAAAAGACAAGCGCTTAAAGCTAAAGTCCGGTAGAAGTTATCTGCGTCAAACGAAACAAGAGAGTAAGAACAAAATTAACTAAATGTTATATATATTGTGGACTTACCTGGCCTGAAACCATCCACAAGGCGTTTCAGGCGTTCACACAGTACGGCAGAGAAGTTTTCTGGCGATGTTAACAAGACTTATTCCCCTGTAGTTGGCGCAGTTATAAGGGTCTCCTTTCTTATGGACTGGGCAAACGATGCTGAGATTCCATTCGTCGGGCATGCTTTCCTCCGACTATATTTTGCTGATGAGCTGGTGCATGCGCCCTACCAGATTATCTTCAGCCGCCTTAAATAGCTCGGCAGATAGCTCGTCTGCGCCCGCGGCTTTATTTTTCTTGAGCTTTGAAATAACTAGCTTAATTTCGTCTAGGTCTTGATGTCTTTTTTTCTCCCTTAAAAGTGTGTGTTCCTTTCTCCGTTTCTGTTCGTAATGTTCATGAGAGGCTCTCGTGAACTTGCTCGCAGTGCTCATTAAACCAGGTGTTTCTAGCTGACGGTCGGTGGCTTGAAACCCAACACATCAAAGGCAGTGTCTCTGATGACACGCTGGCAATGCTACCACTGTTGTTATGGGGATTATTTCGGTGTCATTGGAGTTTGCGAGAGGTCGAGGGAAACTCGATCGGCAAAGACCCTAGCGGTCTCCTACGATTGTAGCTTTCCGACGTCAAAGTTTCGTTGTCCAGTTCGACTCCGTGGCATCCTTAATATTTTCATTCGTTCCTTGGCTACAACAAGGCAGTGATCCGAGTCGATATTGGCTCCTCGGAAGGTTCGTACATCTAGCGTGTGCTAGCCAGAAGGAAATTGCGCCCCGCCAGGAAGTCAAGTAACCGATGTCCGTTTTCGGCCATGGTGTCGTGTAGGGTATATTATCCCGTGATCGATTCAAATATGTCCTCTTTGCCCAGTTTTGCATTAAAATCTCCTACAACTATTTTTGTGTCGTATCTGGTTCATTGGGCATAAGTTCTGTCTAGGAGATCGTAGAATTCTTGTTTGAGTCCATCGTCCTTTTCTTCGGTTGGGGCGTGAGCGCATATCAAGCTAATGTTTCCAAATTTAGCTTTGAAGCGGACTGTTATGAGGCGTTTGCTTACATCCCGAAAGCTTAAGACCTATTGTCGTAGTCTTACTCGAATAACAAATCCGTACCCGAATAAGTGCTGTTTGCTCTCCTTGAAGCAGTTCTTGTAGTAGATGTCGCAGTTTTTCATCCGTCTTTTGGCCGGTCCATCCAATCGCACTTCTTGGAGTGCGTTTATATCTGTTTTATAGCAGCTGAGGGTTTGCTCTAGTTGCTCGCCTGCACCCGGTCTGTTAAGGGACCTCACATTCCAGGTGCAGACTCTCAAGTCCTTTAGTCGTTTGTAGGGGTTTGTTTCGGAACAAGTGGTTTTTTCCGTGATAGGGATGTTACCCCTAAGCACAATCCCCAACCTGGAGGGTCAGGTTCCTCTTTCGTCAGGAGCAAGGGGTTAGGTCGCTGCACACATTGGTTCACTACCTGGCGAGTGCCAGGGCAGCTATCCAGAGGAGGGCACGCGAATATCGAATCGACACTCACCACATTTTCGTTGATTTCAAGGCTGCATATGACAGCGTGTATAGAGATGAGCTACACAAAGCCAAGTCCAGTTTTAACATCCCTGTCAAACTCGTCCGACTGTGCAGGATGACAGTGGAGAATTCTCGCTGCTCTATTAAGGTCGGTAATGAGCAAACTGAGACCTTTGATGTTAAAAAAGGATTTTGGCAGGGCGACGCGCTGTCGTGCAACTTTTTCAACATCGTGCTTGAAAATATCGTGCAAGAGTCACTGGCCAACACAAGAGGTAAGATTTATTTCGAGTCTACGAAATTGCTTGCGTACGCCGACGATATTGACGTGATTAGACGGACACAGCGAAATGTCAATGAGGCCCTTGTAAGCATTGAGGTAGAAGCGGCTAAGATGAGTCTCAAGGTTAATGAGGATAAGACCAAATATCTGCTTTCATCTAAAAGAGACAGTCAACTTGGACGTATTGGCAACAACGTCACCATGAGCGGATATAACTTTGAAGTGGTCAAGGAATTCGTCTACCTTTTTTTCCTTTTTTTTCTTTTTTTTTTTAGAAACTCGCGCAGGTTCAAGAGTTTTTATTTATATATTCTATACATTCTCTTATGATGTGCCTATAGACACACAACCTGAACGGAGTGCAGTGGTTTTGGGTTGTTGATGTTCGTTCACTACTCTCTCTCAGGGGTGGCTGTCCTAGATAGGGCGAGAGCCGACCGAATTCCGAGTTGGTTATAGTCCGTACTAATTCGTTCGAGCACTTTAATATTGCATACGCATAGGATGAATTTCGGTTGACCATATACTGCGAGTGTTATGCCTGCAGCAGTACGTCTGGTCACTTTCCATTCACAACTGCGTCGCATACTTTTTGTCCGTATAGGAATTACTTTTTCTTGGCTATGCAGCGAATTTGAACTATAGAACTTCCGCTCGGCGGTCGATGATGTTAACCACTGCACCACGGTCACCTTGGCTCACTGATGACCGGCGACAACAACACTAGCGTTGAGATAAAACACAGAATCACTCTTGCGAACGGCTGTTTCTTTGGGCTCAAGAGGCAATTGAGAAGTAGTGCCCTGTCTCGGAAGACCAAGGTGACACTATATAAGACCTTGATAATCCCAGTCCTCTTTTACGGCGCAGAGGCTTGGACCTTAACAAAAGCGGATAGAAATGCATTGGTCGTTTCGAGAGGATAATTCTGCAAACTATCTACGGTCCCGTTTGTTCAAACGGTGTATGGAGGAGAAGATATAACAAAGAACTGTACGGGTTGTACAGCGACATCGGCCTGGTACGACGTCTACGGATACAGCGTCTAAGGTGGCTAGGCCATGTAGAGCGCATTGAAAATACAGCTCCGACCCGCAGAGTCTTCGAATCCACCCCCGAAAGAAGGCGCGACAGAGGACGGCCGCATCAACGGTGGCGTACGCAGGTGGAAGAGGACTTTAACCAACTAGGCATGCGGCACTGGGAACAGCTGGCCAAAGACCGAGCCAGCTGGAGACGCTTGTTGGGTGAGGCCCAGGTTCACCATGGACTCTAGCGTCACTTAAATAAGTATTTTAATAAATTATTAACTTGTACAGGCTTTCATGGAATATGTATTAGATAAGACATACAAGACACATAAAGCTGCCAGTACACAAGCGTCTAGGTAGGCAATAATCAGAAGTGCGCAAAGGTAATCTTCATCCCCAAGGCCGGCAGGAATTCTCACACTTCCCCTAAGGATCTAAGGCCGATCTGTCTATCATCCTTCGCTCTAAAAAACCTTAGAATGGCTGATAGACCTACACATACGGCACAGCTTGGATCCCTCCCTAATTTCTAAGGAACAGCACGCCTACTGTAAAGGTAGATCGGTCGAAACAGCTCTTCACTCATTAGTGAGGAAAATCGAAAGATCAATCCATCTCAAAGAATATACGCTAACAGCCTTCCTAGACATAGAGGGCGCCTTTAACAACGTCACTCCGAAAGCAATAATAGAAGGGCTAGAAAAGCTAAAGGTGGAGAGGACTCTGATAGGGCTGATCAGCGAGTTGTTATTAACACGCAAGATTCACTCTAAGTGGGGAAGCCTAGAGACTACCAGAGTAGCTACCAAGGGGACCCCGCAAGGTGGAGTCCTCTCACCTCTTCTCTGGAATGTAGTTGTAAACGAACTACTGATCAAACTGGAGAAAGAACGCCTGGACGTTGTTGCCTACGCCGATGACGTTGCCATCTCAATCTCAGGTAAATACCTATCCACACTGAATGACCACATGCAAACGGCATTCTCATTCCTGTGCAAATGGGCGCATAGTAGCGGGCTCAGGATTATTCCCCAGAAAACTGAGCTCGTGCTATTCACCAAAAAGCACAAAATCCCGGAATACTGCCCTATCACTCTGCTCGATACCAGGTTAACCTATTCCCCTAGTGCCAAATTCCTAGGCATTATACTCGATAGGAAACTAACTTGCAAGAGTAATACAACCGAAAGAGCAAAAAAAGCAACAATTGCTCTCTACACATGTAAAAAAGCTCTAGGAAAAAAATGGGGATTTAACCCCAATATCACCCTATGGCTCTACATTACGGTCGTCAGACCCACATTACTGTATGGAGTGTTAGTCTGGTGGACTGCACTAGACAAGACGACATACCATAAACAACTCGAGAAGGTACAAAGGATGGCATGTATGTGCATTACCGGGGCCCTCAGGTCCACACCAACGGCTGCGCTTAACGTGATACTAGACCTCACACCACTCGATATTTTCGGTAAACAAATTGCCACACACACGGCCATAAGACTAAAAGCCAACTCGAAATGGGCGAGCTATGTCACCGGCCACTCATCCATCCTGCAAAACAGGACAACTCTGGCAGAAAACCTGGACCACACAGAACCCACCCCGGGCTGTGGAGTTTTCTGCAAACAACTCAAGCTATATAAAGCTCTAAAATTACCAAACCACAGCAGCGTTTTCCATGCGGAACTGTCGGCAATAAAAGAGGCTTTATCTTGGCTGAAGTGGAACGTAATATCCACCACAGATATTCGCATCCTTACAGATAGTCAAGCTGCCTTAAAGTCGCTGGAGTCCTATGTGTACTCATCAAAATCTAGCCTCGACTGTCGCAGATCTCTCAACGAGATGGCAGAACAGTTCAATATACAGCTTATCTGGGTACCGGGACACAGCGGCATTACAGGTAATGAGAAAGCCGACATACTCGCCAAACAAGGAACGACGCTACAATCAATCGTGGCTTGTGAGGGAGTACCCCTTACAACCATTAAACATAATCTGACCAATCTCGCCAGGGCCGAGACGAACCTGAGATGGACCCAGGGACATACCTGACCCAGGGACAGCGCACAGGGAGTATAATCTCCCTAAAAAGAACTGACATCTACAAAGTCATCGGTGTCATCACAGGTCACTGCCTCATTGGCAGTCACGCACAAAGACTAGGTATAGTTCCAAATGACTTCTGCAGAAGCTGTCAGGACGAGGAGGAGGTCGAATCCATTCACCACCTTCTATGCGCCTGTCCAGCTTTTGGCAATATAAGGAAGCGTTACCTAGGCTCTTACTTCCTTAACGATCTGACAGATGTTCAGAAAGTAGGGATACTTAATCTTCTTAACTTCTTAAGAAGCACTAGATGGTTCCACGAATAGGGGGATAAAACCCCCTGGTAGCTGCACAACGGGCATCCTTGGCCTAAGTGCGTTCTTCTCAATTCTGGGAAGGCTCAGGGATCATAGAGACCAGCAAAACTTTTCTGCTAGACAGTAGAGAAAGACTCCTTCTTCTGCACGACCAATGAATCCTATATTAAACAGAATCGGCTCACGACAGTCCATGAACAGGTCATATTACAATCCACAATCGTAACTACAACACTAACTGAACTCACAATCAACAACCACTTCCCCATGCGGTTAGAGTTTTCTCTCATATTGCATTTGGCTGCTCGAAGGAACGTAAACTTTCACGAGCATACATATGCTGAGTGGCCCGCAAGACAACTTCATACCTCGATGATATTGCACCCTAAGGACATCAAATACGACGGGCAGAATGGAAAAGGATATTTACAACTATGGCACTTACGCACAATCTGCCACTGCATTGCTCCTCTTTCTGTTTGTTCCTGTGTATTTACTTCCCTTTGAAATTGTGCTTTGAATTTTTATTACAATACAGGTACTATCCGAAATACATATGTACATCATCCTATTCGTCATACAACACCCGCGAAGAATCCTTTCTCGGGTCGATACCGAAACTGAAAGTATTTTTCCCACATTCTAGAGTTGAAGAGGTGTTCGACAAACATTATGATTAGTTAAATCGCATATTTCATGCTCCAGAGAAGGACAATCCTAACATATACATAAGTACATAGTACAATTCGTAGATACAATTCGAAATGGTGTGAGCTTCGGCAAATATTTATACGGGGAGGGGTCGCAATAGAAAAATGGGGATAAGTGTAAATATTTAAAAAATTAATTTAGTGCACAACTCACAGTTTCGATGATTTGTTGTAAACAGAAATTTGCATAATCAAGTTGAGAATGTAAACATACTCGTAACATGGAGGGGAAGTTCACGCTGGAGGAAGCGAACTTTTGGTCGAAAGTTTTGGTAAAAGTTGCTGATGTGTTTTTCATTTATTTTCTTAGTTTTTATTTGGCAACGGGATAAGTTAGCTTCGCTTGCACTTCGTAAATTATCAGATAGGTCCTGGCCAATTCATTTATTGAATAAACTTTTACATGTCAATATAGAGGAATCTGTAGGTAGTATTGGGAGTAGTCAGTTTTTAAGTGTCAAGCTGTTAGGTGGTTAGAAGCGGAAAGTTGATATGCTGAAATCAAAGAGTCTCCTTATCAAGTAACTAAACGGGGATACAAGAGACACCGCCATTTTGTCCTACTGCTTCTGTAACCCAAAGTAAAAACGAGTAATTTCTCTTTTAACTATGTTCGCCAATCATTTTACGAGTACTTGACCATGTCGAGGATATTGAAAAATCGTACAGCACTGTCGAAGTTCTTCTTTGATACTGAGAACTTCGTTAAGTCACTTATACCTGAGGTCAATAAATTGGTGCTCAAAATCGAAACGGAACTCATAAGTTGTGTCCAGGATATATGTATACATAGCCTTAGTCGATGAACAAATGGCATAGTAATACCTTTTTACTTTCTCGACATTTTTAGTCGTAAGGTAGAGTACTGTATCCCTTGGTGGATTTCGATAACATTTTTGCCCGACGTTCAAACTTTCTGGAGACCATTTGGTGTCGCAATGCTGTGGTATAAAATAAAGATTAGCTTCTTGTTGCATTTTTGGCATAACGAATAAGGGTAGATTTTATTTTTAAGGTTGAGTAATCTGATATTAAATGATATCATTCCCGAAGTTTTTCGATTGATCTCCATGGAAATGGGTACATATACATACTATATACCGCCATAGGAAGTACTGATGCTACTGCCAGGACTTTTTAATTTTTGACAATCTTATGAAACCGGTGGGCAACTACAAACTATTTGGAAAAGTATTTTCAGATACTATTCAGTCGACGGATTGGGATACTTTAAAAAAAAAACAAACAAGTTAACCCTCCATTTTTGACACCATTTATTCGAAATATATGCTTTGCCCTTCGCTTTTCCTAACCCGTCATAATTCTATTTTTCGAAACACTCACTTACTTACTTACTTAACGGGCGTTACAGTTAGTGGTGAACCTGGGCCTCAACCAGGTCTTTTCCAATGCCGCACGCCCAGTTGGTTGAGGTTCCTTTCCACCTGTGCGCACCACCTTAGGTGCGGCCGTCCTCTATTTCTTCGTCCCTCGGAGTTAGACTCAAAGACTCTACTGGCTGGAGCTGTGGTGTCCATTCGCTCTACATGGCCTAGCCATCTTAGGCGTTGGATCCGTAGACGCCTGACTAGGCTCATGTCGCTGTACAACCCGTACATTTCGTGGCTGAATCTTCTCCTCCATCCTCCGTCTGCGTTTATAGGCCCGAAAAACACGCGCAAAATCTTTCTCTCGAAACGACCAAGGATTTCCTCATCCGCTTTAGATAAAGTCCATGTTTCTGCGCCGTATAACAGGACCAGGATAATTTAGGTCTTATATAAGGTCAACTTGGTCGTACAAGAGAGGGCTCTATTTCTCAGTTGCCTCTTGAGCCCAAAGAAGCAGCGGTTGGCAAGAGTAATTCTGTGCTTGATTTCGAAACTGGTGTCGTCGTTCCAAGTCACTGCGGAGCCGAGATATATGAAGTCATTCACTACCTCAAACTTATATCTGCCAATATGTACGTTCTGTCCACGACGTCGGTGGTAAATGTCCTTTTGCGATGACAGCAGATATTTAGTCTTGCCCTCATTAACTGCCAAACCAATTTTTTGTCGCCTCCATCTCAATACTCGCAAACGCCTCATTAACATCTCGCTGCGATCTACCTATTATGTCAATGTCGTCGGCGTATGCAAGGAGTTGCGAGGATTTGAAATAGATTGTGCCTCTTGTATTGGCCAGTGATTTTTGCACAATCATTTCCAATATGATGTTGAAGAAATCACACGACAGCGCAAATCCTTTCTTGACTTCAAAACTATCTGTCAGTTCTGCACCGATTCGGATGGAGCAGCGAGCATTCCCCATAGTCATCCTGCAAAGTTTGACGAGCTTAGCAGGAATGTCAAAAGTAAACATGGCGTTATATAGCTCGTCTCTAATTACGCAGTCGTATGCGGCCTTGGAGTCGATGAATAGAAGGTGAGTGTCGACTTGAAATTCATTGGTTTTCTCCAGGATCTGCCGTAGTGTGAAGATTTGGTCGATGGTGGACTTCCCTGGCCTGAAGCCACATTGATAAGGACCTATCAGATTATTTACGAACAGCTTCAGGCGCTCACACAAAACGGCAGGGAAGATCTTGTATGCGACATTAAGGAGACTTATTCCTCTGTAGTTGGCGCAGTCAAAGGGGTCGCCTTTTTTCTGGATCGGGCAAACAATGCTGAGACTCCATTCCTTGGGCATGCTTTCCTCTGACCATATCTTACAGATGAGCCTTTGCATACTCCTAACCAGCTCACCCCCAGCTGCTTTGAAGAGCTCAGCAAGCAATCCATCTGCGCCAGCAGCTTTATTCGACTTGAGTTTCAACATGACAATCTCAACTTCGTCGAGGTCAGGGGGACGGAGTTCTCTGCGATCTTCGTCATTGAAGATACTTCCTGACGGCGGTATGATGGCTGTGGTTTTTCCAAATTCTCAGCATCGATTGCGATTCTACTACTAGATGTCCGTTCTCATCCTTACAGGCCTCCGTTCGGGCTTTATAGCTTTGAGACATTCGCTTTATCTGTTGATAAAATCTTCGAACGTCGTACCTGCAGTAGCACCTCTCCAAGTTTTCAATAGCCCGCTTCTCGTGCTATTTCTTTCTTCTCTTGAGAAGCTTATGTTCCTCCCTTCTTTTAAGCTCGTAGAGCTCACGAGCCGCTCTTGTTTTTTGTGTAGTGAGGCTTTGTATGCCTCCTGCTTTTCCGCATGAACCCTTTTATACTCGTCATCGAACCAGGTGTTTCGTCGTGGTGGAGCTCTAAGGCCCAGCACTTCCGTTGCTGTGCTCTTCAGGGCTTGTTTGCACAGGCTCCATTGTTGCTCTACTGACTGAGTGGAGGATTAAGGTGTATCGAAGAGCTCAAGGGAGACGCGGTTGGCAAAGGCACTGGCGATCTCCGGCGATAGTAGATTTCCGACGTCATAGCTTGGTGTTCTAACTCTACTCCGCGGTGTTCGTGTTATGCGTTGTCGTATCTTGGCTACTACAAGATAGTGGTCTAAGTCGATGTTCGCTTCTCGGAAAGTGCGAACATCAAAAATAGTGGAGGAGTGTCTGACGTCAACCGCGATGTGATCAATCTGGTTGGTGACTGATTGATCTGGCCTTTGTGTATATCGAGGTGGGGGAATCGTGTGCTGGCTAAAAGAAGATTTCGTCCCGTGGCAAGGTCGATCAGCCTGTGTCCGTTATCGGATGTGGTGTCATGTAGGCTGTGTTTGCCGATGACCCGTTCAAAGATGCTTTCTTTAACCATTTTAGCGTTAAAATCTCCTAGTATGATTTTGGTATCATAGCTGGGACATTTGGTATATGTTCTGTCTAGGAGATCAAAGAAATCAACTTTGATGGAGTCATCCTTGTATTCCGTGGGGGCATGGACGCATATGAGGCTGATGTGACAGAAATTTGCCTTGATGCGGATCGTTGTGAGGCGTTCACTCACATACTGGAAACTTACGACTTCATGTCTTAGTCCACCTTTAACAACAAATCCGCATCCAAATAGTCTCTGCCCTCTCTCCCTATAGCAGTCACCGTAGTAAATATCGCAGATTTTCATCCGCTCTTACCCGGTCCATTCCACCGCATTTCCTGGATGGCGGTTATGTCCGCTTTATAGCGGTCTAGGGCGTTCGCAAGTTGTTCGGCCGCACGTGGTCTGTTTAGGGACCTAACATTCTACGTATAGAAACGAAGGTCCTTGTTTGATTTTTGTTTTTTTAAAGGGTCGTCAACATAGATCCGTTCCGTTTGATTATCCGAGGCTGTTTTTTGTTTCTGAGCAATCAGTGGTTTTACGGTTATGGTTTGCTAAGCCCAACCGACACTAAACCTGTTTGGTGGCGCAGGGTACTCGCCATTCGGTGCCATATTTGAGTTCTACAAGATTACTTATAAACTCTGAAAACACGACGAAAATATAGTTCAATAATATTTACTCGTCGGTACTACAGCACTTTTTTTTTATCAGATTGCGCGTATTATTTGAGGACATCCATGTTAGTAGTATTAATCATTATTAATTTATTAGAACATCAATGGAGGGCTATAGCCTAATACAAAAAGCAACGAGACATGCTGTTATCCTTGTTATATGTGTGAAACACACTGGATTGAAAGCATTACCTTACGATACAGATATTGTTGCAAAACATAAAAGCCGTTCAGAGGCTATTAGACCTATACAATTTATTCAACAAGTACAAGCGATCGTTAGCGAAAACACTGTGCGATGGACATTAAAGTTTTGAAGGGTATACTTCGTCGCGTTTTTTACGGAAACCTTCGCTATAGGTCTTGCGTTGTGCACAGAGGATAATTTACGTCGGTGCGAACTATCGTGCAAAGATGTCCCAGTAGCATATAAATGCACTCGGGCTACTTCGCAAATCAGACGGTACACTCTAAGTTTTCATTGCAAATCTCTAATATCCTCAAATCAACATGGATTCCTCAAACTCAGGTCTACAACCACAAACCTTGTCGAATTCGTGTCGTGTTCGTGAATGGGAGCGAAGTCGACGTCATTACATCTGACTTCTGTAAAGCCTTCGACAAAATATCTCACAATCTAATACTCCTCAAACTGTCTTCCCTAGGCTTTGAACCCACTGCGCTGAAGTGGATATCTTCATATTTAAAAAATCGTTACTACAGTGTTCGCTTTAGATCTGCCTTTTCTAACTCTTTCTTAGCCTATTCCGGCGTTCCCCAAGGTTGCCACCTAGGCCCACTTCTTTTCATTGAGATAATTATTAAACATTCCCATCTCTCACTGTACGCCGACGACATCAAGTTCTTTAAGACCATTTCCTCGCTACAAGACTGTTCCCTTATTCAATCTCATCCCAATAGCTTTTCTACCTGGTGTTCCAAAAATTGCTTGGAGCTTAACATTTCCAAATGCCAATCTATCACCTTCTCACGTAAGCGCGTCCAATCCTCTACTTGTCTCCACTTTCTCCACAACCAACCCATTTCTACCGTTCAGGTTATCCGCGATCTTGGCATACTATGTGACCAAGAGCTCAATTTCCGCGCACATATCGACGATATAATTCTTGAGGCTAACTCTGCGCTCGGTTTCGTAAAGCGCTGGTCTAAAGAATTCACCAACCCCTACGTAACTCGATCCCTCTATATTACCTTCGTTCGCCCCCTTCTTTTTCTTTAATACGCATTTCAGGCGTGGTCCCCTTATCAACAAATCCACATTTCTAGAATCGAGAGCATCCAGCGTTGATTCCTACGCTTCGCTCTTCGAGGTCAGCACTGGCGAAATTCTCTGTTCTTACCGCCCTGTCAAGACCGACTCAAACTAATAAATCTGAGCACGTTGGAGGAAAGAAGAAGGGTAGCTGACACCCTCTTCATTCATAAACTCCTAACAGGTACCATTGACTGCGCCAACCTCTACAACTCTATATCCCTTAACACTAATCCTCGTAATACTCGCAATCCTCGTCTCTTCGATCTATCCACCCCCCGCACCTCATACGGCTCCAATGAACCCATTTCCCCATATGCTGGGAAGTGTTAATTCGAACACTAACTTTGATTTCAACGTCAAGCCTACCGTCTTCTCGGTAGCCTCCCCTTCTCCCAACCATAGTTCCCTAATCGCGCCCCCCTCTCTCGTTCTTGTTAGTCAGTTAAGTTAGACTAATTAAGAATGTTAGTTAGTTAAGTTAGAATTAAGAATGTTAGCTTGAACTAAGCTTAATAAATGAGGGTATTGGCCCTCATCATTAAAATTCAATTAAAATTAAAATTTACTATCAATCGTAGGAAAACCATTGAGTTCTTGCTCAAGGTACACTTCCCTGGTTCTACTCCCTAAGGTAGGCTTTTTGATGGTAAAACGATTGTAGAACAAATAGCCTCCTTGGCATACTTTTCAGCCACGATAGAGTTAAATGGCCAATTGGTTCATTTAAACCCTAAAAAGCTCCAGGCAAGGATGGTATCTTCTAGCAACAGTGATAGTTCTTTTTAGATCCTGTTTTAACTTAGGATACATACCTCAAATCTGGAGGGATGTCAACCGAACCGATGTCAAGCGAATAACCGAATTCATATCGCCCTATCAGCCTAGCATCTTTTTCACTAAAACAGTGGGAAAACTGTTAGAACTCCATAACTCTAATAAATTATACTAAAGAATCACCGTGGCCGATGACACGGGATCGAATCCCGACACAGCCATGTCATCGAACGTGTTTTTCGCGGTGTTTCTCCTCACCGGGGTCGCTCACAAATAGGCCTACCATGTAGATTGCAATTTTGCAAGACCTTCCTGAGCTGGATACGATTACCACGGTTTCGGACGCATTAACACACACGCACACTTTTAACAGGAAATTTGAGATACTAATCCCAAACCGCACAGCTTGGGAAAGCAGCGACCCCTTGCTCAATGCCAATGGCCTTAGGTGGTTCACAGACGGCTCCAAGATGGGTTCCGGCACTGGCGCTGGCATCTTAGACCAAATCGGAGGCTTTGGGAATGAGTCCTAGTATCTACCAGGTCGAATTATACGCCCTCCTGACGTGCGTCATTCTAGATTTAGAGACTAGCATTAGAGGTGTAACCATGAATATACTCTCAGTCTTTTGTCTTTTCCATTTTTTTTTTGTTTGTTGTAGGCTTTTGCTATCTGTTGGAGCGACGCAGTTACTGGTGCATTGTACTGCCAGACAGACACACATCTTTACTGTATTCTCCCTTGGTAAGAAGCAGCATGAAGTTGGCTGATGCGGCCTTACTGTGTTGGGGGTTTATTTACATTACCTTCATTTGTAGTAGTACACTCCTTCACCACAGCTGCCGTACCGCCAGGCTGCACTTTCTTCGTGGGTCTCAAAGGAAACCCTCCAGCCCCGAAGAATAAGCACATATGCCTCTCTTTTTTCATGATTTCCGGCGGATCATCGGTAACGAAGATTATAATTTTTGTACCGTCTTCGTTACTTTCAAGCGCGACTACTTCCCAGTTATCCATAGGGACCGCTGCGTTTTGTGCCCTGAGAAAATCGAGGATCTCGCTTTCTTCTATATCCATATGACCATATCTGGTACACTCATCTTGGCTTTAGGCCTTTCCGGTACCTCATCTAAGGGGACTGCCTTTAGTGCAGCGCCCTCCTACAGCTTAAAGGTGGAAACAACCTTCCTCGCCAAGTCGTGCGAGAGCTGGTCCTTGCAGACCCGCCTTATCGGCTTCGGTTCCAGCTGACCCGACCCTCCGCTCCCTCCTCGTTGGGAGTTTTCTGGTGGTTTTCTCACTCTTGCCTTCTCTGGCTTTTTTGCTGGACATGCTCTTGTCAGCCCTTGGTCTTGTTAGGACATCCTTGGCAATCACCTCCTCGGCCCATATGAGCTTCTCCTTCTCCATATCGGAGAGCAGGGGAAAGTTTTCTTCCTCAAGTATGCGCTTAAGGTATACGGCTTCCTCATGGTAAGCCTCAGCGTACCATGAGTTAATCTCTTGGCCTTCTTGGCATCATTTTTCCGTGTCACACCTTCCTGGGATGTCTCTTCAGAATCAGCGAGTAATTCCTCCTCTAATTCTTTGGAGATGTCCTCATCTAACACTCTGGATTCCATTACTTTGACCTCTTCCTCTCTGCCAGTGGCCACGGCATATAGTGCGTCCGCCACCGACACGAGGGAGAGCTCTTCCTTTTTGTTTTCGTTTTCTAAACAAAATTCCAAATTCTATATTTGGAATCTTGTTCTATATTTGGAATCTTGTTCCCATGAGTACGGCCGGAAATATAGGTCCACTCCGACAGAGCCGCCGAATATCGGAGTAAGGCATTTGAATACCTTAGGCCTCGCTGTGTACCTAAGGGAGATCGTTTGCGGTTGGAAATAAACCCTCCAACCTTTCATCCTTGGGCACGGTTTCAAACAGCTCACACCACCACTGGAATAGGGTTGACTATCTCTGGTTCCCGGCCTGGAGACCATGTTGTTGACAAGGGTTCCCGGGTCAGTATTAGCCCCAGCACCATGACAAGGTGGATAGTCACGCCGGGGAAGGCGAGTTTAGGTTCTGAGAAGCTCTCCTCTGAGGCCATTCTGCCGAATTCATCAGAGATCTCATTTTCTGGGAGTCTAGAATGATCTGGGACCCAAATAAGCCTTAATGAGGGAGGCCTCAATTTCATATAATAACTTGGAGCTGGTCAAAGGGTTAGACGGAGCTTTGAGTGCAGTTTAGCTGTTACTGCAAACGCATATATTTTTACCCTTCCACTTATGCTTCATAACATAGTGCATATCCAGAATTTCGTATATCTCTGACTGACAGAGGCAGCTGTACCCCAGCCCAGATTTGGAGCCCTCTGTGAAAATGCAAAGACAACCCTTTCCAGGTTCAGGATGTGGCCAGAGCCTATCCTGACGCCATGGCAATTCGACTGTGAAGTAATGGCGCAATAGGACGACAGGTGTCGTTGCGTCGAGGGCATATCCATGAGGCACGTGTCGTAGGATATTTCCCAAGAGACAAACCGTTCTCTGGAGTTTGGTGAAGAGTCTATATCGTGCCTGCGTGTTAGTCTGTTCTACCAGATAACCGATGCATATGAGGTTGTCGGTCTTATCATTGCCGTGTAGATCTAGATGACCTTTGCCAGCGATAAACCCCAAGTTTTTCCAAAGGCACCTTTGCATTACCTAAACGCTTACAGCGCTTTGATGATTTTTGACTCAACATGCTTTGACCAAAGAAGCTTACTGCACAAGATAACTCTTAGGTATTTAGCTTGCTTGGATATCGGGATGGGAATGCCTTTTAGCACCAGCTGAGTCATGTCAGTATTTTTCCTCTTTTTGGTGAAGAGAACGACATCAGTCTTGAGAGGATTAACTACCAGCCCATTTCTCGTGCACCACTCATCGATCAGATTTAGCGCTACCTGTGCTTTGAGACAGACAGTCCCTCAACATGAGCCGATATAGGGAACGGCGACGTCATCTGCATAGGCCTGGGCACAGATTCCACAGCATCGAGCTGCGGGTCGACTACCATGCGCCATAACAGCGGAGACAGAACGCCATCTTGCGGGCATCCCCTGTTTACGCCAGTTTTGACACAATGTCCGTGACCTGCACCAGCGATCAATGTCCTGTGCATCTACACCATGTCGTCTAGCATCGTTACATATGCCCTCAAAAGTTGCGTTATCAAAAGCTCCCTCAATTTCGGCGAAAATGCCCAGCGCATACTCTTTCCTTTCGAGTGCGCAATCTGTCCTCCCAATTAGGTTTGGAGGATGCATTCGGCTACTTTGCGCACGTGCAGCTCTACTATCCATGCTTTTCAGTAAAAAGGATGTTGGACTAATTGGTTCTTAAACTCTTGGCGAGTGAGTAATTCTCTTTCCCTATTTTGCGAATAGAGACTACTTTCACCATGCGCTATGGGATAGGATGTAGGCCAGGCTTTGCTTTAGTGGCGTCACAGCCCGTGAAGGGCCAGAGCCAAGCTTCTCTCAATCACCCATGCTGTGTGTAATTTATTTTTTAAACAGTAGAAAGGCACCTACAGGTTAATGCCGATTCCGAATGGTTTGAGTTGAGAAGCAATTTCATGGCAAGTATGCCGAGGAGGGACGCCGCGAAATAAACATTCGATGGCGTTGGTGTTATCGGGACCGAACTCGCTCATCGTGCGTCAAAGTCCAACACACTAACCACTGCGCCACAGCACCCTCAAATGCCTGGCTAGCAGTGGGAATTCTTTTAAGGGTAGGAAGCAGTTGCCTTATACCTTTTTGCAACATAGCAGGGTATAATCAATTGGTGCCTGGCGATTGTTTCCGTCGTTTCACCTGCAGTTACCGCTAAAGGCGTATGCAACGAACCGATGATAGTCTGATTTGCCGGGAAATCGATATGAATCAGTAAACTAGGAGTTTCGGCTTTCGACTCATTAAGGGCGCCATCAGATTTTCTGAGTACATCCAGTTTCGTCGATTTTCCCTGTTTAAGAACTTTAACCAACCTGCTATTCGGGCTCAGAATTTCGATCTCTTTACAGAAGATCTTATAAGATTCATTCTTCGATTTACGAATAAGCTTCTTACATTCTTCCTGCTTCGACCGATACTTGTTCCAGTCATCTTTCGAATTCGATTTGAGCGATATATTCAGGAGACTTTTGGCTTTCCTGCGAAAGCTTTGGAGCTCGCTTATTTCGTTCTGAGCGGTAGGTTTTGAGTGGATTTCTCAAGCTCCTATCTAAACCCTACTTAGTCCGTCTTCCTCAGATTCCACTTACTTTGGGAGCGGGAGATTCCACAACTCAATCGGCATTCGATATTTCTATGAACTGACAGCGTAACATCTGGTAAGAATCTCCAATTAGTGATGGCCTTCAATTATGTGTTAGATAGGGTTAATTCAATCACCTCCTGTCGTCTCGCGGTGACAAACGTTAGATGATGGGATCATCAAAGCCTAAAGGGTATTTATTATTGGTTGTTCGAATTTATAGAAAAAAGGGTTGCAGCTAGGATTAATACATCAAAGACACAGAAGGGATCAAAGCTGGGAAGTTGTGGGATATTGCCGACTAACCTTAGGTCAGTATGTGACCAAAGGGACTTTTTGGATGAAAATCATGTCTGTTGTATGGGAGCCCCCTCAAATATTCATTTTATTCTGTTTTTAGTATTTGTCGGTATAGCGGCAACAGAAATACATCATCTGTGAAAATTTCAACTGTCTTACTATCACGGTTCATGAGATACAGCCTGGTGACAGACGGACGGACAGTGAAGCCTTAGTAATAGGGTGCCGTATTACCCTTTGGGTATGGAACCCTAGAAAAGCAGTCGACCAAACAAGTTGCTTCACCACGAAGGCAATCAAATCAATCAAACAAAACACGAGCAACAAACACAATCAAAACAAAAGGGAAATGTCAATAATAACGAAAGGGTCATCTAGTACCGCGCTATCCGAGCATACGATGAATAAAATCAAGTCACTTCGAGGCAACCAAGCCCGAAACACCCTCAAAAAAAAAAAAAACAAAACCCGTGCAAAGCGTTTTTTAAACAACCCTTATCACCCTAAATCCGAAAGTGTTGCGGTTTTTCTCAGACAAAAAAAAAAAAAAAAAACTGTTAACCAAACGGTTAATTGCAAAAATCGTAACTGCTTAGATCCTATGATCCTATCGAGGTTCCACATGTTGTGTACACGAAATTTGCATCTACTCTCGTGGCTTTATAAGTTTTGAGCAACGAAAGACATGTTATGCCACCGCATATCTTTTATCAAGGACCACCGGGGTTTCAGAAAACGTTATAAAACCCTGGATTGATAACGTCCGCAGGGAAGGACCAATCGTTTTTCAGCAGGACTTATCCCTTTTACACAAAGCGATGGCGACAGAGGATTCGATGGTCGAAAATGTTCATGACCACATCATCGCGAACTTATACATTGTCATTCAGCTTCCGAGACCTTAGGCTACTGGATTAGTATTATCGTAGTTAAGCGTAAGATCAGTAAGCCACAAGCCTCGGATACGGAAGGATATAAAGCTGACGACCCCTGCAAACGACTAACGGACTTGAGAGTCTGCACCTGGAATGTGAGGTTCCCTAACAGACCCGGTGCAGGCGATCAATTGGAGCAATCCCTAAACTGCTATAAAGCAGATATAACCGCGCTTCAAAAAGTGCGATAGGATGGACCAGGCAAAAGATGGATGAAAAACGGTGACATCTACTACGGGAACTGTTACAAGGAGAACAAACAGCGCCTATTCGGGCGCAGATTCGTTATTCGAATCTTCTGGT
>CATOVK010000012.1:0-46814 GCA_951905685.1 Eumerus sabulonum
CAGCCGCCAGTGGGGAACGCAGGGGACGCATCGACGTCGAGCCAGAAAATAATGTTACGTACACGCGCCCGTGTGCGGCGCAAAGTCATCCAAATCAGCTGTAACACGCCGCCCTCGGAGTAAACCGCTTCCGTTTCTCAAAGGCCTTCAAAAGCAAAGGTTCCTCTTGCCGCACCTGCAAGAGGGCACCCAGGAGCTGTTGAAAACAGAACAGTGAACGACCGAGCAGTAACGAAATGAATGGTTTTTTGTGCATTTTGTGTGCTCTCCTCGCCTGCTGGTGAAAATTTATGTGCACACGGCTGGACGCTTATATCCCCCAATTTAGAGCGCGATATTTCCCATCACGGGAACCTAAAACGGTCACTCAGCAGCCAGTGGGGAACGCAGGGGACGCATCGATGTCGAGCCAGAAAATAATGTTACGTACACGCGCCCGTGTGCGGCGCAAAGTCATCAACATCAGCTGTAACACGCCACCCTCGGAGTAAGACGCTTCCGTTTCTCAAAGGCCTTCAAAAGCAAAGGTTCCTCTTGCCGCACCTGCAAGAAAGCACCCAGGAGCTGTTGAAAACAGAGCAGTGAATGACCGAGCAGTAACGAAATGATTGGTTTTTTGTGCATTTTGTGTGCTCTCCTCGCCTGCTGGTGAGCATTTATGTGCACACGGCTGGACGCTTGTGTCCCCCAATATAGAACGCGATATTTCCCATCAAGGGAACCTAAAACGGTCACTCAGCAGCCAGTGGGGAACGCAGGGGACGCATCGACGTCGAGCCAGAAAATAATGTTACGTACACGCGCCCGTGTGCGGCGCAAAGTCATCAACATCAGCTGTAACACGCCACCCTCGGAGTAAAACGCTTCCGTTTCTCAAAGGCCTTCAAAAGCAAGGGTTCCTCTTGCCGCACCTGCAGGAAAGCACCCAGGAGCTGTTGAAAACAGAACAGTGAACGACCGAGCAGTAACGAAATGATTGGTTTTTTGTGCATTTTGTGTGCTCTCCTCGCCTGCTGGTGTAAATTTATGTGCACACGGCTGGACGCTTGTGTCCCCCAATATAGAACGCGATATTTGCCATCAAGGGAACCTAAAACGGTCACTCAGCAGCCAGTGGGGAACGCAGGGGACGCATCGATGTCGAGCCAGAAAATAATGTTACGTACACGCGCCCGTGTGCGGCGCAAAGTCATCAACATCAGCTGTAACACGCCACCCTCGGAGTAAAACGCTTCCGTTTCTCAAAGGCCTTCAAAAGCAAAGGTTCCTCTTGCCGCACCTGCAAGAAAGCACCCAGGAGCTGTTGAAAACAGAACAGTGAACGACCGAGCAGTAACGAAATGATTGGTTTTTTGTGCATTTTGTGTGCTCTCCTCGCCTGCTGGTGTAAATTTATGTGCACACGGCTGGACGCTTGTGTCCCCCAATATAGAACGCGATATTTGCCATCAAGGGAACCTAAAACGGTCACTCAGCAGCCAGTGGGGAACGCAGGGGACGCATCGAATTCGAGCCAGAAAATAATGTTTCGTACACGGGCCCGTGTGCGGCGCAAAGTCATCAACATCAGCTGTAACACGCCACCCTCGGAGTAAAACGCTTCCGTTTCTCAAAGGCCCTCAAAAGCAAAGGTTCCTCTTGCCGCACCTGCAAGAAAGCACCCAGGAGCTGTTGAAAACAGAACAGTGAACGACCGAGCAGTAACGAAATGATTGGTTTTTTGTGCATTTTGTGTGCTCTCCTCGCCTGCTGGTGAAATTTTATGTGCACACGGCTGGACGCTTGTGTCCCCCAATATAGAGCGCGATATTTCCCATCACGGGAACCTAAAACGGTCACTCAGCAGCCAGTGGGGAACGCAGGGGACGCATCGATGTCGAGCCAGAAAATAATGTTACGTACACGCGCCCGTGTGCGGCGCAAAGTCATCAACATCAGCTGTAACACGCCACCCTCGGAGTAAAACGCTTCCGTTTCTCAAAGGCCTTCAAAAGCAAAGGTTTCTCTTGGCGCACCTGCAAGAAAGCACCCAGGAGCTGTTGAAAACAGAACAGTGAACGACCGAGCAGTAACGAAATGATTGGTTTTTTGTGCATTTTGTGTGCTCTCCTCGCCTGCTGGTGAAAATTTATGTGCACACGGCTGGACGCTTGTGTCCCCCAATATAGAGCGCGATATTTCCCATCACGGGAATCTAAAACGGTCACTCAGCAGCCAGTGGGGAACGCAGGGGACGCATCGACGTCGAGCCAGAAAATAATGTTACGTACACGCGCCCGTGTGCGGCGCAAAGTCATCAACATCAGCTGTAACACGCCACCCTCGGAGTAAAACGCTTCCGTTTCTCAAAGGCCTTCAAAAGCAAAGGTTCCTCTTGCCGCACCTGCAAGAAAGCACCCAGGAGCTGTTGAAAACAGAACAGTGAACGACCGAACAGTAACGAAATGATTGGTTTTTTGTGCATTTTGTGTGCTCTCCTCGCCTGCTGGTGAAAATTTATGTGCATACGGCTGGACGCTTGTATCCCCCAATATAGAGCGTGATATTTCCCATCGCGGGAATCTAAAACGGTCACTCAGCAGCCAGTGGGGAACGCAGGGGACGCATCGACGTCGAGCCAGAAAATAATGTTACGTACACGCGCCCGTGTGCGGCGCAAAGTCATCAACATCAGCTGTAACACGCCACCCTCGTAGTAAAACGCTTCCGTTTCTCAAAGGCCTTCAAAAGCAAAGGTTCCTCTTGCCGCACCTGCAAGAAAGAACCCAGGAGCTGTTAGAAACAGAACAGTGAACGACCGAGCAGTAACGAAATGATTGGTTTTTTGTGCATTTTGTGTGCTCTCCTCGCCTGCTGGTGAAAATTTATGTGCACACGGCTGGACGCTTGTGTCCCCCAATATAGAACGCGATATTTCCCATAAAGGGAACCTAAAACGGTCACTCAGCAGCTAGTGGGGAACGCAGGGGACGCATCGACGTCGAGCCAGAAAATAATGTTACGTACACGCGCCCGTGTGCGGCGCAAAGTCATCAACATCAGCTGTAACACGCCACCCTCGGAGTAAAACGCTTCCGTTTCTCAAAGGCCTTCAAAAGCAAAGGTTCCTCTTGCCGCACCTGCAAGAAAGCACCCAGGAGCTGTTGAAAACAGAACAGTGAACGACCGAACAGTAACGAAATGATTGGTTTTTTGTGCATTTTGTGTGCTCTCCTCGCCTGCTGGTGAAAATTTGTGTGCACACGGCTGGATGCTTGTATCCCCCAATATAGAGCGCGATATTTCCCATCACGGGAACCTAAAACGGTCACTCAGCCGCCAGTGGGGAACGCAGGGGACGCATCGATGTCGAGCCAGAAAATAATGTTACGTATACGCGCCCGTGTGCGGCGCAAAGTCATCCAAATCAGCTGTAACACGCCGCCCTCGGAGTAAACCGCTTCCGTTTCTCAAAGGCCTTCAAAAGCAAAGGTTCCTCTTGCCGCACCTGCAAGAAAGCACCCAGGAGCTGTTGAAAACAGAACAGTGAACGACCGAGCAGTAACGAAATGATTGGTTTTTTGTGCATTTTGTGTGCTCTCCTCGCCTGCTGGTGAAAATTTATGTGCACACGGCTGGACGCTTGTGTCCCCCAATAAAGAACGCGATATTTCCCATCAAGGGAACCTAAAACGGTCACTCAGCAGCCAGTGGGGAACGCAGGGGACGCATCGACGTCGAGCCAGAAAATAATGTTACGTACACGCGCCCGTGTGCGGCGCAAAGTCATCAACATCAGCTGTAACACGCCACCCTCGTAGTAAAACGCTTCCGTTTCTCAAAGGCCTTCAAAAGCAAAGGTTCCTCTTGCCGCACCTGCAAGAAAGAACCCAGGAGCTGTTAGAAACAGAACAGTGAACGACCGAGCAGTAACGAAATGATTGGTTTTTTGTGCATTTTGTGTGCTCTCCTCGCCTGCCGGTGAAAATTTATGTGCACACGGCTGGACGCTTGTGTCCCCCAATATAGAACGCGATATTTCCCATAAAGGGAACCTAAAACGGTCACTCAGCAGCCAGTGGGGAACGCAGGGGACGCATCGACGTCGAGCCAGAAAATAATGTTACGTACACGCGCCCGTGTGCGGCGCAAAGTCATCAACATCAGCTGTAACACGCCACCCTCGGAGTAAAACGCTTCCGTTTCTCAAAGGCCTTCAAAAGCAAAGGTTCCTCTTGCCGCACCTGCAAGAAAGCACCCAGGAGCTGTTGAAAACAGAACAGTGAACGACCGAGCAGTAACGAAATGATTGGCTTTTTGTGCATTTTGTGTGCTCTCCTCGCCTGCTGGTGAAAATTTATGTGCACACGGCTGGACGCTTCTGTCCCCCAATATAGAACGCGATATTTCCCATCAAGGGAACCTAAAACGGTCACTCAGCAGCCAGTGGGGAACGCAGGGGACGCATCGACGTCGAGCCAGAAAATAATGTTACGTACACGCGCCCGTGTGCGGCGCAAAGTCATCAACATCAGCTGTAACACGCCACCCTCGGAGTAAAACGCTTCCGTTTCTCAAAGGCCTTCAAAAGCAAAGGTTCCTCTTGCCGCACCTGCAAGAAAGCACCCAGGAGCTGTTGAAAACAGAACAGTGAACGACCGAACAGTAACGAAATGATTGGTTTTTTGTGCATTTTGTGTGCTCTCCTCGCCTGCTGGTGAAAATTTGTGTGCACACGGCTGGATGCTTGTATCCCCCAATATAGAGCCTGATATTTCCCATCACGGGAACCTAAAACGGTCACTCAGCCGCCAGTGGGGAACGCAGGGGACGCATCGACGTCGAGCCAGAAAATAATGTTACGTACACGCGCCTGTGTGCGGCGCAAAGTCATCAACATCAGCTGTAACACGCCACCCTCGGAGTAAAACGCTTCCGTTTCTCAAAGGCCTTCAAAAGCAAAGGTTCCTCTTGCCGCACCTGCAAGAAAGCACCCAGGAGCTGTTGAAAACAGAACAGTGAACGACCGAGCAGTAACGAAATGATTGGTTTTTTGTGCATTTTGTGTGCTCTCCTCGCCTGCTGGTGAAAATTTATGTGCACACGGCTGGACGCTTGTGTCCCCCAATATAGAACGCGATATTTCCCATCAAGGGAACCTAAAACGGTCACTCAGCAGCCAGTGGGGAACGCAGGGGACGCATCGACGTCGAGCCAGAAAATAATGTCACGTACACGCGCCCGTGTGCGGCGCAAAGTTATCAACATCAGCTGTAACACGCCACCCTCGGAGTAAAACGCTTCCGTTTCTCCAAATCCTTCAAAAGCAAAGGTTCCTCTTGCCGCACCTGCAAGAAAGCACCCAGGAGCTGTTGAAAACAGAACAGTGAACGACCGAGCAGTAACGAAATGATTGGTTTTTTGTGCATTTTGTGTGCTCTCCTCGCCTGCTGGTGAAAATTTATGAGCACACGGCTGGACGCTTGTATCCCCCAATAAAGAGCGCGATATTTCCCATCACATGAACCTAAAACGGTCACTCAGCAGCCAGTGGGGAACGCAGGGGACGCATCGATGTCGAGCCAGAAAATAATGTTACGTACACGCGCCCGTGTGCGGCGCAAAGTCATCAACATCAGCTGTAACACGCCACCCTCGGAGTAAAACGCTTCCGTTTCTCCAAATCCTTCAAAAGCAAAGGTTCCTCTTGCCGCACCTGCAAGAAAGCACCCAGGAGATGTTGAAAACAGAACAGTGAACGACCGAGCAGTAACAAAATGATTGGTTTTTTGTGCATTTTGTGTGCTCTCCTCGCCTGCTGGTGAAAATTTATGTGCACACGGCTGGACGCTTGTGTCCCCCAATATAGAGCGCGATATTTCCCATCAAGGGAACCTAAAACGGTCACTCAGCAGCCAGTGGGGAACGCAGGGGACGCATCGACGTCGAGCCAGAAAATAATGTTACGTACACGCGCCCGTGTGCGGCGCAAAGTCATCCAAATCAGCTGTAACACGCCGCCCTCGGAGTAAACCGCTTCCGTTTCTCAAAGGCCTTCAAAAGCAAAGGTTCCTCTTGCCGCACCTGCAAGAAAGCACCCAGGAGCTGTTGAAAACAGAACAGTGAACGACCGAGCAATAACGAAATGATTGGTTTTTTGTGCATTTTTTGTGCTCTCCTCGCCTGCTGGTGAAAATTTATGTGCACACGGCTGGACGCTTGTATCCGCCAATATAGAGCGCGATATTTCCCATCAAGGGAACCTAAAACGGTCACTCAGCAGCCAGTGGGGAACGCAGGGGACGCATCGACGTCGAGCCAGAAAATAATGTTACGTACACGCGCCCGTGTGCGGCGCAAAGTCATCAACATCAGCTGTAACACGCCACCCTCGGAGTAAGACGCTTCCGTTTCTCAAAGGCCTTCAAAAGCAAAGGTTCCTCTTGCCGCACCTGCAAGAAAGCACCCAGGAGCTGTTGAAAACAGAACAGTGAACGACCGAGCAGTAACGAAATGATTGGTTTTTTGTGCATTTTGTGTGCTCTCCTCGCCTGCTGGTGAACATTTATGTGCACACGGCTGGACGCTTGTGTCCCCCAATATAGAACGCGATATTTCCCATCAAGGGAACCTAAAACGGTCACTCAGCAGCCAGTGGGGAACGCAGGGGACGCATCGACGTCGAGCCAGAAAATAATGTTACGTACACGCGCCCGTGTGCGGCGCAAAGTCATCAACATCAGCTGTAACACGCCACCCTCGGAGTAAAACGCTTCCGTTTCTCAAAGGCCTTCAAAAGCAAAGGTTCCTCTTGCCGCACCTGCAAGAAAGCACCCAGGAGCTGTTGAAAACAGAACAGTGAACGACCGAGCAGTAACGAAATGATTGGTTTTTTGTGCATTTTGTGTGCTCTCCTCGCCTGCTGGTGAAAATTTATGTGCACACGGCTGGACGCTTGTATCCCCCAATATAGAGCGCGATATTTCCCATCACGGGAACCTAAAACGGTCACTCAGCAGCCAGTGGGGAACGCAGGGGACGCATCGACGTCGAGCCAGAAAATAATGTTACGTACACGCGCCCGTGTACGGCGCAAAGTCATCAACATCAGCTGTAACACGCCACCCTCGGAGTAAAACGCTTCCGTTTCTCAAAGGCCTTCAAAAGCAAAGGTTCCTCTTGCCGCACCTGCAAGAAAGCACCCAGGAGCTGTTGAAAACAGAACAGTGAACGACCGAGCAATAACGAAATGATTGGTTTTTTGTGCATTTTGTGTGCTCTCCTCGCCTGCTGGTGAAAATTTATGTGCACACGGCTGGACGCTTGTATCCCCCAATATAGAGCGCGATATTTCCCATCACGGGAACCTAAAACGGTCACTCAGCAGCCAGTGGGGAACGCAGGGGACGCATCGATGTCGAGCCAGAAAATAATGTTACGTATACGCGCCCGTGTGCGGCGCAAAGTCATCCAAATCAGCTGTAACACGCCGCCCTCGGAGTAAACCGCTTCCGTTTCTCAAAGGCCTTCAAAAGCAAAGGTTCCTCTTGCCGCACCTGCAAGAAAGCACCCAGGAGCTGTTGAAAACAGAACAGTGAACGACCGAGCAGTAACGAAATGATTGGTTTTTTGTGCATTTTGTGTGCTCTCCTCGCCTGCTGGTGAAAATTTATGTGCACACGGCTGGACGCTTGTGTCCCCCAATATAGAACGCGATATTTCCCATCAAGGGAACCTAAAACGGTCACTCAGCAGCCAGTGGGGAACGCAGGGGACGCATCGACGTCGAGCCAGAAAATAATGTTACGTACACGCGCCCGTGTGCGGCGCAAAGTCATCAACATCAGCTGTAACACGCCACCCTCGGAGTAAAACGCTTCCGTTTCTCAAAGGCCTTCAAAAGCAAAGGTTCCTGTTGCCGCACCTGCAAGAAAGCACCCAGGAGCTGTTGAAAACAGAACAGTGAACGACCGAGCAGTAACGAAATGATTGGTTTTTTGTGCATTTTGTGTGCTCTCCTCGCCTGCTGGTGAAAATTTATGTGCACACGGCTGGACGCTTGTGTCCCCCAATATAGAACGCGATATCTCCCATCAAGGGAACCTAAAACGGTCACTCAGCAGCCAGTGGGGAACGCAGGGGACGCATCGACGTCGAGCCAGAAAATAATGTTACGTACACGCGCCCGTGTGCGGCGCAAAGTCATCCAAATCAGCTGTAACACGCCGCCTTCGGAGTAAAACGCTTCCGTTTCTCAAAGGCCTTCAAAAGCAAAGGTTCCTCTTGCCGCACCTGCAAGAAAGCACCCAGGAGCTGTTGAAAACAGAACAGTGAACGACCGAGCAGTAACGAAATGATTGGTTTTTTGTGCATTTTGTGTGCTCTCCTCGCCTGCTGGTGAACATTTATGTGCACACGGCTGGACGCTTGTGTCCCCCAATATAGAACGCGATATTTCCCATCAAGGGAACCTAAAACGGTCACTCAGCAGCCAGTGGGGAACGCAGGGGACGCATCGACGTCGAGCCAGAAAATAATGTTACGTACACGCGCCCGTGTGCGGCGCAAATTCATCAACATCAGCTGTAACACGCCACCCTCGGAGTAAGACGCTTCCGCTTCTCAAAGGCCTTCAAAAGCAAAGGTTCCTCTTGCCGCACCTGTAAGAAAGCACCCAGGAGCTGTTGAAAACAGAACAGTGAACGACCGAGCACTAACGAAATGATTGGTTTTTTGTGCATTTTGTGTGCTCTCCTCGCCTGCTGGTGAAAATTTATGTGCACACGGCTGGACGCTTGTATCCCCCAATATAGAGCGCGATATTTCCCATCAAGGGAACCTAAAACGGTCACTCAGCAGCCAGTGGGGAACGCAGGGGACGAATCGACGTCGAGCCAGAAAATAATGTTACGTACACGCGCCCGTGTGCGGCGCAAAGTCATCAACATCAGCTGTAACACGCCACCCTCGGAGTAAAACGCTTCCGTTTCTCAAAAGCCTTCAAAAGCAAAGGTTCCTCTTGCCGCACCTGCAAGAAAGCACCCAGGAGCTATTGAAAACAGAACAGTGAACGACCGAGCAGTAACGAAATGATTGGTTTTTTGTGCACTTTGTGTGCTCTCCTCGCCTGCTGGTGAAAATTTATGTGCACACGGCTGGACGCTTGTATCCCCCAATATAAAGCGCGATATTTCCCATCACGGGAACCTAAAACGGTCGCTCAGCAGCCAGTGGGGAACGCAGGGGACGCATCGACGTCGAGCCAGAAAATAATGTTACGTACACGCGCCCGTGTGCGGCGCAAAGTCATTAACATCAGCTGTAACACGCCACCCTCGGAGTAAAACGCTTCCGTTTCTCAAAGGCCTTCAAAAGCAAAGGTTCCTCTTGCAGCACCTGCAAGAAAGCACCCAGGAGCTGTTGAAAACAGAACAGTGAACGACCGAGCAGTAACGAAATGATTGGTTTTTTGTGCATGTTGTGTGCTCTCCTCGCCTGCTGGTGAAAATGCATGTGCACACGGCTGGACGCTTGTATCCCCCAATACAGAGCGCGATATTTTCCATCACGGGAACCTAAAACGGTCACTCAGCAGCCAGTGGAGAACGCAGGGGACGCATCGATGTCGAGCCAGAAAATAATGTTACGTACACGCGCCCGTGTGCGGCGCAAAGTCATCCAAATCAGCTGTAACACGCCGCCCTCGGAGTAAACCGCTTCCGTTTCTCAAAGGCCTTCAAAAGCAAAGGCTCCTCTTGCCGCACCTGCAAGAAAGCACCCAGGAGCTGTTGAAAACAGAACAGTGAACGACCGAGCAATAACGAAATGATTGGTTTTTTGTGCATTTTGTGTGCTCTCCTCGCCTACTGGTGAAAATGTATGTGCACACGGCTGGACGCTTGTATCCCCCAATATAGAGCGCGATATTTCCCATCACGGGAACCTAAAACGGTCACTCAGCAGCCAGTGGGGAACGCAGGGGACGCATCGATGTCGAGCCATAAAATAATGTTACGTACACGCGCCCGTGTGCGGCGCAAAGTCATCAACATTAGCTGTAACACGCCACCCTCGGAGTAAAACGCTTCCGTTTCTCAAAGGCCTTCAAAAGCAAAGATTCCTCTTGCCGCACCTGCAAGAAAGCACCCAGGAGCTGTTGAAAACAGAACAGTGAACGACCGAGCAGTAACGGAATGATTGGTTTTTTGTGCATTTTGTGTGCTCTCCTCGCCTGCTGGTAAAAATGTATGTGCACACGGCTGGACGCTTGTGTCCCCCAATATAGAACGCGATATTTCCCATCAAGGGAACCTAAAACGGTCACTCAGCAGCCAGTGGGGAACGCAGGGGACGCATCGACGTCGAGCCAGAAAATAATGTTACGTACACGCGCCCGTGTGCGGCGCAAAGTCATCAACATCAGCTGTAACACGCCACCCTCGGAGTAAAACGCTTCCGTTTCTCAAAGGCCTTCAAAAGCAAAGGTTCCTCTTGCCGCACCTGCAAGAAAGCACCCAGGAGCTGTTGAAAACAGAACAGTGAACGACCGAGCAGTAACGAAATGATTGGTTTTTTGTGCATTTTGTGTGCTCTCCTCGCCTGCTGGTGAAAATTTATGTGCACACGGCTGGACGCTTGTATCCCCCAATATAGAGCGCGATATTTCCCATCACGGGAACCTAAAACGGTCACTCAGCAGCCAGTGGGGAACGCAGGGGACGCATCGACGTCGAGCCAGAAAATAATGTTACGTACACGCGCCCGTGTGCGGCGCAAAGTCATCAACATCAGCTGTAACACGCCACCCTCGGAGTAAGACGCTTCCGTTTCTCAAAGGCCTTCAAAAGCAAAGGTTCCTCTTGCCGCACCTGCAAGAAAGCACCCAGGAGCTGTTGAAAACAGAACAGTGAACGACCGAGCAGTAACGAAATGATTGGTTTTTTGTGCATTTTGTGTGCTCTCCTCGCCTGCTGGTGAACATTTATGTGCACACGGCTGGACGCTTGTGTCCCCCAATATAGAACGCGATATTTCCCATCAAGGGAACCTAAAACGGTCACTCAGCAGCCAGTGGGGAACGCAGGGGAGGCATCGACGTCGAGCCAGAAAATAATGTTACGTACACGCGCCCGTGTGCGGCGCAAAGTCATCAACATCAGCTGTAACACGCCACCCTCGGAGTAAGACGCTTCCGTTTCTCAAAGGCCTTCAAAAGCAAAGGTTCCTCTTGCCGCACCTGCAAGAAAGCACCCAGGAGCTGTTGAAAACAGAACAGTGAACGACCGAGCAGTAACGAAATGATTGGTTTTTTGTGCATTTTGTGTGCTCTCCTCGCCTGCTGGTGAACATTTATGTGCACACGGCTGGACGCTTGTGTCCCCCAATATAGAACGCGATATTTCCCATCAAGGGAACCTAAAACGGTCACTCAGCAGCCAGTGGGGAACGCAGGGGACGCATCGACGTCGAGCCAGAAAATAATGTTACGTACACGCGCCCGTGTGCGGCGCAAAGTCATCAACATCAGCTGTAACACGCCACCCTCGGAGTAAAACGCTTCCGTTTCTCAAAGGCCTTCAAAAGCAAAGGTTCCTCTTGCCGCACCTGCAAGAAAGCACCCAGGAGCTGTTGAAAACAGAACAGTGAACGACCGAGCAGTAACGAAATGATTGGTTTTTTGTGCATTTTGTGTGCTCTCCTCGCCTGCTGGTGAAAATTTATGTGCACACGGCTGGACGCTTGTATCCCCCAATATAGAGCGCGATATTTCCCATCACGGGAACCTAAAACGGTCACTCAGCAGCCAGTGGGGAACGCAGGGGACGCATCGATGTCGAGCCAGAAAATAATGTTACGTATACGCGCCCGTGTGCGGCGCAAAGTCATCCAAATCAGCTGTAACACGCCGCCCTCGGAGTAAACCGCTTCCGTTTCTCAAAGGCCTTCAAAAGCAAAGGTTCCTCTTGCCGCACCTGCAAGAAAGCACCCAGGAGCTGTTGAAAACAGAACAGTGAACGACCGAGCAGTAACGAAATGATTGGTTTTTTGTGCATTTTGTGTGCTCTCCTCGCCTGCTGGTGAATATTTATGTGCACACGGCTGGACGCTTGTGTCCCCCAATATAGAACGCGATATTTCCCATCAAGGGAACCTAAAACGGTCACTCAGCAGCCAGTGGGGAACGCAGGGGACGCATCGACGTCGAGCCAGAAAATAATGTTACGTACACGCGCCCGTGTGCGGCGCAAAGTCATCAACATCAGCTGTAACACGCCACCCTCGGAGTAAAACGCTTCCGTTTCTCAAAGGCCTTCAAAAGCAAAGGTTCCTGTTGCCGCACCTGCAAGAAAGCACCCAGGAGCTGTTGAAAACAGAACAGTGAACGACCGAGCAGTAACGAAATGATTGGTTTTTTGTGCATTTTGTGTGCTCTCCTCGCCTGCTGGTGAAAATTTATGTGCACACGGCTGGACGCTTGTGTTCTCCAATATAGAATGCGATATTTCCCATCAAGAGAACCTAAAACGGTCACTCAGCAGCCAGTGGGGAACGCAGGGGACGCATCGACGTCGAGCCAGAAAATAATGTTACGTACACGCGCCCGTGTGCGGCGCAAAGTCATCAACATTAGCTGTAACACGCCACCCTCGGAGTAAAACGCTTCCGTTTCTCAAAGGCCTTCAAAAGCAAAGATTCCTCTTGCCGCACCTGCAAGAAAGCACCCAGGAGCTGTTGAAAACAGAACAGTGAACGACCGAGCAGTAACGAAATGATTGGTTTTTTGTGCATTTTGTGTGCTCTCCTCGCCTGCTGGTGAAAATTTATGTGCACACGGCTGGACGCTTGTGTCCCCCAATATAGAACGCGATATTTCCCATCAAGGGAACCTAAAACGGTCACTCAGCAGCCAGTGGGGAACGCAGGGGACGCATCGACGTCGAGCCAGAAAATAATGTTACGTACACGCGCCCGTGTGCGGCGCAAAGTCATCAACATCAGCTGTAACACGCCACCCTCGGAGTAAAACGCTTCCGTTTCTCAAAGGCCTTCAAAAGCAAAGGTTCCTGTTGCCGCACCTGCAAGAAAGCACCCAGGAGCTGTTGAAAACAGAACAGTGAACGACCGAGCAGTAACGAAATGATTGGTTTTTTGTGCATGTTGTGTGCTCTCCTCGCCTGCTGGTGAAAATGCATGTGCACACGGCTGGACGCTTGTATCCCCCAATACAGAGCGCGATATTTTCCATCACGGGAACCTAAAACGGTCACTCAGCAGCCAGTGGAGAACGCAGGGGACGCATCGATGTCGAGCCAGAAAATAATGTTACGTACACGCGCCCGTGTGCGGCGCAAAGTCATCCAAATCAGCTGTAACACGCCGCCCTCGGAGTAAACCGCTTCCGTTTCTCAAAGGCCTTCAAAAGCAAAGGTTCCTCTTGCCGCACCTGCAAGAAAGCACCCAGGAGCTGTTGAAAACAGAACAGTGAACGACCGAGCAATAACGAAATGATTGGTTTTTTGTGCATTTTGTGTGCTCTCCTCGCCTACTGGTGAAAATGTATGTGCACACGGCTGGACGCTTGTATCCCCCAATATAGAGCGCGATATTTCCCATCACGGGAACCTAAAACGGTCACTCAGCAGCCAGTGGGGAACGCAGGGGACGCATCGATGTCGAGCCATAAAATAATGTTACGTACACGCGCCCGTGTGCGGCGCAAAGTCATCAACATTAGCTGTAACACGCCACCCTCGGAGTAAAACGCTTCCGTTTCTCAAAGGCCTTCAAAAGCAAAGATTCCTCTTGCCGCACCTGCAAGAAAGCACCCAGGAGCTGTTGAAAACAGAACAGTGAACGACCGAGCAGTAACGGAATGATTGGTTTTCTGTGCATTTTGTGTGCTCTCCTCGCCTGCTGGTAAAAATGTATGTGCACGCGGCTGGACGCTTGTGTCCCCCAATATAGGATACGATATTTCCCGTCAAGGGAACCTAAAACGGTCACTCAGCAGCCAGTGGGGAACGCAGGGGACGCATCGATGTCGAGCCAGAAAATAATGTTACGTACACGCGCCCGTGTGCGGCGCAAAGTCATCCAAATCAGCTGTAACACGCCGCCTTCGGAGTAAAACGCTTCCGTTTCTCAAAGGCCTTCAAAAGCAAAGGTTCCTCTTGCCGCACCTGCAAGAAAGCACCCAGGAGCTGTTGAAAACAGAACAGTGAACGACCGAGCAGTAACGAAATGATTGGTTTTTTGTGCATTTTGTGTGCTCTCCTCGCCTGCTGGTGAAAATTTATGTGCACACGGCTGGATGCTTGTATCCCCCAATATAGAGCGCGATATTTCCCATCACGGGAACCTAAAACGGTCACTCAGCAGCCAGTGGGGAACGCAGGGGACGCATCGATGTCGAGCCAGAAAATAATGTTACGTACACGCGCCCGTGTGCGGCGCAAAGTCATCCAAATCAGCTGTAACACGCCGCCCTCGGGGTAAACCGCTTCCGTTTCTCAAGGGCCTTCAAAAGCAAAGGTTCCTCTTGCCGCACCTGCAAGAAAGCACCCAGGAGCTGTTGAAAACAGAACAGTGAACGACCGAGCAGTAACGAAATGATTGGTTTTTTGTGCGTTTTGTGTGCTCTCCTCGCCTGCTGGTGAAAATTTATGTGCACACGGCTGGATGCTTGTATCCCCCAATATAGAGCGCGATATTTCCCATCACGGGAACCTAAAACGGTCACTCAGCAGCCAGTGGGGAACGCAGGGGACGCATCGATGTCGAGCCAGAAAATAATGTTACGTACACGCGCCCGTGTGCGGCGCAAAGTCATCAACATCAGCTGTAACACGCCACCCTCGGAGTAAAACGCTTCCGTTTCTCAAAGGCCTTCAAAAGCAAAGGTTCCTCTTGCCGCACCTGCAAGAAAGCACCCAGGAGCTGTTGAAAACAGAACAGTGAACGACCGAGCAGTAACGAAATGATTGGTTTTTTGTGCATTTTGTGTGCTCTCCTCGCCTGCTGGTAAAAATTTATGTGCACTCGGCTGGACGCTTGTATCCCCCAATATAGGATACGATATTTCCCGTCAAGGGAACCTAAAACGGTCACTCAGCAGCCAGTGGGGAACGCAGGGGACGCATCGATGTCGAGCCAGAAAATAATGTTACGTACACGCGCCCGTGTGCGGCGCAAAGTCATCCAAATCAGCTGTAACACGCCGCCTTCGGAGTAAAACGCTTCCGTTTCTCAAAGGCCTTCAAAAGCAAAGGTTCCTCTTGCCGCACCTGCAAGAAAGCACCCAGGAGCTGTTGAAAACAGAACAGTGAACGACCGAGCAGTAACGAAATGATTGGTTTTTTGTGCATTTTGTGTGCTCTCCTCGCCTGCTGGTGAAAATTTATGTGCACACGGCTGGATGCTTGTATCCCCCAATATAGAGCGCGATATTTCCCATCACGGGAACCTAAAACGGTCACTCAGCAGCCAGTGGGGAACGCAGGGGACGCATCGATGTCGAGCCAGAAAATAATGTTACGTACACGCGCCCGTGTGCGGCGCAAAGTCATCAACATCAGCTGTAACACGCCACCCTCGGAGTAAAACGCTTCCGTTTCTCAAAGGCCTTCAAAAGCAAAGGTTCCTCTTGTCGCACCTGCAAGAAAGCACCCAGGAGCTGTTGAAAACAGAACAGTGAACGACCGAGCAGTAACGAAATGATTGGTTTTTTGTGCATTTTGTGTGCTCTCCTCGCCTGCTGGTGAAAATTTATGTGCACACGGCTGGATGCTTGTATCCCCCAATATAGAGCGCGATATTTTCCATCACGGGAACCTAAAACGGTCACTCAGCAGCCAGTGGGGAACGCAGGGGACGCATCGATGTCGAGCCAGAAAATAATGTTACGTACACGCGCCCGTGTGCGGCGCAAAGTCATCAACATCAGCTGTAACACGCCACCCTCGGAGTAAAACGCTTCCGTTTCTCAAAGGCCTTCAAAAGCAAAGGTTCCTCTTGCCGCACCTGCAAGAAAGCACCCAGGAGCTGTTGAAAACAGAACAGTGAACGACCGAGCAGTAACGAAATGATTGGTTTTTTGTGCGTTTTGTGTGCTCTCCTCGCCTGCTGGTGAAAATTTATGTGCACACGGCTGGATGCTTGTATCCCCCAATATAGAGCGCGATATTTCCCATCACGGGAACCTAAAACGGTCACTCAGCAGCCAGTGGGGAACGCAGGGGACGCATCGACGTCGAGCCAGAAAATAATGTTACGTACATGCGCCCGTGTGCGGCGCAAAGTCATCCAAATCAGCTGTAACACGCCACCCTCGGAGTAAAACGCTTCCGTTTCTCAAAGGCCTTCAAAAGCAAAGGTTCCTCTTGCTGCACCTGGAAGAAAGCACCCAGGAGCTGTTGAAAACAGAACAGTGAACGACCGAGCAGTAACGGAATGATTGGTTTTTTGTGCATTTTGTGTGCTCTCCTCGCCTGCTGGTGAAAATTTATGTGCACACGGCTAGACGCTAGTATCCCCCAATATAGAGCGCGATATTTCCCATCACGGGAACCTAAAACGGTCACTCAGCAGCCAGTGGGGAACGCAGGGGACGCATCGATGTCGAGCCAGAAAATAATGTTACGTACACGCGCCCGTGTGCGGCGCAAAGTCATCCAAATCAGCTGTAACACGCCGCCCTCGGGGTAAACCGCTTCCGTTTCTCAAAGGCCTTCAAAAGCAAAGGTTCCTCTTGCCGCACCTGCAAGAAAGCACCCAGGAGCTGTTGAAAACAGAACAGTGAACGACCGAGCAGTAACGAAATGATTGGTTTTTTGTGCGTTTTGTGTGCTCTCCTCGCCTGCTGGTGAAAATTTATGTGCACACGGCTGGATGCTTGTATCCCCCAATATAGAGCGCGATATTTCCCATCACGGGAACCTAAAACGGTCACTCAGCAGCCAGTGGGGAACGCAGGGGACGCATCGACGTCGAGCCAGAAAATAATGTTACGTACACGCGCCCGTGTGCGGCGCAAGGTCATCCAAATCAGCTGTAACACGCCGCCTTCGGAGTAAAACGCTTCCGTTTCTCAAAGGCCTTCAAAAGCAAAGGTTCCTCTTGCCGCACCTGCAAGAAAGCACCCAGGAGCTGTTGAAAACAGAACAGTGAACGACCGAGCAGTAACGAAATGATTGGTTTTTTGTGCATTTTGTGTGCTCTCCTCGCCTGCTGGTGAAAATTTATGTGCACACGGCTAGACGCTAGTATCCCCCAATATAGAGCGCGATATTTCCCATCACGGGAACCTAAAACGGTCACTCAGCAGCCAGTGGGGAACGCAGGGGACGCATCGATGTTGAGCCAGAAAATAATGTTACGTACACGCGCCCGTGTGCGGCGCAAAGTCATCCAAATCAGCTGTAACACGCCGCCCTCGGGGTAAACCGCTTCCGTTTCTCAAAGGCCTTCAAAAGCAAAGGTTCCTCTTGCCGCACCTGCAAGAAAGCACCCAGGAGCTGTTGAAAACAGAACAGTGAACGACCGAGCAGTAACGAAATGATTGGTTTTTTGTGCGTTTTGTGTGCTCTCCTCGCCTGCTGGTGAAAATTTATGTGCACACGGCTGGATGCTTGTATCCCCCAATATAGAGCGCGATATTTCCCATCACGGGAACCTAAAACGGTCACTCAGCAGCCAGTGGGGAACGCAGGGGACGCATCGATGTCGAGCCAGAAAATAATGTTACGTACACGCGCCCGTGTGCGGCGCAAAGTCATCCAAATCAGCTGTAACACGCCGCCCTCGGGGTAAACCGCTTCCGTTTCTCAAGGGCCTTCAAAAGCAAAGGTTCCTCTTGCCGCACCTGCAAGAAAGCACCCAGGAGCTGTTGAAAACAGAACAGTGAACGACCGAGCAGTAACGAAATGATTGGTTTTTTGTGCGTTTTGTGTGCTCTCCTCGCCTGCTGGTGAAAATTTATGTGCACACGGCTGGATGCTTGTATCCCCCAATATAGAGCGCGATATTTCCCATCACGGGAACCTAAAACGGTCACTCAGCAGCCAGTGGGGAACGCAGGGGACGCATCGATGTCGAGCCAGAAAATAATGTTACGTACACGCGCCCGTGTGCGGCGCAAAGTCATCCAAATCAGCTGTAACACGCCGCCTTCGGAGTAAAACGCTTCCGTTTCTCAAAGGCCTTCAAAAGCAAAGGTTCCTCTTGCCGCACCTGCAAGAAAGCACCCAGGAGCTGTTGAAAACAGAACAGTGAACGACCGAGCAGTAACGAAATGATTGGTTTTTTGTGCATTTTGTGTGCTCTCCTCGCCTGCTGGTGAAAATGTATGTGCACACGGCTGGACGCTTGTGTCCCCCAATATAGAACGCGATATTTCCCATCAAGGGAACCTAAAACGGTCACTCAGCAGCCAGTGGGGAACGCAGGGGACGCATCGACGTCGAGCCAGAAAATAATGTTACGTACACGCGCCCGTGTGCGGCGCAAAGTCATCCAAATCAGCTGTAACACGCCGCCTTCGGAGTAAAACGCTTCCGTTTCTCAAAGGCCTTCAAAAGCAAAGGTTCCTCTTGCCGCACCTGCAAGAAAGCACCCAGGAGCTGTTGAAAACAGAACAGTGAACGACCGAGCAGTAACGAAATGATTGGTTTTTTGTGCATTTTGTGTGCTCTCCTCGCCTGCTGGTGAAAATTTATGTGCACACGGCTGGACGCTTGTGTCCCCCAATATAGAACGCGATATTTTCCATCAAGGGAACCTAAAATGGTCACTCAGCAGGCAGTGGGGAAGGCAGGGGACGCATCGACGTCGAGCCAGAAAATAATGTTACGTACACGCGCCCGTGTGCGGCGCAAAGTCATCAACATCAGCTGTAAGACGCCACCCTCGGAGTAAAACGCTTCCGTTTCTCAAAGGCCTTCAAAAGCAAAGGTTCCTCTTGCCGCACCTGCAAGAAAGAACCCATGAGCTGTTGAAAACAGAACAGTGAACGACCGAGCAGTAACGAAATGATTGGTTTTTTGTGCACTTTGTGTGCTCTCCTCGCCTGCTGGTGAAAATTTATGTGCACACGGCTGGACGCTTGTATCCCCCAATATAGAACGCGATATTTCCCATCACGGGAACCTAAAACGGTCACTCAGCAGCCAGTGGGGAACGCAGGGGACGCATCGATGTCGAGCCAGAAAATAATGTTACGTACACGCGCCCGTGTGCGGCGCAAAGTCATCCAAATCAGCTGTAACACGCCGCCTTCGGAGTAAAACGCTTCCGTTTCTCAAAGGCCTTCAAAAGCAAAGGTTCCTCTTGCCGCACCTGCAAGAAAGCACCCAGGAGCTGTTGAAAACAGAACAGTGAATGACCGAGCAGTAACGAAATGATTGGTTTTTTGTGCATTTTGTGTGCTCTCCTCGCCTGCTGGTGAAAATGTATGTGCACACGGCTGGACGCTTGTGTCCCCCAATATAGAACGCGATATTTCCCATCAAGGGAACCTAAAACGGTCACTCAGCAGCCAGTGGGGAACGCAGGGGACGCATCGACGTCGAGCCAGAAAATAATGTTACGTACACGCGCCCGTGTGCGGCGCAAAGTCATCAACATCAGCTGTAACACGCCACCCTCGGAGTAAAACGCTTCCGTTTCTCAAAGGTCTTCAAAAGCAAAGGTTCCTCTTGCCGCACCTGCAAGAAAGCACCCAGGAGCTGTTGAAAACAGAACAGTGAACGACCGAGCAGTAACATAATTATTGGTTTTTTGTGCATTTTGTGTGCTCTCCTCGCCTGCTGGTGAAAATGTATGTGCACACGGCTGGACGCTTGTATCCCCCAATATAGAGCGCGATATTTCCCATCACGGGAACCTAAAACGGTCACTCAGCAGCCAGTGGGGAACGCAGGGGACGCATCGATGTCGAGCCAGAAAATAATGTTACGTACACGCGCCCGTGTGCGGCGCAAAGTCATCAACATCAGCTGTAACACGCCACCCTCGGAGTAAAACGTTTCCGTTTCTCAAAGGCCTTCAAAAGCAAAGGTTCCTCTTGCCGCACCTGCAAGAAAGCACCCAGGAGCTGTTGAAAACAGAACAGTGAACGACCGAGCAGTAACGAAATGATTGGTTTTTTGTGCATTTTGTGTGCTCTCCTCGCCTGCTGGTGAAAATTTATGTGCACACGGCTGGACGCTTGTATCCCCCAATATAGAGCGCGATATTTCCCATCACGGGAACCTTAAACGGTCACTCAGCAGCCAGTGGGGAACGCATGGGACGCATCGATGTCGAGCCAGAAAATAATGTTACGTGCACGCGCCCGTGTGCGGCGCAAAGTCATCAACATCAGCTGTAACACGCCACCCTCGGAGTAAAACGCTTCCGTTTCTCAAAGGCCTTCAAAAGCAAAGGTTCCTCTTGCCGCACCTGCAAGAAAGCACCCATGAGCTGTTGAAAACTGAACAGTGAACGACCGAGCAGTAACGAAATGATTGTTTTTTTGTGCACTTTGTGTGCTCTCCTCGCCTGCTGGTGAAAATTTATGTGCACACGGCTGGACGCTTGTATCCCCCAATATAGAACGCGATATTTCCCATCACGGGAACCTAAAACGGTCACTCAGCAGCCAGTGGGGAACGCAGGGGACGCATCGATGTCGAGCCAGAAAATAATGTTACGTACACGCGCCCGTGTGCGGCGCAAAATCATCCAAATCAGCTGTAACACGCCGCCTTCGGAGTAAAACGCTTCCGTTTCTCAAAGGCCTTCAAAAGCAAAGGTTCCTCTTGCCGCACCTGCAAGAAAGCACCCAGGAGCTGTTGAAAACAGAACAGTGAACGACCGAGCAGTAACGAAATGATTGGTTTTTTGTGCATTTTGTGTGCTCTCCTCGCCTGCTGGTAAAAATGTATGTGCACACGGCTGGACGCTTGTGTCCCCCAATATAGGATACGATATTTCCCGTCAAGGGAACCTAAAACGGTCACTCAGCAGCCAGTGGGGAACGCAGGGGACGCATCGATGTCGAGCCAGAAAATAATGTTACGTGCACGCGCCCGTGTGCGGCGCAAAGTCATCAACATCAGCTGTAACACGCCACCCTCGGAGTAAAACGCTTCCGTTTCTCAAAGGCCTTCAAAAGCAAAGGTTCCTCTTGCCGCACCTGCAAGAAAGCACCCAGGAGCTGTTGAAAACAGAACAGTGAACGACCGAGCAGTAACGAAATGATTGGTTTCTTGTGCATTTTGTGTGCTCTCCTCGCCTGCTGGTGAAAATTTATGTGCACACGGCTGGACGCTTGTGCCTTCCAATATAGAACGCGATATTTCCCATCAAGGGAACCTAAAACGGTCACTCAGCAGCCAGTGGGGAACGCAGGGGACGCATCGACGTCGAGCCAGAAAATAATGTTACGTACACGCGCCCGTGTGCGGCGCAAAGTCATCCAAATCAGCTGTAACACGCCGCCTTCGGAGTAAAACGCTTCCGTTTCTCAAAGGCCTTCAAAAGCAAAGGTTCCTCTTGCCGCACCTGCAAGAAAGCACCCAGGAGCTGTTGAAAACAGAACAGTGAACGACCGAGCAGTAACGAAATGATTGGTTTTTTGTGCATTTTGTGTGCTCTCCTCGCCTGCTGGTGAAAATGTATGTGCACACGGCTGGACGCTTGTATACCCTAATATAGAGCGCGATATTTCCCATCACGGGAACCTAAAACGGTCACTCAGCAGCCAGTGGGGAACGCAGGGGACGAATCGACGTCGAGCCAGAAAATAATGTTACGTACACGCGACCGTGTGCGGCGCAAAGTCATCCAAATCAGCTGTAACACGCCACCTTCGGAGTAAAACGCTTCCGTTTCTCAAAGGCCTTCAAAAGCAAAGGTTCCTCTTGCCGCACCTGCAAGAAAGCACCCAGGAGCTGTTGAAAACAGAACAGTGAACGACCGAGCAGTAACGAAATGATTGGTTTTTTGTGCATTTTGTGTGCTCTCCTCGCCTGCTGGTGAAAATTTATGTGCACACGGCTGGATGCTTGTATCCCCCAATATAGAGCGCGATATTTCCCATCACGGGAACCTAAAACGGTCACTCAGCAGCCAGTGGGGAACGCAGGGGACGCATCGATGTCGAGCCAGAAAATAATGTTACGTACACGCGCCCGTGTGCGGCGCAAAGTCATCCAAATCAGCTGTAACACGCCGCCCTCGGGGTAAACCGCTTCCGTTTCTCAAAGGCCTTCAAAAGCAAAGGTTCCTCTTGCCGCACCTGCAAGAAAGCACCCAGGAGCTGTTGAAAACAGAACAGTGAACGACCGAGCAGTAACGAAATGATTGGTTTTTTGTGCGTTTTGTGTGCTCTCCTCGCCTGCTGGTGAAAATTTATGTGCACACGGCTGGATGCTTGTATCCCCCAATATAGAGCGCGATATTTCCCATCACGGGAACCTAAAACGGTCACTCAGCAGCCAGTGGGGAACGCAGGGGACGCATCGATGTCGAGCCAGAAAATAATGTTACGTACACGCGCCCGTGTGCGGCGCAAAGTCATCCAAATCAGCTGTAACACGCCGCCCTCGGGGTAAACCGCTTCC
Organism: Eumerus sabulonum; assembly: GCA_951905685.1. Lineage (NCBI taxonomy): Eukaryota > Metazoa > Arthropoda > Insecta > Diptera > Syrphidae > Eumerus > Eumerus sabulonum. Next base: position 22,581 of record CATOVK010000012.1, read on the forward strand.
GTTTCTCAAGGGCCTTCAAAAGCAAAGGTTCCTCTTGCCGCACCTGCAAGAAAGCACCCAGGAGCTGTTGAAAACAGAACAGTGAACGACCGAGCAGTAACGAAATGATTGGTTTTTTGTGCGTTTTGTGTGCTCTCCTCGCCTGCTGGTGAAAATTTATGTGCACACGGCTGGATGCTTGTATCCCCCAATATAGAGCGCGATATTTCCCATCACGGGAACCTAAAACGGTCACTCAGCAGCCAGTGGGGAACGCAGGGGACGCATCGATGTCGAGCCAGAAAATAATGTTACGTACACGCGCCCGTGTGCGGCGCAAAGTCATCCAAATCAGCTGTAACACGCCGCCTTCGGAGTAAAACGCTTCCGTTTCTCAAAGGCCTTCAAAAGCAAAGGTTCCTCTTGCCGCACCTGCAAGAAAGCACCCAGGAGCTGTTGAAAACAGAACAGTGAACGACCGAGCAGTAACGAAATGATTGGTTTTTTGTGCATTTTGTGTGCTCTCCTCGCCTGCTGGTGAAAATGTATGTGCACACGGCTGGACGCTTGTGTCCCCCAATATAGAACGCGATATTTCCCATCAAGGGAACCTAAAACGGTCACTCAGCAGCCAGTGGGGAACGCAGGGGACGCATCGAGGTCGAGCCAGAAAATAATGTTACGTACACGCGCCCGTGTGCGGCGCAAAGTCATCCAAATCAGCTGTAACACGCCGCCTTCGGAGTAAAACGCTTCCGTTTCTCAAAGGCCTTCAAAAGCAAAGGTTCCTCTTGACGCACCTGCAAGAAAGCACCCAGGAGCTGTTGAAAACAGAACAGTGAACGACCGAGCAGTAACGAAATGATTGGTTTTTTGTGCATTTTGTGTGCTCTCCTCGCCTGCTGGTGAAAATTTATGTGCACACGGCTGGACGCTTGTGTCCCCCAATATAGAACGCGATATTTTCCATCAAGGGAACCTAAAATGGTCACTCAGCAGGCAGTGGGGAAGGCAGGGGACGCATCGACGTCGAGCCAGAAAATAATGTTACGTACACGCGCCCGTGTGCGGCGCAAAGTCATCAACATCAGCTGTAAGACGCCACCTTCGGAGTAAAACGCTTCCGTTTCTCAAAGGCCTTCAAAAGCAAAGGTTCCTCTTGCCGCACCTGCAAGAAAGAACCCATGAGCTGTTGAAAACAGAACAGTGAACGACCGAGCAGTAACGAAATGATTGGTTTTTTGTGCACTTTGTGTGCTCTCCTCGCCTGCTGGTGAAAATTTATGTGCACACGGCTGGACGCTTGTATCCCCCAATATAGAACGCGATATTTCCCATCACGGGAACCTAAAACGGTCACTCAGCAGCCAGTGGGGAACGCAGGGGACGCATCGATGTCGAGCCAGAAAATAATGTTACGTACACGCGCCCGTGTGCGGCGCAAAGTCATCCAAATCAGCTGTAACACGCCGCCTTCGGAGTAAAACGCTTCCGTTTCTCAAAGGCCTTCAAAAGCAAAGGTTCCTCTTGCCGCACCTGCAAGAAAGCACCCAGGAGCTGTTGAAAACAGAACAGTGAATGACCGAGCAGTAACGAAATGATTGGTTTTTTGTGCATTTTGTGTGCTCTCCTCGCCTGCTGGTGAAAATGTATGTGCACACGGCTGGACGCTTGTGTCCCCCAATATAGAACGCGATATTTCCCATCAAGGGAACCTAAAACGGTCACTCAGCAGCCAGTGGGGAACGCAGGGGACGCATCGACGTCGAGCCAGAAAATAATGTTACGTACACGCGCCCGTGTGCGGCGCAAAGTCATCAACATCAGCTGTAACACGCCACCCTCGGAGTAAAACGCTTCCGTTTCTCAAAGGCCTTCAAAAGCAAAGGTTCCTCTTGCCGCACCTACAAGAAAGCACTCAGGAGCTGTTGAAAACAGAACAGTGAACGACCGAGCAGTAACGAAATGATTGGTTTTTTGTGCATTTTGTGTGCTCTCCTCGCCTGCTGGTGAAAATTTATGTGCACACGGCTGGACGCTTGTGCCTTCCAATATAGAACGCGATATTTCCCATCAAGGGAACCTAAAACGGTCACTCAGCAGCCAGTGGGGAACGCAGGGGACGCATCGACGTCGAGCCAGAAAATAATGTTACGTACACGCGCCCGTGTGCGGCGCAAAGTCATCAACATCAGCTGTAACACGCCACCCTCGGAGTAAAACGCTTCCGTTTCTCAAAGGTCCTCAAAAGCAAAGGTTCCTCTTGCCGCACCTGCAAGAAAGCACCCAGGAGCTGTTGAAAACAGAACAGTGAACGACCGAGCAGTAACGAAATGATTGGTTTTTTGTGCATTTTGTGTGCTCTCCTCGCCTGCTGGTGAAAATTTATGTGCACACGGCTGGACGCTTGTATCCCCCAATATAGAGCGCGATATTTCCCATCACGGGAAATTTAAACGGTCACTCAGCAGCCAGTGGGGAACGCAGGGGACGCATCGATGTCGAGCCAGAAAATAATGTTACGTACACGCGCCCGTGTGCGGCGCAAGGTCATCAACATCAGCTGTAACACGCCACCCTCGGAGTAAAACGCTTCCGTTTCTCAAAGGCCTTCAAAAGCAAAGGTTCCTCTTGCCGCACCTGCAAGAAAGCACCCAGGAGCTGTTGAAAAAAGAACAGTGAACGACCGAGCAGTAACGAAATGATTGGTTTTTTGTGCATTTTGTGTGCTCTCCTCGCCTGCTGGTGAAAATTTATGTGCACACGGCTGGACGCTTGTATCCCCCAATATAGAGCGCGATATTTCCCATCACGGGAACCTAAAACGGTCACTCAGCAGCCAGTGGGGAACGCAGGGGACGCATCGACGTCGAGCCAGAAAATAATGTTACGTACACGCGCCCGTGTGCGGCGCAAAGTCATCAACATCAGCTGTAACACGCCACCCTCGGAGTAAAACGCTTCCGTTTCTCAAAGGCCTTCAAAAGCAAAGGTCCCTCTTGCCGCACCTGCAAGAAAGCACCCATGAGCTGTTGAAAACAGAACAGTGAACGACCGAGCAGTAACGAAATGATTGGTTTTTTGTGCACTTTGTGTGCTCTCCTCGCCTGCTGGTGAAAATTTATGTGCACACGGCTGGACGCTTGTATCCCCCAATATAGAGCGCGATATTTCCCATCACGGGAACCTAAAACGGTCACTCAGCAGCCAGTGGGGAACGCAGGGGACGCATCGACGTCGAGCCAGAAAATAATGTTACGTGCACGCGCCCGTGTGCGGCGCAAAGTCATCAACATCAGCTGTAACACGCCACCCTCGGAGTAAAACGCTTCCGTTTCTCAAAGGCCTTCAAAAGCAAAGGTTCCTCTTGCCGCACCTGCAAGAAAGCACCCAGGAGCTGTTGAAAACAGAACAGTGAACGACCGAGCAGTAACGAAATGATTGGTTTTTTGTGCATTTTGTGTGCTCTCCTCGCCTGCTGGTGAAAATTTATGTGCACACGGCTGGACGCTTGTGTCCCCCAATAGAGAACGCGATATTTTCCATCAAGGGAACCTAAAATGGTCACTCAGCAGGCAGTGGGGAAGGCAGGGGACGCATCGACGTCGAGCCAGAAAATAATGTTACGTACACGCGCCCGTGTGCGGCGCAAAGTCATCAACATCAGCTGTAACACGCCACCCTCGGAGTAAAACGCTTCCGTTTCTCAAAGGCCTTCAAAAGCAAAGGTCCCTCTTGCCGCACCTGCAAGAAAGCACCCAGGAGCTGTTGAAAACAGAACAGTGAACGACCGAGCAGTAACGAAATGATTGGTTTCTTGTGCATTTTGTGTGCTCTCCTCGCCTGCTGGTGAAAATTTATGTGCACACGGCTGGACGCTTGTGCCCCCCAATATAGAACGCGATATTTCCCATCAAGGGAACCTAAAACGGTCACTCAGCAGCCAGTGGGGAACGCAGGGGACGCATCGACGTCGAGCCAGAAAATAATGTTACGTACACGCGCCCGTGTGCGGCGCAAAGTCATCAACATCAGCTGTAACACGCCACCCTCGGAGTAAAACGCTTCCGTTTCTCAAAGGCCTTCAAAAGCAAAGGTCCCTCTTGCCGCACCTGCAAGAAAGCACCCAGGAGCTGTTGAAAACAGAACAGTGAACGACCGAGCAGTAACGAAATGATTGGTTTTTTGTGCATTTTGTGTGCTCTCCTCGCCTGCTGGTGAAAATTTATGTGCACACGGCTGGACGCTTGTATCCCCCAATATAGAGCGCGATATTTCCCATCACGTGAACCTAAAACGGTCACTCAGCAGCCAGTGGGGAACGCAGGGGACGCATCGACGTCGAGCCAGAAAATAATGTTACGTACACGCGCCCGTGTGCGGCGCAAAGTCATCAACATCAGCTGTAACACGCCACCCTCGGAGTAAAACGCTTCCGTTTCTCAAAGGCCTTCAAAAGCAAAGGTTCCTCTTGCCGCACCTGCAAGAAAGCACTCAGGAGCTGTTGAAAACAGAACAGTGAACGACCGAGCAGTAACGAAATGATTGGTTTCTTGTGCATTTTGTGTGCTCTCCTCGCCTGCTGGTGAAAATTTATGTGCACACGGCTGGACGCTTGTGCCCCCCAATATAGAACGCGATATTTCCCATCAAGGGAACCTAAAACGGTCACTCAGCAGCCAGTGGGGAACGCAGGGGACGCATCGACGTCGAGCCAGAAAATAATGTTACGTACACGCGCCCGTGTGCGGCGCAAAGTCATCAACATCAGCTGTAACACGCCACCCTCGGAGTAAAACGCTTCCGTTTCTCAAAGGCCTTCAAAAGCAAAGGTTCCTCTTGCCGCACCTGCAAGAAAGCACCCAGGAGCTGTTGAAAACAGAACAGTGAACGACCGAGCAGTAACGAAATGATTGGTTTTTTGTGCATTTTGTGTGCTCTCCTCGCCTGCTGGTGAAAATTTATGTGCACACGGCTGGACGCTTGTGTCCCCCAATAGAGAACGCGATATTTTCCATCAAGGGAACCTAAAATGGTCACTCAGCAGGCAGTGGGGAACGCAGGGGACGCATCGACGTCGAGCCAGAAAATAATGTTACGTACACGCGCCCGTGTGCGGCGCAAAGTCATCAACATCAGCTGTAACACGCCACCCTCGGAGTAAAACGCTTCCGTTTCTCAAAGGCCTTCAAAAGCAAAGGTCCCTCTTGCCGCACCTGCAAGAAAGCACCCAGGAGCTGTTGAAAACAGAACAGTGAACGACCGAGCAGTAACGAAATGATTGGTTTTTTGTGCATTTTGTGTGCTCTCCTCGCCTGCTGGTGAAAATTTATGTGCACACGGCTGGACGCTTGTATCCCCCAATATAGAGCGCGATATTTCCCATCACGGGAACCTAAAACGGTCACTCAGCAGCCAGTGGGGAACGCAGGGGACGCATCGACGTCGAGCCAGAAAATAATGTTACGTACACGCGCCCGTGTGCGGCGCAAAGTCATCAACATCAGCTGTAACACGCCACCCTCGGAGTAAAACGCTTCCGTTTCTCAAAGGCCTTCAAAAGCAAAGGTCCCTCTTGCCGAACCTGCAAGAAAGCACCCAGGAGCTGTTGAAAACAGAACAGTGAACGACCGAGCAGTAACGAAATGATTGGTTTTTTGTGCATTTTGTGTGCTCTCCTCGCCTGCTGGTGAAAATTTATGTGCACACGGCTGGACGCTTGTATCCCCCAATATAGAGCGCGATATTTCCCATCACGGGAACCTAAAACGGTCACTCAGCAGCCAGTGGGGAACGCAGGGGACGCATCGACGTCGAGCCAGAAAATAATGTTACGTACACGCGCCCGTGTGCGGCGCAAAGTCATCAACATCAGCTGTAACACGCCACCCTCGGAGTAAAACGCTTCCGTTTCTCAAAGGCCTTCAAAAGCAAAGGTCCCTCTTGCCGCACCTGCAAGAAAGCACCCAGGAGCTGTTGAAAACAGAACAGTGAACGACCGAGCAGTAACGAAATGATTGGTTTTTTGTGCATTTTGTGTGCTCTCCTCGCCTGCTGGTGAAAATTTATGTGCACACGGCTGGACGCTTGTATACCCCAATATAGAGCGCGATATTTCCCATCACGGGAACCTAAAACGGTCACTCAGCAGCCAGTGGGGAACGCAGGGGACGCATCGATGTCGAGCCAGAAAATAATGTTACGTACACGCGCCCGTGTGCGGCGCAAAGTCACCAACATCAGCTGTAACACGCCACCCTCGGAGTAAAACGCTTCCGTTTCTCAAAGGCCTTCAAAAGCAAAGGTTCCTCTTGCCGCACCTGCAAGAAAGCACCCAGGAGCTGTTGAAAAAAGAACAGTGAACGACCGAGCAGTAACGAAATGATTGGTTTTTTGTGCATTTTGTGTGCTCTCCTCGCCTGCTGGTGAAAATTTATGTGCACACGGCTGGACGCTTGTATCCTCCAATATAGAACGCGATATTTCCCATCAAGGGAACCTAAAACGGTCACTCAGCAGCCAGTGGGGAACGCAGGGGACGCATCGACGTCGAGCCAGAAAATAATGTTACGTACACGCGCCCGTGTGCGGCGCAAAGTCATCAACATCCGCTGTAACACGCCACCCTCGGAGTAAAACGCTTCCGTTTCTCAAAGGCCTTCAAAAGCAAAGGTTCCTCTTGCCGCACCTGCAAGAAAGCACCCAGGAGCTGTTGAAAACAGAACAGTGAACGACCGAGCAGTAACGAAATGATTGGTTTTTTGTGCATTTTGTGTGCTCTCCTCGCCTGCTGGTGAAAATGTATGTGCACGCGGCTGGACGCTTGTAACCCCCAATATAGAGCGCGATATCTCCCATCAAGGGAACCTAAAACGGTCACTCAGCAGCCAGTGGGGAACGCAGGGGACGCATCGACGTCGAGCCAGAAAATAATGTTACGTACACGCCCGTGTGCCGCGCAAATTCATCAACATCAGCTGTAACACGCCACCCTCGGAGTAAAACGCTTCCGTTTCTCAAAGGCCTTCAAAAGCAAAGGTTCCTCTTGCCGCACCTGCAAGAAAGCACCCAGGAGCTGTTGAAAAAAGAACAGTGAACGACCGAGCAGTAACGAAATGATTGGTTTTTTGTGCATTTTGTGTGCTCTCCTCGCCTGCTGGTCAAAATTTATGTGCACACGGCTGGACGCTTGTGTCCCCCAATATAGAACGCGATATTTGCCATCAAGGGAACCTAAAACGGTCACTCAGCAGCTAGTGGGGAACGCAGGGGACGCATCGACGTCGAGCCAGAAAATAATGTTACGTACACGCGCCCGTGTGCGGCGCAAAGTCATCAACATCCGCTGTAACACGCCACCCTCGGAGTAAAACGCTTCCGTTTCTCAAAGGCCTTCAAAAGCAAAGGTTCCTCTTGCCGCACCTGCAAGAAAGCACCCAGGAGCTGTTGAAAAAAGAACAGTGAACGACCGAGCAGTAACGAAATGATTGGTTTTTTGTGCATTTTGTGTGCTCTCCTCGCCTGCTGGTGAAAATTTATGTGCACACGGCTGGACGCTTGTGTCCCCCAATATAGAACGCGATATTTCCCATCAAGGGAACCTAAAACGGTCACTCAGCAGCCAGTGGGGAACGCAGGGGACGCATCGACGTCGAGCCAGAAAATAGTGTTACGTACACGCGCCCGTGTGCGGCGCAAAGTCATCAACATCAGCTGTAACACGCCACCCTCGGAGTAAAACGCTTCCGTTTCTCAAAGGCCTTCAAAAGCAAAGGTTCCTCTTGCCGCACCTGCAAGAAAGCACCCAGGAGCTGTTGAAAACAGAACAGTGAACGACCGAGCAGTAACGAAATGATTGGTTTTTTGTGCATTTTGTGTGCTCTCCTCGCCTGCTGGTGAAAATTTATGTGCACACGGCTGGACGCTTGTGTCCCCCAATATACAACGCGACATTTCCCATCAAGGGAACCTAAAACGGTCACTCAGCAGCCAGTGGGGAACGCAGGGGACGCATCGATGTCGAGCCAGAAAATAATGTTACGTACACGCGCCCGTGTGCGGCGCAAAGTCATCAACATCAGCTGTAACACGCCACCCTCGGAGTAAAACGCTTCCGTTTCTCAAAGGCCTTCAAAAACAAAGGTTCCTCTTGCCGCACCTGCAAGAAAGCACCCAGGAGCTGTTGAAAACAGAACAGTGAACGACCGAGCAGTAACGAAATGATTGGTTTTTTGTGCATTTTGTGTGCTCTCCTCGCCTGCTGGTGAAAATTTATGTGCACACGGCTGGACGCTTGTGTCCCCCAATATAGAACGCGATATTTCCCATCAAGGGAACCTAAAACGGTCACTCAGCAGCCAGTGGGGAACGCAGGGGACGCATCGATGTCGAGCCAGAAAATAATGTTACGTACACGCGCCCGTGTGCGGCGCAAAGTCATCAACATCAGCTGTAACACGCCACCCTCGGAGTAAAACGCTTCCGTTTCTCAAAGGCCTTCAAAAACAAAGGTTCCTCTTGCCGCACCTGCAAGAAAGCACCCAGGAGCTGTTGAAAACAGAACAGTGAACGACCGAGCAGTAACGAAATGATTGGTTTTTTGTGCATTTTGTGTGCTCTCCTCGCCTGCTGGTGAAAATTTATGTGCACACGGCTGGACGCTTGTGTCCCCCAATATAGAACGCGATATTTCCCATCAAGGGAACCTAAAACGGTCACTCAGCAGCCAGTGGGGAACGCAGGGGACGCATCGATGTCGAGCCAGAAAATAATGTTACGTACACGCGCCCGTGTGCGGCGCAAAGTCATCCAAATCAGCTGTAACACGCCGCCTTCGGGGTAAAACGCTTCCGTTTCTCAAAGGACTTCAAAAGCAAAGGCTCCTCTTGCCGCACCTGCAAGAAAGCACCCAGAAGCTGTTGAAAACAGAACAGTGAACGACCGAGCAGTAACGAAATGATTGGTTTTTTGTGCATTTTGTGAGCTCTCCTCGCCTGCTGGTGAAAATTTATGTGCACACGGCTGGACGCTTGTGTCCCCCAATATAGAACGCGATATTTCCCATCAAGGGAACCTAAAACGGTCACTCAGCAGCCAGTGGGGAACGCAGGGGACGCATCGACGTCGAGCCAGAAAATAATGTTACGTACACGCGCCCGTGTGCGGCGCAAAGTTATCAACATCAGCTGTAACACGCCACCCTCGTAGTAAAACGCTTCCGTTTCTCAAAGGCCTTCAAAAGCAAAGGTTCCTCTTGCCGCACCTGCAAGAAAGCACCCAGGAGCTGTTGAAAACAGAACAGTGAACGACCGAGCAGTAACGAAATGATTGGTTTTTTGTGCATTTTGTGTGCTCTCCTCGCCTGCTGGTGAAAATTTATGTGCACACGGCTGGACGCTTGTGTCCCCCAATATCGAACGCGATATTTCCCATCACGGGAACCTAAAACGGTCACTCAGCAGCCAGTGGGGAACGCAGGGGACGCATCGACGTCGAGCCAGAAAATAATGTTACGTACACGCGCCCGTGTGCGGCGCAAAGTCATCAACATCAGCTGTAACACGCCACCCTCGGAGTAAAACGCTTCCGTCTCTCAAAGGCCTTCAAAAGCAAAGGTTCCTCTTGCCGCACCTGCAAGAAAGCACCCAGGAGCTGTTGAAAACAGAACAGTGAACGACCGAGCAGTAACGAAATGATTGGCTTTTTGTGCATTTTGTGTGCTCTCCTCGAATGCTGGTGAAAATTTATGTGCACACGGCTGGACGCTTGTATCCCTCAATATAGAGCGCGATATTTCCCATCACGGGAACCTAAAACGGTCACTCAGCAGCCAGTGGGGAACGCAGGGGACGCATCGATGTCGAGCCAGAAAATAATGTTACGTACACGCGCCCGTGTGCGGCGCAAAGTCATCAACATCAGCTGTAACACGCCACCCTCGGAGTAAAACGCTTCCGTTTCTCAAAGGCCTTCAAAAGCAAAGGTTCCTCTTGCCGCACCTGCAAGAAAGCACCCAGGAGCTGTTGAAAACAGAACAGTGAACGACCGAGCAGTAACGAAATGATTGGTTTTTAGTGCATTTTGTGTGCTCTCCTCGCCTGCTGGTAAAAATTTATGTGCACTCGGCTGGACGCTTGTATCCCCCAATATAGAACGCGATATTTCCCATCAAGGGAACCTAAAACGGTCACTCAGCAGCCAGTGGGGAACGCAGGGGACGCATCGACGTCGAGCCAGAAAATAATGTTACGTACACGCGCCCGTGTGCGGCGCAAAGTCATCAACATCAGCTGTAACACGCCACCCTCGGAGTAAAACGCTTCCGTCTCTCAAAGGCCTTCAAAAGCAAAGGTTTCTCTTGCCGCACCTGCAAGAAAGCACCCAGGAGCTGTTGAAAACAGAACAGTGAACGACCGAGCAGTAACGAAATGATTGGCTTTTTGTGCATTTTGTGTGCTCTCCTCGCCTGCTGGTGAAAATTTATGTGCACACGGCTGGACGCTTGTATCCCCCAATATAGAGCGCGATATTTCCCATCACGGGAACCTAAAACGGTCACTCAGCAGCCAGTGGGGAACGCAGGGGACGCATCGATGTCGAGCCAGAAAATAACGTTACGTACACGCGCCCGTGTGCGGCGCAAAGTCACCAACATCAGCTGTAACACGCCACCCTCGGAGTAAAACGCTTCCGTTTCTCAAAGGCCTTCAAAAGCAAAGGTTCCTCTTGCCGCACCTGCAAGAAGGCACCCAGGAGCTGTTGAAAACAGAACAGTGAACGACCGAGCAGTAACGAAATGATTGGTTTTTTGTGCATTTTGTGTGCTCTCCTCGCCTGCTGGTGAAAATTTATGTGCACACGGCTGGACGCTTGTATCCCCCAATATAGAACGCGATATTTCCCATCAAGGGAACCTAAAACGGTCACTCAGCAGCCAGTGGGGAACGCAGGGGACGCATCGACGTCGAGCCAGAAAATAATGTTACGTACACGCGACCGTGGGCGGCGCAAAGTCACCAACATCAGCTGTAACACGCCACCCTCGGAGTAAAACGCTTCCGTTTCTCGAAGGCCTTCAAAAGCAAAGGTTCCTCTTGCCGCACCTGCAAGAAAGCACCCAGGAGCTGTTGAAAACAGAACAGTGAACGACCGAGCAGTAACGAAATGATTGGTTTTTTGTGCATTTTGTGTGCTCTCCTCGCCTGCTGGTGAAAACTTATGTGCACACGGCTGGACGCTTGTATCCCCCAATATAGAGCGCGATATTTCCCATCACGGGAACCTAAAACGGTCACTCAGCAGCCAGTGGGGTACGCAGGGGACGCATCGATGTCGAGCCAGAAAATAATGTTACGTACACGCCCGTGTGCGGCGCAAATTCATCAACATCAGCTGTAACACGCCACCCTCGGAGTAAAACGCTTCCGTTTCTCAAAGGCCTTCAAAAGCAAAGGTTCCTCTTGCCGCACCAGCAAGAAAGCACCCAGGAGCTGTTGAAAACAGAACAGTGAACGACCGAGCAGTAACGAAATGATTGGTTTTTTGTGCATTTTGTGTGCTCTCCTCGCCTGCTGGTGAAAATTTATGTGCACACGGCTGGACGCTTGTGTCCCCCAATATAGAACGCGATATTTCCCATCAAGGGAACCTAAAACGGTCACTCAGCAGCCAGTGGGGAACGCAGGGGACGCATCGACGTCGAGCCAGAAAATAATGTTACGTACACGCGCCCGTGTGCGGCGCAAAGTCATCAACATCAGCTGTAACACGCCACCCTCGGAGTAAAACGCTTCCGTTTCTCAAAGGCCTTCAAAAGCAAAGGTTCCTCTTGCCGCACCTGCAAGAAAGCACCCAGGAGCTGTTGAAAACAGAACAGTGAACGACCGAGCAGTAACGAAATGATTGGTTTTTTGTGCATTTTGTGTGCTCTCCTCGCCTGCTGGTGAAAATTTATGTGCACACGGCTGGACGCTTGTGTCCCCCAATATAGAACGCGATATTTCCCATCAAGGGAACCTAAAACGGTCACTCAGCAGCCAGTGGGGAACGCAGGGGACGCATCGACGTCGAGCCAGAAAATAATGTTACGTACACGCGCCCGTGTGCGGCGCAAATTCATCAACATCAGCTGTAACACGCCACCCTCGGAGTAAAACGCTTCCGTTTCTCAAAGGCCTTCAAAAGCAAAGGTTCCTCTTGCCGCACCTGCAAGAAAGCACCCAGGAGCTGTTGAAGACAGAACAGTGAACGACCGAGCAGTAACGAAATGATTGGCTTTTTGTGCATTTTGTGTGCTCTCCTCGCCTGCTGGTGAAAATTTATGTGCACACGGCTGGACGCTTGTATCCCCCAATATAAAGCGCGATATTTCCCATCACGGGAACCTAAAACGGTCACTCAGCAGCCAGTGGGGAACGCAGGGGACGCATCGATGTCGAGCCAGAAAATAACGTTACGTACACGCGCCCGTGTGCGGCGCAAAGTCACCAACATCAGCTGTAACACGCCACCCTCGGAGTAAAACGCTTCCGTTTCTCAAAGGCCTTCAAAAGCAAAGCTTCCTCTTGCCGCACCTGCAAGAAAGCACCCAGGAGCTGTTGAAAACAGAACAGTGAACGACCGAGCAGTAACGAAATGATTAGTTTTTTGTGCATTTTGTGTGCTCTCCTCGCCTGCTGGTGAAAATTTATGTGCACACGGCTGGACGCTTGTATCCCCCAATATAGAGCGCGATATTTCCCATCATTGGAACCTAAAACGGTCACTCAGCAGCCAGTGGGGAACGCAGGGGACGCATCGATGTCGAGCCAGAAAATAATGTTAGGTACACGCGCCCGTGTGCGGCGCAAAGTCATCAACATCAGCTGTAACACGCCACCCTCGGAGTAAAACGCTTCCGTTTCTCAAAGGCCTTCAAAAGCAAAGGTTCCTCTTGCCGCACCTGCAAGAAAGCACCCAGGAGCTGTTGAAAACAGAACAGTAAACGACCGAGCAGTAACGAAATGATTGGTTTTTTGTGCATTTCGTGTGCTCTCCTCGCCTGCTGGTGAAAATTTATGTGCACACGGCTGGACGCTTGTATCCCCCAATATAGAACGCGATATTTCCCATCAGGGGAACCTAAAACGGTCACTCAGCATCCAGTGGGGAACGCAGGGGACGCATCGACGTCGAGCCAGAAAATAATGTTACGTACACGCGCCCGTGTGCGGCGCAAATTCATCAACATCAGCTGTAACACGCCACCCTCGGAGTAAAACGCTTCCGTTTCTCAAAGGCCTTCAAAAGCAAAGGTTCCTCTTGCCGCACCAGCAAGAAAGCACTCAGGAGCTGTTGAAAACAGAACAGTGAACGACCGAGCAGTAACGAAATGATTGGTTTTTTGTGCATTTTGTGTGCTCTCCTCGCCTGCTGGTGAAAATTTATGTGCACACGGCTGGACGCTTGTGTCCCCCAATATAGAACGCGATATCTCCCATCAAGGGAACCTAAAACGGTCACTCAGCAGCCAGTGGGGAACGCAGGGGACGCATCGATGTCGAGCCAGAAAATAATGTTACGTACACGCGCCCGTGTGCGGCGCAAAGTTATCAACATCAGCTGTAACACGCCACCCTCGGAGTAAATCGCTTCCGTTTCTCAAAGGCCTTCAAAAGCAAAAGTTCCTCTTGCCGCACCTGCAAGAAAGCACCCAGGAGCTGTTGAAAACAGAACAGTGAACGACCGAGCAGTAACGAAATGATTGGTTTTTTGTGCATTTTGTGTGCTCTCCTCGCCTGCTGGTGAAAACTTATGTGCACACGGCTGGACGCTTGTATCCCCCAATATAGAGCGCGATATTTCCCATCACGTGAACCTAAAACGGTCACTCAGCAGCCAGTGGGGTACGCAGGGGACGCATCGATGTCGAGCCAGAAAATAATGTTACGTACACGCGCCCGTGTGCGGCGCAAATTCATCAACATCAGCTGTAACACGCCACCCTCGGAGTAAAACGCTTCCGTTTCTCAAAGGCCTTCAAAAGCAAAGGTTCCTCTTGCCGCACCAGCAAGAAAGCACCCAGGAGCTGTTGAAAACAGAACAGTGAACGACCGAGCAGTAACGAAATGACTGGTTTTTTGTGCATTTTGTGTGCTCTCCTCGCCTGCTGGTGAAAATTTATGTGCACACGGCTGGACGCTTGTGTCCCCCAATATAGAACGCGATATTTCCCATCAAGGGAACCTAAAACGGTCACTCAGCAGCCAGTGGGGAACGCAGGGGACGCATCGACGTCGAGCCAGAAAATAATGTTACGTACACGCGCCCGTGTGCGGCGCAAATTCATCAACATCAGCTGTAACACGCCACCCTCGGAGTAAAACGCTTCCGTTTCTCAAAGGCCTTCAAAAGCAAAGGTTCCTCTTGCCGCACCTGGAAGAAAGCACCCAGGAGCTGCTGAAAACAGAACAGTGAACGACCGAGCAGCAGCGAAATGATTGGTTTTTTGTGCATTTTGTGTGCTCTCCTCGCCTGCTGGTGAAAATTTATGTGCACACGGCTGGACGCTTGTGTCCCCCAATATAGAACGCGATATTTCCCATCAAGGGAACCTAAAACGGTCACTCAGCAGCCAGTGGGGAACGCAGGGGACGCATCGACGTCGAGCCAGAAAATAATGTTACGTACACGCGCCCGTGTGCGGCGCAAATTCATCAACATCAGCTGTAACACGCCACCCTCGGAGTAAAACGCTTCCGTTTCTCAAAGGCCTTCAAAAGCAAAGGTTCCTCTTGCCGCACCTGGAAGAAAGCACCCAGGAGCTGCTGAAAACAGAACAGTGAACGACCGAGCAGCAGCGAAATGATTGGTTTTTTGTGCATTTTGTGTGCTCTCCTCGCCTGCTGGTGAAAATTCATGTGCACACGGCTGGACGCTTGTATCCCCCAATATAGAACGCGATATTTCCCATCAGGGGAACCTAAAACGGTCACTCAGCAGCCAGTGGGGAACGCAGGGGACGCATCGACGTCGAGCCAGAAAATAATGTTACGTACACGCGCCCGTGTGCGGCGCAAAGTCATCCAAATCAGCTGTAACACGCCGCCCTCGGAGTAAAACGCTTCCGTTTCTCAAAGGCCTTCAAAAGCAAAGGTTCCTCTTGCCGCACCTGGAAGAAAGCACCCAGGAGCTGCTGAAAACAGAACAGTGAACGACCGAGCAGCAGCGAAATGATTGGTTTTTTGTGCATTTTGTGTGCTCTCCTCGCCTGCTGGTGAATATTTATGTGCACACGGCTGGACGCTTGTATCCCCCAATATAGAGCGCGATATTTCCCATCACGGGAACCTAAAACGGTCACTCAGCAGCCAGTGGGGAACGCAGGGGACGCATCGATGTCGAGCCAGAAAATAATGTTACGTACACGCGCCCGTGTGCGGCGCAAAGTCATCAACATCAGCTGTAACACGCCACCCTCGGAGTAAAACGCTTCCGTTTCTCAAAGGCCTTCAAAAGCAAAGGTTCCTCTTGCCGCACCTGCAAGAAAGCACCCAGGAGCTGTTGAAAACAGAACAGTAAACGACCGAGCAGTAACGAAATGATTGGTTTTTTGTGCATTTCGTGTGCTCTCCTCGCCTGCTGGTGAAAATTTATGTGCACACGGCTGGACGCTTGTGTCCCCCAATATAGAACGCGATATTTCCCATCAAGGGAACCTAAAACGTTCACTCAGCAGCCAGTGGGGAACGCAGGGGACGCATCGATGTCGAGCCAGAAAATAATGTTTCGTACACGCGCCCGTGTGCGGCGCAAAGTCATCAACATCAGCTGTAACACGCCACCCTCGGAGTAAACCGCTTCCGTTTCTCAAAGGCCTTCAAAAGCAAAGGTTCCTCTTGCCGCACCTGCAAGAAAGCACCCAGGAGCTGTTGAAAACAGAACAGTGAACGACCGAGCAGTAACGAAATGATTGGTTTTTTGTGCATTTTGTGTGCTCTCCTCGCCTGCTGGTGAAAATTTATGTGCACACGGCTGGACGCTTGTGTCCCCCATATAGAACGCGATATTTTCCATCAAGGGAACCTAAAACGGTCACTCAGCAGCCAGTGGGGAACGCAGGGGACGCATCGACGTCGAGCCAGAAAATAATGTTACGTACACGCGCCCGTGTGCGGCGCAAAGTCATCAACATCAGCTGTAACACGCCACCCTCGGAGTAAAACGCTTCCGTCTCTCAAAGGCCTTCAAAAGCAAAGGTTCCTCTTGCCGCACCTGCAAGAAAGCACCCAGGAGCTGTTGAAAACAGAACAGTGAACGACCGAGCAGTAACGAAATGATTGGCTTTTTGTGCATTTTGTGTGCTCTCCTCGCCTGCTGGTGAAAATTTATGTGCACACGGCTGGACGCTTGTATCCCCCAATATAGAGCGCGATATTTCCCATCAAGGGAACCTAAAACGGTCACTCAGCAGCCAGTAAAGGAACGCAGGGGACGCATCGACGTCGAGCCAGAAAATAATGTTACGTACACGCGCCCGTGTGCGGCGCAAATTCAACAACATCAGCTATAACACGCCACCCTCGGAGTAAAACGCTTCCGTTTCTCAAAGGCCTTCAAAAGCAAAGGTTCCTCTTGCCGCACCTGCAAGAAAGCACCCAGGAGCTGTTGAAAACAGAACAGTGAACGACCGAGCAGTAACGAAATGATTGGTTTTTTGTGCATTTTGTGTGCTCTCCTCGCCTGCTGGTGAAAATTTATGTGCACACGGCTGGACGCTTGTATCCCCCAATATAGAGCGCGATATTTCCCATCACGGGAACCTAAAACGGTCACTCAGCAGCCAGTGGGGAACGCAGGGGACGCATCGATGTCGAGCCAGAAAATAATGTTACGTACACGCGCCCGTGTGCGGCGCAAAGTCACCAACATCAGCTGTAACACGCCACCCTCGGAGTAAAACGCTTCCGTTTCTCAAAGGCCTTCAAAAGCAAAGCTTCCTCTTGCCGCACCTGCAAGAAAGCACCCAGGAGCTGTTGAAAACAGAACAGTGAACGACCGAGCAGTAACGAAATGATTGGTTTTTTGTGCATTTTGTGTGCTCTCCTCGCCTGCTGGTGAAAATTTATGTGCACACGGCTGGACGCTTGTATCCCCCAATATAGAGCGCGATATTTCCCATCACGGGAACCTAAAACGGTCACTCAGCAGCCAGTGGGGAACGCAGGGGACGCATCGATGTCGAGCCAGAAAATAATGTTAGGTACACGCGCCCGTGTGCGGCGCAAAGTCATCAACATCAGCTGTAACACGCCACCCTCGGAGTAAAACGCTTCCGTTTCTCAAAGGCCTTCAAAAGCAAAGGTTCCTCTTGCCGCACCTGCAAGAAAGCACCCAGGAGCTGTTGAAAACAGAACAGTAAACGACCGAGCAGTAACGAAATGATTGGTTTTTTGTGCATTTCGTGTGCTCTCCTCGCCTGCTGGTGAAAATTTATGTGCACACGGCTGGACGCTTGTATCCCCCAATATAGAGCGCGATATTTCCCATCACGGGAACCTAAAACGGTCACTCAGCAGCCAGTGGGGTACGCAGGGGACGCATCGATGTCGAGCCAGAAAATAATGTTACGTACACGCGCCCGTGTGCGACGCAAAGTCATCAACATCAGCTGTAACACGCCACCCTCGGAGTAAAACGCTTCCGTTTCTCAAGGGCCTTCAAAAGCAAAGATTCCTCTTGCCGCACCTGCAAGAAAGCACCCAGGAGCTGTTGAAAACAGAACAGTGAACGACCGAGCAGTAACGAAATGATTGGTTTTTTGTGCATTTTGTGTGCTCTCCTCGCCTGCTGGTGAAAATTTATGTGCACACGGCTGGACGCTTGTATCCCCCAATATAGAGCGCGATATTTCCCATCACGGGAACCTAAAACGTTCACTCAGCAGCCAGTGGGGAACGCAGGGGACGCATCGATGTCGAGCCAGAAAATAATGTTACGTACACGCGCCCGTGTGCGGCGCAAAGTCATCAACATCAGCTGTAACACGCCACCCTCGGAGTAAAACGCTTCCGTTTCTCAAAGGCCTTCAAAAGCAAAGGTTCCTCTTGCCGCACCTGCAAGAAAGCACCCAGGAGCTGTTGAAAACAGAACAGTGAACGACCGAGCAGTAACGAAATGATTGGTTTTTTGTGCATTTTGTGTGCTCTCCTCGCCTGCTGGTGAAAATTTATGTGCACACGGCTGGACGCTTGTGTCCCCCAATATAGAACGCGATGTTTCCCATCACGGGAACCTAAAACGGTCACTCAGCAGCCAGTGGGGAACGCAGGGGACGCATCGATGTCGAGCCAGAAAATAATGTTACGTACACGCGCCCGTGTGCGGCGCAAAGTCATCAACATCAGCTGTAACACGCCACCCTCGGAGTAAAACGCTTCCGTTTCTCAAAGGCCTTCAAAAGCAAAGGTTCCTCTTGCCGCACCTGCAAGAAAGCACCCAGGAGCTGTTGAAAACAGAACAGTGAACGACCGAGCAGTAACGAAATGATTGGTTTTTTGTGCATTTTGTGTGCTCTCCTCGCCTGCTGGTGAAAATTTATGTGCACACGGCTGGACGCTTGCATCCCCCAATATAGAACGCGATATTTCCCATCAAGGGAACCTAAAACGGTCACTCAGCAGCCAGTGGGGAACGCAGGGGACGCATCGATGTCGAGCCAGAAAATAATGTTACGTACACGCGCCCGTGTGCGGCGCAAAGTCATCAACATCAGCTGTAACACGCCACCCTCGGAGTAAAACGCTTCCGTTTCTCAAAGGCCTCCAAAAGCAAAGGTTCCTCTTGCCGCACCTGCAAGAAAGCACCCAGGAGCTGTTGAAAACAGAACAGTGAACGACCGAGCAGTAACGAAATGATTGGTTTTTTGTGCATTTTGTGTGCTCTCCTCGCCTGCTGGTGAAAATTTATGTGCACACGGCTGGACGCTTGTGTCCCCCAATATAGAACGCGATATTTCCCATCAAGGGAACCTAAAACGGTCACTCAGCAGCCAGTGGGGAACGCAGGGGACGCATCGATGTCGAGCCAGAAAATAATGTTACGTACACGCGCCCGTGTGCGGCGCAAAGTCTACCAAATCAGCTGTAACACGCCGCCTTCGGAGTGGAACGCTTCCGTTTCTCAAAGGCCTTCAAAAGCAAAGGTTCCTCTTGCCGCTCCTGCAAGAAAGCACCCAGGAGCTGTTGAAAACAGAACAGTGAACGACCGAGCAGTAACGAAATGATTGGTTTTGTGTGCATTTTGTGTGCTCTCCTCGCCTGCTGGTGAAAATTTATGTGCACACGGCTGAACGCTTGTGTCCCCCAATATAGAACGCGATATTTCCCATCAAGGGAACCTAAAACGGTCACTCAGCAGCCAGTGGGGAACGCAGGGGACGCATCGATGTCGAGCCAGAAAATAATGTTACGTACACGCGCCCGTGTGCGGCGCAAAGTCATCAACATCAGCTGTAACACGCCACCCTCGGAGTAAAACGCTTGCGTTTCTCAAAGGCCTTTCAAAGCAAAGGTTCCTCTTGCCGCACCTGCAAGAAAGCACCCAGGAGCTGTTGAAAACAGAACAGTGAACGACCGAGCAGTAACGAAATGATTGGTTTTTTGTGCATTTTGTGTGCTCTCCTCGCCTGCTGGTGAAAATTTATGTGCACACGGCTGGACGCTTGTGTCCCCCAATATGTAACGCGATATTTCCCATCAAGGGAACCTAAAACGGGCACTCAGCAGCCAGTGGGGAACGCAGGGGACGCATCGACGTCGAGCCAGAAAATAATGTTACCTACACGCGCCCGTGTGCGGCGCAAAGTCATCCAAATCAGCTGTAACACGCCGCCCTCGGAGTAAACCGCTTCCGTTTCTCAAAGGCCTTCAAAAGCAAAGGTTCCTCTTGCCGCACCTGCAAGAAAGCACCCAGGAGCTGTTGAAAACAGAACAGTGAACGACCGAGCAGTAACGAAATGATTGGTTTGTTGTGCATTTTGTGTGCTCTCCTCGCCTGCTGGTGAAAATTTATGTGCACACGGCTAGACGCTTGTGTCCCCCAATATAGAGCGCGATATTTCCCATCACGGGAACCTAAAACAGTCACTCAGCAGCCAGTGGGGAACGCAGGGGACGCATCGATGTCGAGCCAGAAAATAATGTTACGTGCACGCGCCCGTGTGCGGCGCAAAGTCATCAACATCAGCTGTAACACGCCACCCTCGGAGTAAAACGCTTCCGTTTCTCAAAGGCCTTCAAAAGCAAAGGTTCCTCTTGCCGCACCTGCAAGAAAGCACCCAGGAGCTGTTGAAAACAGAACAGTGAACGACCGAGCAGTAACGAAATGATTGGTTTTTTGTACTTTTTGTGTGCTCTCCTCGCCTGCTGGTGAAAATTTATGTGCACACGGCTGGACGCTTGTGTCCCCCAATATAGAACGCGATATTTCCCATCAAGGGAACCTAAAACGGTCACTCAGCAGCCAGTGGGGAACGCAGGGGACGCATCGACGTCGAGCCAGAAAATAATGTTACGTACACGCGCCCGTGTGCGGCGCAAAGTCATCAACATCAGCTGTAACACGCCACCCTCGGAGTAAAACGCTTCCGTTTCTCAAAAGCCTTCAAAAGCAAAGGTTCCTCTTGCCGCACCTGCAAGAAAGCACCCAGGAGCTGTTGAAAACAGAACAGTGAACGACCGAGCAGTAACGAAATGATTGGTTTTTTGTGCATTTTGTGTGCTCTCCTCGCCTGCTGGTGAAAATTTATGTGCACACGGCTGGACGCTTGTATCCTCCAATATAGAGCGCGATATTTCCCATCACGGGAACCTAAAACAGTCACTCAGCAGCCAGTGGGGAACGCAGGGGACGCATCGATGTCGAGCCAGAAAATAATGTTACGTACACGCGCCCGTGTGCGGCGCAAAGTCATCAACATCAGCTGTAACACGCCACCCTCGGAGTAAAACGCTTCCGTTTCTCAAAGGCCTTCAAAAGCAAAGGTTCCTCTTGCCGCACCTGCAAGAAAGCACCCAGGAGCTGTTGAAAACAGAACAGTGAACGACCGAGCAGTAACGAAATGTTTCTACAGTGGCCTGGTGAGCTGTCGCGACACCGGCCACCTATAGTGGCCTGGTGAGCTGTCGCGACACCGGCCACCTATAGTGGCCTGATGAGCTGTCGCGACACCGGCCACCTATAGTGGCCTGGTGAGCTGTCGCGACACCGGCCACCTATAGTGGCCTGGTGAGCTGTCGCGACACCGGCCACCTATAGTGGCCTGGTGAGCTGTCGCGACACCGGCCACCTATAGTGGCCTGGTGAGCTGTCGCGACACCGGCCACCTATAGTGGCCTGGTGAGCTGTCGCGACACCGGCCACCTATAGTGGCCTGGTGAGCTGTCGCGACACCGGTCACCTATAGTGGCCTGGTGAGCTGTCGCGACACCGGTCACCTATAGTGGCCTGGTGAGCTGTCGCGACACCGGTCACCTATAGTGGCCTGGTGAGCTGTCGCGACACCGGTCACCTATAGTGGCCTGGTGAGCTGTCGCGACACCGGTCACCTATAGTGGCCTGGTGAGCTGTCGCGACACCGGTCACCTATAGTGGCCTGGTGAGCTGTCGCGACACCGGTCACCTATAGTGGCCTGGTGAGCTGTCGCGACACCGGTCACCTATAGTGGCCTGGTGAGCTGTCGCGACACCGGTCACCTATAGAGGCCTGGTGAGCTGTCGCGACACCGGTCACCTATAGTGGCCTGGTGAGCTGTCGCGACACCGGTCACCTACAGTGGCCTGGTGAGCTGTCGCGATACCGGTCACCTACAGTGGCCTGGTGAGCTGTCGCGATACCGGTCACCTACAGTGGCCTGGTGAGCTGTCGCGATACCGGTCACCTACAGTGGCCTGGTGAGCTGTCGCGATACCGGTCACCTACAGTGGCCTGGTGAGCTGTCGCGATACCGGTCACCTACAGTGGCCTGGTGAGCTGTCGCGATACCGGTCACCTACAGTGGCCTGGTGAGCTGTCGCGATACCGGTCACCTACAGTGGCCTGGTGAGCTGTCGCGATACCGGTCACCTACATTGGCCTGGTGAGCTGTCGCGATACCGGTCACCTACATTGGCCTGGTGAGCTGTCGCGATACCGGTCACCTACAGTGGCCTGGTGAGCTGTCGCGATACCGGTCACCTATAGTGGCCTGGTGAGCTGTCGCGATACCGGTCACCTATAGTGGCCTGGTGAGCTGTCGCGATACCGGTCACCTACAGTGGCCTGGTGAGCTGTCGCGATACCGGTCACCTATAGTGGCCTGGTGAGCTGTCGCGATACCGGTCACCTACAGTGGCCTGGTGAGCTGTCGCGATACCGGTCACCTACAGTGGCCTGGTGAGCTGTCGCGATACCGGTCACCTACAGTGGCCTGGTGAGCTGTCGCGATACCGGTCACCTATAGTGGCCTGGTGAGCTGTCGCGATACCGGTCACCTATAGTGGCCTGGTGAGCTGTCGCGATACCGGTCACCTACAGTGGCCTGGTGAGCTGTCGCGATACCGGTCACCTACAGTGGCCTGGTGAGCTGTCGCGATACCGGTCACCTACAGTGGCCTGGTGAGCTGTCGCGATACCGGTCACCTACAGTGGCCTGGTGAGCTGTCGCGATACCGGTCACCTACAGTGGCCTGGTGAGCTGTCGCGATACCGGTCACCTACAGTGGCCTGGTGAGCTGTCGCGATACCGGTCACGTACAGTGGCCTGGTGGGCTGTCGCGATACCGTTCACCTATAGTGGCCTGGTGAGCTGTCGCGATACCGGTCACCTATAGTGGCCTGGTGAGCTGTCGCGATACCGGTCACCTATAGTGGCCTGGTGAGCTGTCGCGATACCGGTCACCTATAGTGGCCTGGTGAGCTGTCGCGATACCGGTCACCTATAGTGGCCTGGTGAGCTGTCGCGATACCGGTCACCTATAGTGGCCTGGTGAGCTGTCGCGATACCGGTCACCTACAGTGGCCTGGTGAGCTGTCGCGATACCGGTCACCTACAGTGGCCTGGTGAGCTGTCCCGATACCGGTCACCTACAGTGGCCTGGTGAGCTGTCCCGATACCGGTCACCTACAGTGGCCTGGTGAGCTGTCGCGATACCGGTCACCTACAGTGGCCTGGTGAGCTGTCGCGATACCGGTCACCTACAGTGGCCTGGTGAGCTGTCGCGATACCGGTCACCTACAGTGGCCTGGTGAGCTGTCGCGATACCGGTCACCTACAGTGGCCTGGTGAGCTGTCGCGATACCGGTCACCTACAGTGGCCTGGTGAGCTGTCGCGATACCGGTCACCTACAGTGGCCTGGTGAGCTGTCGCGATACCGGTCACCTATAGTGGCCTGGTGAGCTGTCGCGATACCGGTCACCTATAGTGGCCTGGTGAGCTGTCGCGATACCGGTCACCTATAGTGGCCTGGTGAGCTGTCGCGATACCGGTCACCTATAGTGGCCTGGTGAGCTGTCGCGATACCGGTCACCTATAGTGGCCTGTGAGCTGTCGCGATACCGGTCACCTATAGTGGCCTGGTGAGCTGTCGCGATACCGGTCACCTATAGTGGCCTGGTGAGCTGTCGCGATACCGGTCACCTATAGTGGCCTGGTGAGCTGTCGCGATACCGGTCACCTATAGTGGCCTGGTGAGCTGTCGCGATACCGGTCACCTATAGTGGCCTGGTGAGCTGTCGCGATACCGGTCACCTATAGTGGCCTGGTGAGCTGTCGCGATACCGGTCACCTATAGTGGCCTGGTGAGCTGTCGCGATACCGGTCACCTATAGTGGCCTGGTGAGCTGTCGCGATACCGGTCACCTATAGTGGCCTGGTGAGCTGTCGCGATACCGGTCACCTATAGTGGCCTGGTGAGCTGTCGCGATACCGGTCACCTATAGTGGCCTGGTGAGCTGTCGCGATACCGGTCACCTATAGTGGCCTGGTGAGCTGTCGCGATACCGGTCACCTATAGTGGCCTGGTGAGCTGTCGCGATACCGGTCACCTATAGTGGCCTGGTGAGCTGTCGCGATACCGGTCACCTATAGTGGCCTGGTGAGCTGTCGCGATACCGGTCACCTATAGTGGCCTGGTGAGCTGTCGCGATACCGGTCACCTATAGTGGCCTGGTGAGCTGTCGCGATACCGGTCACCTATAGTGGCCTGGGGACTGAGAACTGTCGCGATACCGGTCACCT
>CATOVK010000013.1:0-240284 GCA_951905685.1 Eumerus sabulonum
GAATTGAGGGAAAACTAGATTTAAGCCCAGCAGCCCGCACTCCGCATTATGGAAGTGTCGGGCTACGTTCCCGAAAGTGCGTCAATAGGCGCACCAATTAATAAACCACCAGAGTAGGGTGTTATAGCCGGTTCAAGCGCTTTTGAGTCGAGTACCTCGGTACCCCGCCGAGATCAACGTACGCCACTGGATGTGATTCATTCGTTCTCGACAGTATATGTTACATATCTATGTGTCTGTAAATATTTCTTAGCGTTTCAAATACATATTTATACATACACACACACCCATATCTATAAATATTACTGGAATAGTATAAACAAATGACCCATTACATTAAAATGGTTTGTAAGCAACAATTAATCAGTGCGAACAGCGCTATTTAATTTGTTTATTTAGGTTGTGAATTTGCGTGGGGGTTAGGAAATGTATGGGGATTTAGTCGCTATCTGTGTTGTGTGTGTGAATCAATCACATCCAGTGGCGTAGATGTGAATTTGCGTGGGGGTTAGGAAATGTATGGGGATTCAGTCGCTATCTGTGTTGTGTGTGTGAATCAATCACATCCAGTGGCGTAGATGTGAATTTGCGTGGGGGTTAGGAAATGTATGGGGATTTAGTCGCTATCTGTGTTGTGTGTGTGAATCAATCACATACAGTGGCGTAGATGTGAATTTGCGTGGGGGTTAGGAAATGTATGGGGATTTAGTCGCTATCTGTGTTGTGTGTGTGTGAATCAATCACATCCAGTGGCGTAGATGTGAATTTGCGTGGGGGTTAGGAAATGTATGGGGATTCAGTCGCTATCTGTGTTGTGTGTGTGAATCAATCACATCCAGTGGCGTAGATGTGAATTTGCGTGGGGGTTAGGAAATGTATGGGGATTTAGTCGCTATCTGTGTTGTGTGTGTGAATCAATCACATCCAGTGGCGTAGATGTGAATTTGCGTAGGGGTTAGGAAATGTATGGGGATTTAGTCGCTATCTGTGTTGTGGTTTTGTGTGCGTGCAAGGTGGTTATCATGTAGTATGTTATGGCCGGAGCAATAGATATGTACATATTCTTACGCCTTAAAGAGATAGGTATAGAAGTATTTACTACAAGACAATATAAATATGTATATTTTTGCGGAAATATATGGGGGGTTCTGGCCCTATGTAATTTCTTTATTTAAGTTGTGAATTTGCGTTGCGGTTAGGAAATGTATGGCGGTTCTCGCGCTATTTTAAGGTGGTTTTTTTGTCAAGTGCTGGTTGTGTGCGTGCAAGGTCGTTATCATGTGACGTATTTAGAATAGGAATAGCAATAGATATGTATATATTGTTACGCAAGGCTACGAAGATCTACTAACACATAGCATTCAATTTTAAGGGGAGCAGATAAACTATATACATATCTATGTATTAGCAATAGATATGTGATGGTATGAAGGGTTTTGGTATGAAGTGATTCAGGTGCTTTTTGGTATGAAGGTGTTCTGGCGCTATGTAATTTGATTATTCAAGGTGTGAATTTGCGTAGAGGTTAGGAAATGTATGGGGATTTAGTCGCTATCTGTGTTGTGTGTGTGAATCAATCACATCCAGTGGCGTAGTTGTGAATTTGCGTTGGGGTTAGGAAATGTATGGCGGTTCTGGAGCTATTTTAAGTTGGTTGGCGCTATCTGTGTTGTGGTTTTGTGTGCGTGCAAGGTCGTTATCATGTGACGTATTCAGAATAGTTGGTATGAAGCGGTTCAGGTGCTTTTTGATATGAAGCGATGGTATGAAGGGGTTCTGGCGCTATTTAATTTGTTTATTTAAGTTGTGAATTTGCGTTGGGGTTAGGAAATGTATGGCGGTTCTGGAGCTATTTTAAGTTGTTTTTTTTTTTTGTCGCGTGCAAGGTCGTTATCATGTGACGTATTTAGGATACCTAGCAATAGATATGTACATATTGTTACGCGCAAAGCGTGCCGAGTAGCGTGTGCCGAGTTTCACTATGCCGAGTAGCGTGTGCCGAGTTTGGATTCACTCTTCTCTCTCTCTCTCTCTCTCTCTCTCCCTATGCTTCGCTGATTTCATGGGGGGACAAGTTTAATCATGTTCTGCGTTTTTGTTTTTTTTTAGTTCCTCCCCCGTACAATTTAAGATAGGTATGTATGTTCATTTGGTAAGTTTGTTTATACCCGGTGTAAACATATTTTCGGGACAAAACGGAAGATCATTATGTATATCGTTATGCGTTAGATCTTCGTAAGAGAAGGAAAACACACACATCGATTCCGAGTAAATCGATCTGTTGGATAAACCATCGCTTTAGCAGCATCCCCATATATATAAATAGGGGAAGTTCCTGTTCAATGTGACATTGCGATAGTAATAACGAACCCGATTTAAGATACGGCATATAATTTATTAGTGCATGTAGTTCCAATTGTGTGTGGAATAGTATAAACAAATGACCCATTACATTAAATTGTTCTGTAAGCAGCAATTAATCAGTGCGAAGAGACGTCGAAGACAATGGATCCTCAAAAAGAATTAAATCAGCTTGAAAACTTTGCTTATAAGCAAACCGTAAGATTTCCAGCTTTGACTATCGGCCTACCATATAATATCGAAGGATTAAAGGTTTGCAGTACTATGTATGGAAATGCAGTTCTATGCTATCTGGAAAATTTTAAAGTAAGTTTTTTTTTTTAAAGTAAGTAAATTACAAACATATTTATTTATTTGTCTTTTCTTATGCGTACAGGTTTTCCTTCCATCTCGATATTCTAAAATGTCTGAGACAACAATTCAAGCAATCAACAAAAAGGGATATACATTGACATACCATGGACCTGTAAATAAAACTTCTCACATAGAGATTTCCAAGAAAAATGTTCCACACACCCAGATAATCAATAAATAGAAAAAAAATGTTATTCTGAAGAAAAATCAAGTGTTTTTATTTGTATTATATTTTGATTTGTTTACAACATGTCTTCCGCATTCAACATTGAATGATGCGTTAGTTCGATTACATTTTTAAATATAATTTTATACTAAACAACTCTTCTAATCTCGCCCGTAAGTGGAATATATTCTACGAGTCGGTCGTGTATCAGAACGCAATATGCTGAGGTGTTTGGAGGCAAATTTTTGTTGGTAGTAAGTTCTATTTTTATATCGATGGGTCCGGTTTTTACAGATTCATTCTGATGCATCACATCGACCACAATAATTGGAGCTACTTTTGAAAATTCCTCGCGTGATAGTAGAGGCTGAGGTTCTCGCATGTAATAGCTCTGTTGAAATTTAGCATACATATCATAGAGAAGGGCATAACGATTTCGAGTAAAGTTTATCTTCAGATCATCATATGGATATGTATCGGAATTAAGATGTACTTTTACATCTGACAAATCACAGTGCTGCAATCCGGTTGGTGTTTGAAAAATGATTAAGATAAACCGAGGTCTTTCGCTCTGCGGTGAAAGTTTCACCATCCATAAGTTTTGAACGCCTTGCGATAGAACCGGATTAAAATGACAATCCCAGCTTCGAAATGGCATTTTTAAACTCTGTCCCGAGCTTATTGTTTTGAGAATTTCCAATTTCGAAAAATCTGCCAATTGTATGTGAGGAACTTTCCAGGTGATATTCAAAATGTTTAGCTGAACCTTTTCTTTCTCCACAGTTGAGTAGACAGCATTTGCATCCGACTTCGAACGTAATAATATAAGCTCATGCTTGGAGTTCAAAACCACTTTATTAAAGTCTTCAGCAAAACCAAGAAGCATTTTAAGTGGTACGCAAAAATTAAAATAACCATTTTCAATGAATTGATCCTCCGTTGCAAACCATCCAGCATTTTTTAACATTGTACTCTCGTTATGGTTAAGCGATACAAAATTCTTAATCATCGATGTTATTCCTGCGTATCGTGTGCGGTCTACTTCGGTTGCATTGATTTCATAGCGGATTTCATCAAACAAGAACGCTACGCAGTTGTTTTTCAGTTTAACATTAGTTGATGTTGTTCCATTTTCGAGTGTTACAAATCCCTCGATATAAATGTAACTCTCACAAGGCAGCAGATAGAGGTCTTGATTCTGTATTGATATTCTAATTTCATCGTCATTTTTGTATGATTGTAAGTATGGTATGTAGCTGTGATATTCTTTCTTTATAATGCTTTCATCGTAGATAGGTTCTTGTAGAACATTTAGAACGTCATTCATGATTATTTTTTATTTTTTTTCCTTTCACTTGATCCGAAATCCTAGTGATTTTAGAAAATTTTTATTGGCTATTGTCAATTTTTTAGCAGTAGTTGCTGTTGTTGTTGTTGTTACTGTTGACGACGACGGTTTCCTTCTTGGTACTGTCTCTTTGTTGAATGACAACGAGGAAGTGATAGGAGGTCCGAAATTCGTATAGCTTTTATTGTAAATAATCATTTATCCTTTGGTCTTAAATGTAATCTGACGGTAATTGTTTCTCCACGAAAATTTATAAGATTATTGTCCTGATCGACAACTTTAACTGTAATTGAACCTATCTGTCTGACGGTCACAGGTAAATAGATTACATTTCTAGGAATTTCATCTAATTTATGCCCGGGACTAACGTGAAGGGAAAATTCATGAAGTGTGTGTGCGCTTGAACTATTTATATATGATCCGCCCACAATGTTACATTCCACACGTATTACATTAACATTTGTAATGTGAATAGGTCTGTCTGATTCATAATCAGTTTCTGCTTTTAATATTTTCTTGCTAAAGCCAAGTATTGAACCAATAGTTCGATTTTGAGTAAAATCAATAGCGTCACTAGAATAAATTTCCGTTTTGAATGTATTGTAATTGGCATCAATAAAAAGAGTCCCCGATTCGTTTATACTCTCATATTTTTTTTGTATATACCTAACGATATCTTCGAATTCATATGAGCCTACAGGAACTTCAATGATTTGATTGCGTATGTGAAATAAATTATTATTCAAGTCAATGTTGGGCACTGAATTATATGTATGGAAGTCTATTAGTCCACACTCATAATCGCGGTCTAAATCGATTGGCGGAAAGTAATCCGTAGTGAGACTCGATGAATTTCCCGTTAAAGTTAATGTTATTGACATTCTCACGATCAACTATATAATGAAATGGAAAATTAAAATACAACGCTTTTTTAAACAACATATATATTTTTTTCTATTTTTCATTGAATACAAAGGTATGTATATATGTACATATGTATGTGTGTATGTAGATATTTAATACAGGATATTATTTTTACTAATCCAAGAGTTGTGGTCGTTTGAAAAACCCAACCATTTCACGAAAACTCGATCACCCTTTGTGAATAGGATTTTTTCAACAAGATAATTATTTAAATATTGTGTTTTCATCAGTTCATATTCATAGAATCCTCCTCGGATCGCATTCCCCTGATAATCCTCTAATATATATGTAGCCGGATACGTATGTTTAATTGTTTTAATTTTAAAAATTTCCGTTGTCCAATTTGGTGTGTAGCCCTTCTCAAACGTATGTTTATATTTACTGATACGCACGTGATCGCCAACAAGAAATTTTGGTTTGCAATAGGTTTTCACATTGTTGTAGGCAGAGTTTAATATCAGCTTTTCATTCGAAGAATTTACATTACTTGGTCGCATTCCAATAGTCCGATGCTTTGTATTATTGTATTTCATAATTAATTCTTTGTATTCATCAAGCCACTTGTATGAACCATTATAGCTAAACTGCTTCCACATTAAACTCTTTAGGGTTCTATTAAATCGTTCGATAATTGATGCCTTTACAATGCTATACGTTGAATAGTGATTAACGCCATAATTTGTCATTAGATTTTGAAAATGTTTATTGAAGAACTCCTTTCCGTCATCGGTGTGTAAATTTGTTGGCGATCGTTTCTCCCCCACAAATATACTTCTCATAGCTATGGTGACGTCAGAAGCATTTTTCGTTTTAAGTGGAACAGCCCAAGCATATTTGGAGAAGGTATCTATGACTGTTAAAAGAAAGCGATAGTCTCTGTTAAATTTTGAAAATGCACCCATCTCAACTAAATCTGCTTGCCAGAGATCGTCTATTCCTTTCATAATTACTCGTCGTCTTTTGAAATTTCTACGAGCCTGTCTATGAAGTTCATCTACAATACGTCTCTTTTCATCGTTTTTCATATTCTATCAACGTTTTATTTTTCTATAAATTTGTTTTCTTATTATGTTTATCCTCCAACAACTTTGTAAATTTTGGACTGCTTAATTGTTGGAAAATATAATTGTCTATTCCACTAAATCTTGTTTCAGTATATTTTATATGTGATTCTAAAGCTTTTTCGGTATCCTCCTTCAACGTGTTAATCGATTTCGTATGTGCTTCTCTCTCACTTTGAAGTTTCGCAGCTAATTTTTCAATTTCTTCAGTAAATTTATTCTTCAATAGTGTGTTATCTTTTTGAGCTCTCAAGGTCATGTGATTCACTCTATCGTTAACAAATACCTTAGAGGCTGCATCATTGTCGGCAAGGGGTAAACCTACGTTATTTAATCGTTTAGAAAAAAAATTAATGTTCCTATCGCGATCCAAATGAAAGCCTAAGGCACTTCTCAGACGTCTATCTTGATAATGTGTTGAACTACCAAACTTGTCAACAACCATCTTTGAAATGAATGGGTTTACATACAGATCTATGCAATTATATTGCTTTCTCTCAATTCCTCAATGATGGATACAATTTCATTGTTATGATTCGTATGACCAGCTGATTGTGATGAGATCAAAAGTCGTAATCTGTCAACTAATTCATTAGGATTATCCCAGTATATGTAATTCGGTTTCTGTGTATTTACTGTCATTAGACCAGCGCCCCTTTTTTTCCCACTGTTGAATAATGATTTTATAATCCTTGTGTATTTGATTGCTTTAGTGCCCTTGATTCGTTCGTTTTTATCATGCTTACGCTTATGAGCATTTGTTTCAACTAAAATTTCCCTATACTCTTGCAAGTCATGATCCGTATAGTGCTTTGGCGTTTTGTGAAAGAGCAATTCAAAGAGACCCGGTGTAATCGACCAGGTTTTATCATTGATGACAATCCCATTTGTGTCTAAGTCAAATTCAGCATTACCCAATTTCCATTTATCATTTCGATCTTTATATGGTCCATATACTTTATCTAATTTGTTGACCCGATCCAACGCAGTCAGATTCATTAACAATGTGTTATTTTCGTCGTTTCTATTGCTTAAAGTGCTGTTGCTATTACCACTGTCATCGTCGTCGTCGTCGTCGTCGTCGTCATCATCGTTGCCGCTTTCATTCCGTTGTGTAGGGAAAGTGGATTCTTTACTCCTATCAAACAACTTTTCTTGTTTTTGTTTTGCTTTGGGAGTACTTGTATTAGTTTTTAATGGAATTTTTTTTAAAAATTCTGTGTCGAAATCTATATTAGTTTCAGCGTTTTTTTGCTTAACACCTTCGACTAATTCCCTGAGGGGTTTAGTGATTGGCTTAAAAGTATCCTCCAATAGGTCTGCTTTTACTAAACCATGATTTTTGATACTTTTAAATTTCTTCTTCAACACTCTCCTAGTATTTATGACGTCCATCAGTATTTGTTCTTTTTTCTTATTCATTATCAATGCACGGGGATGTGATTAGCTGCGTTCTTATCAATGTATTATCACTACTTGAAACCAACTTATATACTAACTACAAAAGCCTTAGGGCGTAATCGTTTATAGTTGAATAAAAACATCAAATCCTTTTCTATAACGTCCGCCATCTTTAGGATCATCTTTGCATATGACAAGGAAACCATAATTATCCGTCCAACATTCACGGCAAATATTTGAAAATTCTTTGAAATTCATATCCGTACCCACATGATCATTGTACACATGTCTCATATTCATTTCATCTTGTTTAAACATTATAATCAAATTTGCATTGTCGCGTATCAGATGCTTTGGAATTCGTGTGTAAGACTGACACAAGTAAAAAGTATCAATGTTTTTGTGACGTCCCATACAAAAATATAGTCTTATATTATTTTGCTTCTCACATGCCACATCATCGAAAATCATAATAGAATCAGGTTTAGCTGCATCTGGTGCCAGAACTTGATCATTCTCAGAGAATGTATAATATCCCATACCCTTAATGGGTTGTATTAATTCTTGTAGATACTTATATTTCGGTTGGTACAACGATTTCGAATAAATGTATACATTTTTAAACTTTAACCCGTTTGGACTCTCTATTAAACTCAACATTACATTTGTTTTACCACAGTTTGATGGACCAACTAATAGGGCTCTAATTGTATTTGGTAAAAGAGAACTATGCCTCCTTTTTTCCGATAAGCTATTTGTGGTGAAATCGATATTTCGCACCATCAATCCTTTATGTTGTCTCACGAAACGCATACTAACGACTAATTCAAACATTCGACACACATCTGTGTATAAAAGCATGTGCTGTTGATAATTTTATTTCAGTGTTAATCGTACTTTTATTTAATAAAAATGGTGCTGATTTATCGAAGATCAATCAGTCATAATAGAAACGCAATCGGAAGAGGTTTGGTGGATAAAATAATCAATAGTCTACCAATAGAACTTCATCTTCCCGGCTATCAATTTTGTGGACCAGGCACTAAACTCAAAAAACGTCTAGCCAGAGGTGATACAGGAATTAACCCATTAGATGAGGCATGTAAACAACACGATATTGCTTATTCTCAATCAAAAGATATTAATAAGCGACACGAAGCCGATCAAATATTAGCTAACAGCGCGTGGAAAAGAGTTAAGTCTAAAGACAGTAATATAGGAGAACGTGCAAACGCATGGTTTGTGACCAATGCTATGAAAACTAAAGTCAAATTCGGTATGGGTAATAATAATAATATGAGTGAAATGAGGAAGAGCAAATGCGGTGGCGCCGGGAAGAATCTCTTCAATGAAGCTATAAGAAAAACTAAAAAAATTTTACGTGAGAAGAAACCGAAAGATATGGAAAATGCAATACAAATTGCACGAAAAACTGTAAATAATGTCTTTAGGAGAAAGAAATCTTCAATTCAAATTCCACGTGTAATACCAATTCCCAAAATTGGCGGTTTTCTCCCTCTCCTACCAATCCTATCCGCTCTCGGAGCACTTGGAGCCTTGGCAACGAGTGGAAGCTCCATTTATAAGGCAATCAATGAAACCAAATCTGCTAAGAAACAACTTGAAGAAGCAAATCGTCATAATAAAACTATGGAATCCATTGCTATGGGTAAGGGGTTATACCTTAAGCCATACAAAAAGGGTTATGGCTTATTTTATAGTCCGACAGCGATGTCAAAAAAAACTATTAAGGAACCTACCCAAGCGGGCACTTACCGATAGAGATTTGATGAAGCACTCCAAGTTGTTGCCACATTTCAGAGGTGTATTCATGCTTGATACTCTACCGAAACGCGTACATCAAAGGGAATGCGGCATCGTTAATTTGGATTATTCTCACGGTCCCGGAACCCATTGGGTAGCATATGATAGGAATAAGAATCGCACAGAATATTTCGATAGTTTTGGAAATCTGCAACCACCAAGAGAGATTATTAAATACCTGGGCGGCGGCGGCGACGGAAAAAATATTCAATACAACTATAGTCAATATCAAAACTATGAATCATTCAATTGCGGACATCTTTGTTTGAAATTTCTGTACAACTTAAATAATACAAATAAAAACACTTGATTTTTCTTCAGAATAACATTTTTTTTCTATTTATTGATTATCTGGGTGTGTGGAACATTTTTCTTGGAAATCTCTATGTGAGAAGTTTTATTTACAGGTCCATGGTATGTCAATGTATATCCCTTTTTGTTGATTGCTTGAATTGTTGTCTCAGACATTTTAGAATATCGAGATGGAAGGAAAACCTGTACGCATAAGAAAAGACAAATAAATAAATATGTTTGTAATTTACTTACTTTAAAAAAAAAAACTTACTTTAAAATTTTCCAGATAGCATAGAACTGCATTTCCATACATAGTACTGCAAACCTTTAATCCTTCGATATTATATGGTAGGCCGATAGTCAAAGCTGGAAATCTTACGGTTTGCTTATAAGCAAAGTTTTCAAGCTGATTTAATTCTTTTTGAGGATCCATTGTCTTCGACGTCTCTTCGCACTGATTAATTGCTGCTTACAGAACAATTTAATGTAATGGGTCATTTGTTTATACTATTCCACACACAATTGGAACTACATGCACTAATAAATTATATGCCGTATCTTAAATCGGGTTCGTTATTACTATCGCAATGTCACATTGAACAGGAACTTCCCCTATTTATATATATGGGGATGCTGCTAAAGCGATGGTTTATCCAACAGATCGATTTACTCGGAATCGATGTGTGTGTTTTCCTTCTCTTACGAAGATCTAACGCATAACGATATACATAATGATCTTCCGTTTTGTCCCGAAAATATGTTTACACCGGGTATAAACAAACTTACCAAATGAACATACATACCTATCTTAAATTGTACGGGGGAGGAACTAAAAAAAAACAAAAACGCAGAACATGATTAAACTTGTCCCCCCATGAAATCAGCGAAGCATAGGGAGAGAGAGAGAGAGAGAGAGAGAGAAGAGTGAATCCAAACTCGGCACACGCTACTCGGCATAGTGAAACTCGGCACACGCTACTCGGCACGCTTTGCGCGTAACAATATGTACATATCTATTGCTAGGTATCCTAAATACGTCACATGATAACGACCTTGCACGCGACAAAAAAAAAAAAACAACTTAAAATAGCTCCAGAACCGCCATACATTTCCTAACCCCAACGCAAATTCACAACTTAAATAAACAAATTAAATAGCGCCAGAACCCCTTCATACCATCGCTTCATATCAAAAAGCACCTGAACCGCTTCATACCAACTATTCTGAATACGTCACATGATAACGACCTTGCACGCACACAAAACCACAACACAGATAGCGCCAACCAACTTAAAATAGCTCCAGAACCGCCATACATTTCCTAACCCCAACGCAAATTCACAACTACGCCACTGGATGTGATTGATTCACACACACAACACAGATAGCGACTAAATCCCCATACATTTCCTAACCTCTACGCAAATTCACACCTTGAATAATCAAATTACATAGCGCCAGAACACCTTCATACCAAAAAGCACCTGAATCACTTCATACCAAAACCCTTCATACCATCACATATCTATTGCTAATACATAGATATGTATATAGTTTATCTGCTCCCCTTAAAATTGAATGCTATGTGTTAGTAGATCTTCGTAGCCTTGCGTAACAATATATACATATCTATTGCTATTCCTATTCTAAATACGTCACATGATAACGACCTTGCACGCACACAACCAGCACTTGACAAAAAAACCACCTTAAAATAGCGCGAGAACCGCCATACATTTCCTAACCGCAACGCAAATTCACAACTTAAATAAAGAAATTACATAGGGCCAGAACCCCCCATATATTTCCGCAAAAATATACATATTTATATTGTCTTGTAGTAAATACTTCTATACCTATCTCTTTAAGGCGTAAGAATATGTACATATCTATTGCTCCGGCCATAACATACTACATGATAACCACCTTGCACGCACACAAAACCACAACACAGATAGCGACTAAATCCCCATACATTTCCTAACCCCTACGCAAATTCACATCTACGCCACTGGATGTGATTGATTCACACACACAACACAGATAGCGACTAAATCCCCATACATTTCCTAACCCCCACGCAAATTCACATCTACGCCACTGGATGTGATTGATTCACACACACAACACAGATAGCGACTGAATCCCCATACATTTCCTAACCCCCACGCAAATTCACATCTACGCCACTGGATGTGATTGATTCACACACACAACACAGATAGCGACTGAATCCCCATACATTTCCTAACCCCCACGCAAATTCACATCTACGCCACTGGATGTGATTGATTCACACACACAACACAGATAGCGACTAAATCCCCATACATTTCCTAACCCCCACGCAAATTCACATCTACGCCACTGGATGTGATTGATTCACACACACAACACAGATAGCGACTGAATCCCCATACATTTCCTAACCCCCACGCAAATTCACATCTACGCCACTGGATGTGATTGATTCACACACACAACACAGATAGCGACTAAATCCCCATACATTTCCTAACCCCCACGCAAATTCACAACCTAAATAAACAAATTAAATAGCGCTGTTCGCACTGATTAATTGTTGCTTACAAACCATTTTAATGTAATGGGTCATTTGTTTATACTATTCCAGTAATATTTATAGATATGGGTGTGTGTGTATGTATAAATATGTATTTGAAACGCTAAGAAATATTTACAGACACATAGATATGTAACATATACTGTCGAGAACGAATGAATCACATCCAGTGGCGTACGTTGATCTCGGCGGGGTACCGAGGTACTCGACTCAAAAGCGCTTGAACCGGCTATAACACCCTACTCACCAGCTACCAGAAAGAGGCTTAAGCCTACACCGAACCTCCTCAAGCGACCGTCTCATACCACCCCGACGGTGGAGATAATGGATGAATCTCCAACAACGTCAGCATTGGCAGCAGCAAAACGCCAATATAATGACCGCCCCTCTCAAGACCAGATGCCGTATGTGCCAGGAAAGAACTCCTTTGACGCTCTGGCGAGTTCTGAGTCAGACGACGAAGACGAAGAAGTGGAAGGCTTAAATAGACGCATTCGACTCATTGAAGAGACAGTTCGTGCTATTAGGGAAAAGCAAAGTGCCAGAAGGCTAAGGGAGAAAGAAGCTGTTGTCGAACGCAATATAATGAAGAAGCAACAGCAACAACAACCAAAGCCAGATTAACCACAACTGCAGCAGCAACAACAGCAGCAGCATCAACAGCAGCAGCATCAACAGAAGCAGCAACATCAGCAGCAGCAACAACAGCAGCAGAAACAACAGCAGCAGAAACATCAGCAGCAGCAACAGCCCCAATCTAAAAAACAAAGAAAAAAGAAGCAACAGGATCTGTCGCAGAAACAACAGCAGCCAGACAAAAGGCAGCAACAAACCAAAGAAAAAGTGCCACCAATCAACACATTCAAAATCGACCTAGACGATTATAATGTGTGAGTCAGCTATTGGTTTAAATTTTAATATACATAACTAGGATAAGTGATGATAAACATGCTATCTACCGCAACACAGTAGATTAGCATAAAAAAATTAAGGCATTGCTAAGGGATTCCGAGACGGAGTACTTTTCGTACATGCCGAAATCGGATAGGCTCCAGGCCATGCTCTTAAAGGGCATGGATCCCCATACCGATCCGGATAGGCTCCTGCAGTGCCTCAAGAAGCTCGATTGCGAGAGTTTCTCGTTCGTTAAGGTTAGGCAATATTCCACGATTAGGTCCAGAC
This sequence comes from Eumerus sabulonum, assembly GCA_951905685.1. Lineage (NCBI taxonomy): Eukaryota > Metazoa > Arthropoda > Insecta > Diptera > Syrphidae > Eumerus > Eumerus sabulonum. Next base: position 13,497 of record CATOVK010000013.1, read on the forward strand.
AGAAGAGGCGGTTATTGCCATTTTTCCTGGTCCATTTGACTCCCGAAAGCAGGGTGGACAGCCTAAAAACGATTGTGGTCATAGGCTGCCAGACCGTGCGTTGGGAGAGAGTAATAAGGAGCGGAGACATCTTACAATGTAGCCGCTGCCAGAGATTTGGGCACGCCACGTCGAACTGCGAGATGCAGTATCGATGCGTAAGGTGCGCAAAAGACCACAAGCTCGGCGAGTGGTCTCCTTGGGTCAAGAAGTTGTGGAGAGGGAGTTGCTTGAGTGTGCGCTCTGCAACAGTAATGGACACCCGGCAAGCTATCGGGGTTGCCCTAGATACCGACAGTTGAGGCAAAATAAGCTGACCCGACAGGGGGGAGTCGATGAGAGACGCCATCCAATTCACTGGCAAACGCCAGCTGTAACACCCCAAATGTCCTACGCCCAAATGGCGTCAGGTTGGGGTAAGACAGCACAGTAACCAAAAACTGCTACCAGAGCTCCAGTGCCTGTCCCTAAGGCACCGGAAGCAGAGTTGGATTTGCGCTCGATATTGTCCTCTATTCAGAGGCAAATCGGCCAACTTCAACAGCAGCTACAAGAACAGGCGTACCGGGTAAACCGACTCTATTCGCTCCTGCCGGCCCAGCCCGCTTCCAATCGTAATGGGCATGCTCACTGAGAGACCCCTGAAGATCCTGACCGACCCAACGCCACTCAGGGCGGAGGAGTTGCGATCTTCATACATAAAGATATTCACCATAAGGTCATTTACAGTCGTGAAGTGCGGAGATTCGAGGTGCTAGAGGCTTGTATTGTGTGTATCCCCTTTCGGAACGGTAGGAGGATGTATATAGTATCAGCCTATGCACCTGAAACACCTCAACCTACACTATTTATCACAGAGCTCGAATCGCTCTTTCGATCTCTGCGCTTAAACTCGGATGATAACTTTTATCTCCTAGCAGGAGATTTAAATGCCAAACACGCCGATTGGGGTAATATCACACCCAACCAAAGAGGCAACCTCTTAAGTCATTGGTGCAACCAACACAATATCGAGTATAAGCTCAAATTACTGGCAACAGATGGTCCGTCATTCCCAAGGAGTGGCTCCTATCTGGATCTCATGCTGCTCGACTCACGACTGTGCTTGACAGATACAAACGAACGGTCTACAAACTGTCTACGGACATTGGCATACGACAGTGACCATTGCGGCTTTGGGGCCGTATTCAATATACCAGACGAATTCGCGGAGTTGGAGGAGTATGCGCAGATGCACCATTACGATTACCGTAAAGTGCGTTGGCCACGCTTTACCAGATCCCTGACGAGTGCACTCACTTCGAGTGCCTCCTTTCCACCATCCAACAGAAACTGTCAAATTCAGAAATTGATGGGTATCTCAATAATATGGACGTGATAATCACACAGACAATGAATAGAACAATACCACGCCACCCACATAACGACACCACTGACGTGTATCGAAACGCGACCATAGACGCTCTACATAGACAAAAAAGTAGACTTCTGTCGAGACTCAAACTCCTGTACAGGCGATTTACCGATAGACAAGATCCGGAGATCAGGACACTAAAATTCTTGATCAAAAACCTCCAACAATCAATAAAAGAGAACTGGAACAACAAAATTCGGAATGTGAAGTCCAACAACCCGAACATGTTCCCGCAAATCAATAAAATTTTTCGAAGAAACAATCCGAATGACAATCAGAACTTGAAACTTCGGAGGACACCAGACAATGAACGAATCTTACGAAGAGTGAGCATAGATCCGGAAGATGCTGTTCTGGATGACGACTTCTTTGTGATTGAAGATCCACAAGAGAAAGTGGCGGCAGTGGGGGCTGTCTTTCAGGAACCTGAAAGGTCCTGTCCACGACCTGGAAAACAGGGCCCTGCTCCACCACTTCTACCTTCGAAATGATATCGAACATTGGCGATCCGAGAACACTGGTTTCACCAGGTTCAGTGACGATTTCACGGCAAACAATGTCGTCGCCAATGATGGTCTTAATACCCCTTTTGTATCGGCGGTAGAGCTCCAAACGATCTTCGAACCACTAAGGAAGAAGAAATCCGTGGGCATTGACTGAATATCTAATATTGTACTTCGACACCTTCCACCGATGGCTATAGAGGCATTCACTATCCTGTTTAACAACGCACTGAATAATGCATATTATCCGGTGCGTTGGAAAACAGCGGTGGTGCAGCCGATCCCCAAGAAAGGAAAAGATTCGTCTAACCCGGCAAATCTTCGATCGATAAGTCTCCTTCCGAGCATCAGCAAAGTATCCGAGAAGTTGATTCACAGAGCCCTTTCAAAATGGGTTGAAGACAAAGACATCATTCCGGATAACCAATTCGGTTTCAAGGCGGGGCATGGTACGATTCATGCAGCGTCGAAACTCGTCTCGGATATCCAATGGAACAGATGCAAGAACCAATGCACGGGTGCCTGTCTGGTTGACCTGAAAAGGCCTTCGACACCGTATGGTTAGAGGGACTATACTACAGGTTTAACCAGCTAGGCACAAGTAAACCACGGGAAGAAAGTTCGTTGTGAAAATTGCCAACGTGACTTCTTCTCAAACATTTGATATTAAAAATGGTCTGCAACAGGGCACGGTGAATTCGCCGATCCTTTTCAACATTTGCGTCAGTGATCTGATAGCTTCCCTTCGACATTCGACAGCATACGCAGACGACCTAGTCGCGTACAGGACGGGCCCAACGATTGATGTCATAGCTACGCTCTTGCAACGTGATTTCGAAAAAATTCAGACTATTTGTAGTGACTGGAAGTTAAGAATCAACTTCCAAAAATCTGAAACCATTTTGTTCAGAACGCCATTGTCTGGGGCCTCTAGGGATACCAGGCGAAACTGGCGAACATTTTCCATTGTTGGTCCGGACGGACGTCCACTGGCGAACCAAAATGTAGTCAGATACCTTGGAATCTGGTTGGACCAGTGTTTGTATTTTAATAAACATATAGATGTTGCTTTGGCCAGGGCCCGGGGAGCTTGCGCTCTGTTAAGGTAGCTGTTTCATAGCAGCCAACTTGATAAGAGAGTGAAAATAATCTGCTACATGGCTTTGGTCAGGCCCATGATCGCCTATGGATGTCCCGTTTGGTTCAATGTGAGTGCCAGCTTGATGGAGAGGATTCGTGTGTTTGAGAGACAATGTTTAAGGACTTGTCTCTCATTGCACAGAACACCAGAATCCGAGTACACAAAATACTATCCCAACGAGGTCCTATACAATAGAGCCAAAATTATTAGGATTGACAACTTTTTGATCAAACTGATTCGAAGTCACGTTGCAAGGGTAATGACTTCGACCAATAACTTGATATCTGGGGCTTATTACCCAAATGAGTTATATTACCCACGAGAAAGCGCGCCTTAGTGGCTTTGTTCCCCCAGAAGCATTCTTGCATTACGACAACCGCGAACTGATACAGGACAAATCGGCGGTTCCGTTAATCTTTCACGTGTCCCGAAGGTCTGTGGAAAAGAGTCTGTCCTACGAACGCGATGTTGCACACCGTGAGCCGGGGCGTCTCCGTTTCAGTGTGACAACGTCCAATCAAGGTCGAGTAGATGTAGCTCGACAAACGCAGTGTTTCTGGTGGCTCGAGGAGACTTCGTCGCTAAATCCCTTGGGCCTAATGCCATAACAAACAATTTTATAATATAATAGCTGACTTTAAATTTAGGTAGTAGTAAGTTAGTTAGGTCAGTTGTAAGTTATATACCTTACATACATATGTACAGTATCGGACAAAACATTTGCAACTCGAACAGAAACTGGGAAATTTCATAGTCGGATATTATACGATTCAATTCTTTGATTCAATTCTTGTTTATTCTCTTTTGTGTTTTCTGTCCGTTGAATACGAATCATTATACGATTCAATAGAGAGCTCTCCACAAACTGACACTTAGCGCGGATTTCGTTTTTCACAAATACTTGAAAACTGTTCGAGCTGTGGATTTTTTGTACGCAATTTTTTAGGTTGGATTCTTGTGAGTAATTTTGAATTTTTTAGTTATTTATTTACATAAATAATTAATTATTATTAATATTGGATTAAAAATTAAAGGTTTAGCGGCGTTTTGTTGGTTTATTTGAAAATGGATTTTCATACGGAAGCGTGGTCGGCAATAGTACAATTGACGAAACGTGCAATAGAAGAAGTTAGCGACCCCGAGAACGAGGTTTGGGGAGCGCTACAGAAGTGTTGCGAAAAGGCGAAGTTAATACCCAAAAAAAGAAAAAGAACGCAATGGGTAAAGGAATGGCGGAAGAAGCGTGCAACAGAGAGTTCCTTCACAATTGTTGTGAATGATTTGACCAACACCGACGACAATTCATTTCGGAACTATCTACGGATGGATGCGGGAACATTTAACTTTTTACTCAGCCAAGTTGAGGCTGATTTAAAAAAACAAGTGACCATAATGCGAGAACCAATCCCTGTATGCGAAAAATTATCTGCCACCTTAAGGTTTCTGGCTACAGGGGAAAGTTATAAGAGCACCGAATATCAAACAAAATTGTCACAACCTTTTCTGACGTAGACGGTCCCTGAAGTTTGCCGCGCTATTTGGAACAATTTAAAAGACAAGTGTTTAAAGGTATATTAGTTTTTTACTATAAAAATCACGAATATTTTCAAAAATAATACTTAATAATTCATTTAACAAAAATATATATGTATATACATAGAATTTAAAAATCACTATCTTCGAAAGTTTTATCTATTGCCTCCTGTAATAAGTCCCTTGTCCTCTTCTTAGCGGGCGAGGATGTTCGGGGCTCTGTAGAGGTGTTCTCCATTATGCCGTCATTGAGGTCTTTCTGAATTTTCCACGCAACGTTTCGCCTTATTGAAGGATTCCGTATAGTCTCGAGCTGGGTGCAACCTGAGACCCAAGCCAGTAATACTCCAGCCTCTTCTCTTTTTGCTTCTGTTCAATAATATTTTGAACACTTTCAATGTCTTGCAGCAGTCCCTTACGAAAGCTTGATTGTGTTCTCTACAAAAAAAAAAGAAAAAAGTTGTATATGTATGGTACATATATGAAATGATGAGAAAAATAATGTTTTGTTGTTTTCAGTTGCCAACCTCAACATCTGAATGGGAAGAAATAGCTGATGCTTATGCTATGAAGTGGCAGATTCCAAATTGCTTGGGTGCCCTAGATGGCAAACACATCAATTTTCGAGCGTTAAGGTCACAAGGGTCATATTACTACAACTACAAAGGCAACCATAGCATAGTCCTGTTGGCTTTAGCGGACGCAAATTGTCGATTCATTTTTGTGAACATAGGATGCAATGGACGCACGAACGACGCAGGCGTTTTGTTACTAAGTCCACTGAAAAAATTTATTGACGAGGCAGAGCAAAATTTTCCTTCGGAAAAAATAATAGGGCATAATAGAAAACTTCCTTACGGATTGTGGCAGATGGTGCATTTCCTCTGCAATCTCACTTGTTAAAACCATATCCGTTTTCTACCAAAGACCCGAAAAAACAAATTTTTAATTTGCGGCTTTCCCGAGCAAGGCACGTCATTGAACATGCATTTGGAATGTTGACCAACAGGTTCAAAATTTTACAAACTAAAATTAATACAAGTGTTGAAAACGTAGAACTGATAACAAAAGCTTGTTGTGCGTTGCATAACATGCTGTTGGACAACGAGGTGGCGTGCGTTCGAACGAACCCAGACATTTCATATAATCCTCGCAAAGGCGCAGCAGAAACGGTTCGCCAAGGATTTCTGGAATATTTCAATAATGAAGGTGCACTTGATTGGCAACAAGATCAGTTATTAAAGTAATATACTAATATATATATATATCATTACAAATTGTATAAAATTCAATTTACTTTTTACTTCTCCGCCAACACACCACCAACCAACAACTGTTAGACCAGACGTCGCCAATGGGGCAGTGTTAAGAAATTTCGCAATTTGTATACAGCTGTGAACATTTTCTAGTTTTCGTATTTTTTCTTAATAGTAACTCAAAGATAAGTTAGAATTAAAAACACACTTCAATAATAAAAACATTATTTACAGAATTACATGCTGTACATGCATATTGTAAACAAACCATGTAAAATATAGATTTCGGAATAGCCGAAAATATAAAATTATGTAAAAAAAACCAACTTACTTTTCTTTGAACTCCAGACGAGCAGCTGCTGCTATTACTTACTTACTTAACGGGCGCTACAGTTCGGGGTGAACCTGCGCCTCAACCAACATGCCTCTCCACCTAGCACGATCTTTCGCTAGTCTTTTCCAATGCCGCACGCCCAGTTGGTTGAGGTCCCCTTCCACCTGTGCGCGCCACCTTAGGTGCGGCCGTCCTCTATTTCTTCGTCCCTCGGGGTTGGATTCAAAGACTCTACGGGCTGGAGTTGTGGTGTCCATTCGCTCTACATGGCCTAGCCATCTTAGGCGTTGGATCCGTAGACGCCTGACCAGACTCATGTCGCTGTACAACCCGTACAGTTCGTGATTGAGTCTTCTCCTCCAACCCTCCTCTGTGTTTATGGGACCGAAAATCGAACGCAGAATCTTTCTCTCGAAACGACCAAGGATTTCCTCATCCGCTTTAGATAAAGTCCCTGTTTCTGCGCCGTATAACAGGACCGGGATAATTAAGGTCTTATATAAGGTCAACTTGGTCGTACGAGAGAGGGCTCTACTTCTCAGTTGCCTCTTGAGCCCAAAGAAGCAGCGGTTGGCAAGAGTAATTCTGCGCTTGATTTCGAAACTGGTATCGTTGTTCCAAGTCACCGCGGAGCCGAGGTATATGAAGTCCTTAACTACCTCGAACTTATATCTGCCAATATGCACGTTCTGTCCAAGACGTCGGTGGTAAATGTCCTTTTTCGATGACAGCAGATATTTAGTCTTGCCCTCATTAACTGCCAAACCAATTTTTGCCGCCTCCATCTCAATACTCGCAAACGCCTCATTGACATCTCGCTGCGATCTACCTATTATGTCAATGTCGTCGGCGTATGCAAGGAGTTGCGAGGATTTGAAGTAGATTGTGCCTCTTGTATTGGCCTGTGAATTTTGCACAATCATTTCCAATACGATGTTGAAGAAATCACACGACAGCGCATCGCCCTGCCTAAATCCTTTTTTGACATCAAAACTATCGGTGAGGTGCTCACCGATTCGGATGGAGCAGCGAGCATTTTCCAAGGTCATCCTGCATAGTCTGACGAGCTTCGCAGGGATGTCAAAAGTAAACATGGCGTTATATAGCTCGTCTCTAATTACGCTGTCGTATGCGGCCTTGAAGTCGACGAATAGATGGTGCGTATCGACTTGAAACTCATTGGTTTTCTCCAGGATCTGCCGTAGTGTGAAGATTTGATTGATGGTGGACTTCCCTGGCCTGAAGCCACACTGATAGGGACCTATCAGCTTGTTTACGAATGGCTTCAGGCGTTCACACAAAACGGCAGCGAAGATCTTGTATGCGACATTAAGGAGACTTATTCCTCTATAGTTGGCGCAGTCAAAGGGATCTTCTTTTTTGTGGATCGGGCAAACAATGCTGAGACTCCATTCCTCGGGCATGCTTTCCTCTGACCATATCTCACAGATGAGCCGGTGCATGCTCCTAACCAGCTCACCCCCAGCCGCTTTGAAGAGCTCAGCAGACAGTCCATCTACGCCAGCAGCTTTATTCGACTTGAGTTTCGACATGGCAATCTCAACTTCGTCGAGGTCAGGGAGACGGAATTCTCTGCCATCTTCGTCATTAAAAAATGGATCATTCTGCCTGACGGCGGTATGTTGGTTGTCATCGCCGTTATACAGTCTGCAGAGGTGGTTTTTCCAAATTCTCAGCATCGACTGCGATTCTACTACTAGGTGTCCGTTCTCATCCTTACAGGCCTCCGTTCGGGCTTTATAGCCTTGAGACATTCGTTTTATCCGCTGATAAAATCTTCGAACGTCGTGCCTGCAATAGCACCTCTCCAAGTTTTCAATCGCCCGCTTCTCGTGCTCTTTCTTTTTTCTCTTGAGAAGCTTATGTTCCTCCCTTCTCTTAAGCTCGTAGAGCTCACGAGCCGCTCTTGTTTTTTTGTGTAGTGAGGCTTTGTATGCCTCCTGCTTTTCCCAATGAATCCTTCTACACTCGTCATCGAACCAGGTGTTTCGTCGTGGTGGAGCTTTAAGGCCCAGCACTTCCGTTGCTGTGCTCTTCAGGGCTTGTTTGCACAGGCTCCATTGTTGCTCTACTGACTGAGTGGAGGGAGCTTAAGGGAGACGCGGTTGGCAAAAGCACTGGCGATCTCCGGCGATAGTAGCTTTCCGACGTCATAGCTTGGTGTTCTAACTCTACTCCGCGGTGTTCGTGTTATGCGCTGACGTATCTTGGCTACTACAAGATAGTGGTCTGAATCGATGTTCGCTCCTCGGAAAGTGCGAACATCAAGAATAGTGGAGGAGTGTCTGACGTCAATCGCGATGTGGTCAATCTGGTTGGTGACTGATTGATCTGGCGACCGCCAGGTGCCTTTGTGTATATCGAGGTGGGAAAATCGTGTGCTGGCTACAAGAAGATTTCGCCCCGTTGCAAGGTCGATCAGCCTATGTCCGTTATCGGATGTGGTGTCATGTAGGCTGTGTTTGCCGACGACCCGCTCAAAGATGCTTTCTTTACCCAGTTTAGCGTTAAAATCTCCTAGTATGATTTGGTATATGTTCTGTCTAGGAGATCAAAGAAATCATCTCTGATTGAGTCATCCTTGTCTTCCGTGGGGGCATGGACGCATATGAGGCTGATGTTACAGAAATTTGCCTTGATGCGGATCGTTATGAGGCGTTCACTCACATACTGGAAACTTAGGACTTTATGTCTTAGTCCACCTCTAACAACAAATCCGCATCCAAATAGTCTCTGTCCTCTCTCCCTATAGCAATCACCGTAGTAAATGTCGCAGTTTTTCATCCGCTTTTTACCCGGTCCATTCCATCGCATTTCCTGGATGGCGGTTATGTCCGCTTTATAGCGGTCTAGGGCGTCCGCAAGTTGTTCGGCCGCACGTGGTCTGTTTAGGGACCTAACATTCCACGTACAGAACCGAAGGTCCTTGTTTGTTTTTTGTTTTCTTATAGGGTCGTCAACATAGATCCGTTCCGTTTTATTATCCGAGGCTGTTTTGTGTTTCTGAGCAATTAGTGGTTTTACGGTTATGGTTCGCTAGACCATGGCCCAACCGACACTAATCCTGTTTGGTGGCGCAGGATACTCGCCATTCGGCCTCTTCCGTCAGTAATTTCCCTTTTAAGGAAATTTCCAGATGGCACCACGAGGAGGTGAAAGTAGGACCTGACTAGCAGAGCTGCAAGATGTTCGGCTGCAGAGGCTCTTACTCGCTTTTTGTCGGGCCAGCATCCGTCGGCAGATGCTACCCCTACGAGGCCTTTGCTAGTCCTTCACCATCCTGCTGCTATTAAAATTGTCCATATTTTCTTCATTTTCCTGTAAATACATAAATTTCTTCTGTACCCACTCCGCTTTTCTTAGACGCTTTGACCAACCGAATTTCTCGCGCATACTGCGTCCTCAGGGCTTTTATTTTTTTTTATAATGTCCTCCTGCATCAAACTGATGGGTGACATGGCGCATACAAATTTGTATGACCTTGCAGGAGGATAATCAATTCCTCCGTCACGGGTTGCGGCCACTTTTTTTCCATTTCTAAAATTTAAGAAAAATATAAAAAATTGTTTTTTACAGAAAATCACATAACGATTACGACAATCATTGGCATAAATATCGTAATCATTACTTTTGCTTACCTCTCTCAACAGTCCAACAATATATATATTCAAATTTTAAATTATTTTAAAAACAATTTTTAACAAAATTTTGTTGCGTTAAACTCACAACACACTCGAACAATACCAAACCGACGGAAGAGAAAAGCGAAGAAATCGCAAAAAAAGAGAAAAAGAAAAGTATTGAATCAAATCCCCAGTACAGGCAATACGACCTACCCCGGACGCTTCTCACTTCTCTCACCGTCATGTTCGTGTTCGAAGAGAGAGAATTGAATCGAAATTGAATCGTATAATATCCGACTTAAATTTAAGTAATATTTTATTGTTTGAACTTAAACTATTCTTAACCGAACAAAAACTGAACCGAGCTGAACTTAGATTTAGAACTTAACTAAGAACTGGAACTGGGAACTAACTTAAACTTGAACTGATCACATCTTAAACTGAACTGAACTGAACTCCTCTTAAACTTGAACTCATTCAAAAATGAACATGAAGTATCTTACATACTTTGTGCTGTTCTTCGACAGCGTCCCTTTTGTTGGACTTCTTCTTACATAAATCACGAGAACTATGCTGACGCAGCTGCCTCCACTTGACTTCGGCTAAAAGCATTTTGCCATTAAGCCGCAGCTGTGTCAACAATGATCGTTCTCGTCTATTGGTTTGAAATTGTTTGTGTTGCATATGATTTGACCGCAGCTTGTTTACATTGCGTACGGATCAAATCAATGTTGTTTACATTTTTAATTTTTATTGAATTTGAAGTCGAGCTCTTGTGGGTGTATACAAGTTGGCTCTGATATAACACCTCCGCCTTTAGAGTCTTCGACGGGTCGGGAAGTGACTCGTGGAAGATTGATGTTATTTACAATCTTTTTATCCTTTTTTATAAAAATTTTACATAACAATAATACTATAGGTATAGTCAGTACAATTACTATTATTATTGTAATGGAATAAACATATGTTTTTGTTGTCTTTTGTTCATATGTCAACTCATCTATAAGTTCATTGTTTTTAACATTGTTAAATGCAATTTTTCAAAGGTTAGATTTGGCTTTTCAGTATAATTGATTGTTTTGATTGTATTGGGTATTATTACCTCATGTCTAAATTCTGTATTTTGATATGTTGTATTATTTATTGTAATTTGGCAATTTTTTAGCTTTAACATGTATGCTTTTTCCAATACAATATTTTGTTTATTACAGTTTTGTTTTAGATTTTGTTTTCTTATATTAATAGCAATAATGTGGTTCATTCCTACCGTTTTTACAGATTCTTTTGTATTTTTTACATATACACAATTAGTCATGTTTTCAGTTAATATGTTTCTTATGCATTCATTATTCATTTCTGTTAACTCTTTTATCGTTTTTGTTGGAAAGTATATTTTTTCATTTTTATTTAATCGGAATAGGGATTATTTGTATCTCTTTGTATAATTCTTCAGTTAGTCTTGGTACTTTAATGATGAATATAATGTTCGTTTTATATAAAGCTAGACTGAGATTTAGTTCTTCTAAATTGTTAATATTAATGTCGTTAGTGTTCATTTCTTCTATGGTTAGAATATCTCTACTTAGTACTCCTAGTCTGGAGGTCGTAATTATTTCTTTAATTTTTTCTATGTCTTCATAAAAATAATCAATGTTCTCTCTTAATTTAATTTCATACTGTATCTTTGCTATATCTTTTACGTAGTCGTAGCTACCTATAAATTTGTCGAGTCTATGCATAATGTTTTGAGTTTCATTATTCAAGGTATCAGTCAGTTTTTGTATTGGTTTATTAAATTTGTCATTAATTATTATCTGGTTGTTTAAATTTTTGATTTCATTATGGTCGTTTAGTTCAATTATTCTTAAATGTTCTTCAATTTCTGTCTTGTCATTATTGTCCATGGTTCCAAATAAAAATGTTAAACCTGTTCCTACTATATCTAATAAACTTCTTTTGTATCTATTTTGCTTAGGATGGGGTAGAAGGGTTTCAAATTATTTATGTAGTTCTAACATTTTCCTAGATATACCACTGTTTTCTTCAGGCATTCTTTCTACATCTTCTTCCATTATTTCGATATTTTTCGCATATTCTGTCAAATTAATTATTTTGTCGTAGTGTTTTAATAATTGGTACTCCTTTAACTCTATTAATGCAAAACCATTGCCTCTATTTAGGTCTATTACTTCTAACTTCGCTTGTACTTGGTTGAGGATCGTAGTAGTCATCAAGATTAGAGTTATTCTCCGCATTATCACCATATGTTGCGATATTTGATGCCGTATCTTCAGGAGGCCTAGAAGTTGGAATTTTTTCTTTTTTCTAAATTGATCTTTGTAAAGAATACGATTGGGATTTTCTTAAATCTGTTACCTTCTTCTAGCGTGTATTTTTTATCAGATTTGTTAATTACCTTTTTATGTTTTGGGGTTAATTTGTTTTTAATTTACTCGGGTTCCGTTATTTTTGCATAACATTCATCTATTTCTTCATTTTTTCTGTTAATGTTTAATTTATTTAATATTTTAGTTTTATTTTCTTCAATACGCTTATAGATTAGCCCATTGTCGATTTTATTGAAATGTACGTCTATAGGTTTCTCTTTGATTGTTAAATAAATGACATTATTATAAGTGTCTATTGCTTTGGTAGAATGTTCTATTGGTTCCACCTCTTCATTGGCTTCTTGTATTTGACTCAAAATTCGAATGTGTTCGTTGAGTGTGCTATGAAGGCGTTCTATGTCAGAATTACCTGTATGACGATTAGCTGTACAATAATGAACATTGATTTCATTATTTTCTAAGAAATTTTTTAATGTTTCAGAGACAAAAGCGTTTTCATTATCGAGGGTTATTTGTTTAGGTTTTTATCCTAAATTAGGATTGAGAGCACGTTTCAAAAATTTTGCGATCGACATATTTTCGCGACACGACATGCAGCATACAAAAATAAAATTTTGGTTAGAAAAATATATCAAATGAACTCTCGTAATCGACCAACACTACATACGAGTTCGAATCGAAGAGAAAATTTTATATAAACGCTAGCAGACTCTCGTGATCGACCAACACGACATACGAGCTCGGATCGAAGAGAAAATTTTATATAAACGCTAGCAGACTCTCGTGATCGACCAACACGACATACGAGCTCGGATCGAAGAGAAAATTTTATATAAACGCTAGCAGACTCTCGTGATCGACCAACACGACATACGAGCTCGGATCGAAGAGAACATTTTATATAAACGCTAGCAGACTCTCGTGATCGACCAACGCGACATACGAGCTCGAATCGAAGAGAAAATTATATCTACAATTTCTTTGCGTTGAACTCTACGGAACTTCAACATTTTTGTAACGTGCTCTCAATCCTAATTTAGGATATGGTCGTCAGAGTCGGGACGAGACTCTGCGCGGCTTTTTTTTCATATAAGTAAAGATCTTCATTAACGCATTTAAAACATCTGTGTATGTTTTATGTTTTATTGGTTCAATAGCCGCATATTTACTAAATTTATCTATACATGAAAGACATTTTTTATTTTTAAAAACCATATATCTATATGATAATGTTCATTAGGACTTTTGGGAGTTTCCGTTTTTTCGTAAGGTAACTTTAATGGATTTCTTTCAATTTTGGTCATACATAGATGGCAATTATTTATTTGTTTATTTATGAGGGTTTTTAAATTAGGAACATAATATTTTCGAATCAATTCTAAATAAACCTTTTCTATACCAATATGATTGTTGTTTTTATGATTTTTAAGTATTATTTCACTTACTTCGTCCATTTTAATATCTTTTAAGAGCTTCATGCTTCTTTGCAATATTTGAATAGATTTCCTATTCCCCAACTTCCATTTATCTTGGAATTTCTTAAAGGTGTCTTCGTCTTCTATATAAATACCATTTAACATACTGATGTCTACTTCTTTAATAATATCTTCAAAGTCTTTCTCCTTAAATTCTCTGCGTGTGAATACAATTCTTCTCTTGCCAATATGTGGATAAATAATATTTGTTTCTTCGTCATTTTCGCTGACTTTAACAATTATTTGTCGATTGAAAATATTGATCGGTTTCTCACTTATAGGAATTAAATTTGAATTATCTGATTCGGCACTATGTTGCATAATCAGATCGTCTTCACCCAACATATTTATTTTCACGCAAGAGAGGGCGTCGGCTATTTTGTTTTCTTTCCCTTGTATATATTGAATATTAAAGTCATACTCTCCTAACTTAATTTTCCATCTTTGGTGCTTTGAATTCGGTTCTTTCAAATTTGAAAGCCAAACTAACGGACGATGATCAGTTCTTATAGTGAACTTGCGTCCATATAAATAATGACGAAACTGTGCGGTTGCCCAAACTATTGCAAGAAGTTCTTTCTCAATTGTGCTATAATTGCATTCATGTTTATTTAAGGTACGTGAAGCAAATGAGAGGGCTCCATGTGTTTGACTTAGCACGGCTCTAATGGCAAAGTTACTTGCGTCGGTAGTTAGAGTAAATTCTTTTGAAAAATCTGGGTGCCTACTTATTAGGTCATTTGTCATTAAAGTTTTTAATTTATGAAAAGATTCTCTGTAGCTTTCGTTCTCAGTATTTATTTTGCTACCCTTTTTAAGGCATAACGTCATTGGTTTTATAATTGCTGCGTAGTCAGAGATAAACTTGCGGTAATATCCGGTTAATCCTGAGAAGGATTGAATTTCTTTGACTGCCTTTGGAATAGGGAAGTTCTTTATTGTCTCAATTTTTTTGGGGATTTGGCTTAACACCATTTGGAGTCACCACATGCCCTAAGAATTCTGTTTCTTTACGTAGAAATTCAGATTTATTCAATGATACCTTAAGATTTGCGTTCTTAAGTGTATCTAGAATTTTATGGAGTGAATCCATATGCTCTTGTAGGCTCGAGGAAAATATGATGATATCATCCAGATAGACATAGCATATTTTCCCTATGTAGTCTTTCAAGACTTCATTCATAAGTCTTTGGAAGGTTGCGGGTGCTTTCTTTAAGCCGAATGGCATCCGTGTAAACTCATAGTGTCCAGATAGAGTGCTAAATGCTGTTTTCTCTCTATCTTTAGGTTCTACTTCTATTTGATAGAAACCTTTTGTTAGATCTAGTGTAGAGAAATACACTGCATGTCCCAATTTGTCTAATACTAAGTCCATGTTTGGTATAGGATATTTATCTTCCTTGGTTACATTATTTAATTTTCTGTAATCGATAACCATGCGCCACTCTTTATTACCAGCGTGGTTTTCCTTTTTAGGTACGACCCAGATTGGGGCGTTATAAGGTGAAGTAGAATACCGAATTATTTTTGATTCAAGCATTTCTTTTATTTGCCTATCCACTTCCTTTTTGTGGATCTCAGGATAAATAGGAGAATTATCTTCCGTAGGGATGTTGTGTTTTACGTGGTTCGTAAAAGACAGATCATGGCCCCTTTTGTAAAATGCTTTATCGCATTCTTTTATTACTTTAAATAATATTTTCCTTTCTTCTTTATTTAAGTGATCTGTTCGAAGATCCTTATTGATTTCATTATTTAGCATGGAATCCATAGGTTTTATTTCATTAAAATAATTTACCGTTTTTTCATATTCTTTTTCTTCATTTTCACTGAGGAAAATAGGTATGATTTCGTTATTCAATTTTAATGTTTTATTTTTGTAATTTATTTCTCCGTCATTCCGAATCAAAATATTGTTTCCAATTAGTCCATTATACTCTTCATTGAAGTTATGTACTTGGAATTCACAATCATTTTTGAACGATAATGCAAATTTATTCTTTGGTATTACGACGTCTTTTGTGACAACTATTGGGTTTCCTGCTGTTTTTATTGTCATTGGTTTACTACGCCATTTTGTATATTCCCTTGGTGAATCTTGTTCACGCAAAAGACTATTAGTTGCTCCAGTATCAATGAGGAGTCTTATGGTTACGTTCCCTTTTTCTAATTTGATATGGGGAAGAGAGGTTCGGAGACTGAATGCCGAAAATTTGCTTCCGTTTGGGTTTTTCCTGCATAACTAGCTACATGTGCACGCCTAATTTGGGATGATGAAGGATCAACATCCATGGGTTCAGGTTTTTGAGGAAATTGTTTATAATTATTTCTGTTATGATTATAATTATTTTTGTTGTCGTGATAATTACTATAGTTGTTTCTGGGTATGTATTGTTTTGGTTGCCAGTTATTAAAATTTTGTTTCTTATTATTGTTAAATGTATTTTTGTCTCGAGTTTTTGTTTCGAATCTATTCTGCCTATCTATTTCCTGAGGACGAGTACTAAAACCTGCATGATTAAGTTCATGAAGTGCTAATTCCATTGTATTTGTTTTTAGGGCATAGAGGATTGTCCTCATGTGTATCGGTAAGCGTTGCTTAAAAATATTCAAAGCTGTTTCATTATTTTAGTAATATCAGAAATATTATTCTCTTGGAGGCATTTCTGATTTAACAATGAAAGGGTTTTTTGGATGTAATTATAAAATTTATTAACATCACCTCTATATTGAGAACCTCTTAGTTCTTCGTACAATTGGTTGCTATTTTTAAAGCCACCAAAATTTTCAATTAACATGGACTCAATATCAGTCCATTTTGTCAAGTGAGGATGTATTTCTATGCTTTGTCTGGCCCTACCTATAAATTTAGATTTCAAAAGATTTATACACATTCGTTGACCTTGGTCGTTGTATTTTAGTAGAGTAGGTATAATTTCGTCGACATTCTGAATAAATATTGGCAGATCTTCAGTTTTGCCATTAAAGTTTTGGAGTCGTTCGATGTATTTCAGTGGGTTCAATTCTAAACATCTTAAGCTTAAACTATTATTATTATTACCTATTGCTGGTGGTACGGCTGCTGCTGCTGCTTCCATGTTGACTTGAATGTTGAGTTTTCGTTGAATGTTGAATAAATCAGCTCTTTGTTCACGCTGCGAATCTTGTCTGATTCGATTGATGTTTTTCTTCATTAACACGTTTGGCTACAATTCGAAATTATTTCCTCTCTATGAGGTTTTGTATCATTAACCATATGCGCTGGTAATGGGATACTAAATAATTTCTTTTTATTCGCTGAATTCGGTTAAAGTGGCCAAAAATATCGATATTCGTTCGATTCTTTTACACCTTTCACTTTTCGAATATTGTTCAACAATTAATCACTTATTAAAATCCTTTTACGGTTCGTACACGGGATCTCATCTCTTCATTAATTTTCGCTTAACATACGCTGCCGCTCATTATCTACAACCGAAGTGCAGGGTCGTAAACTGGTGAACGAATACGAGAAGCTGAGGGTACTGTCGTCAGCGAAGGAGTCAATTGGATTAGAAGTAACAGACAAGAGATCATTTATAAAAATAAGAAAGAGTGTCGGAGACAAAACGGAGCCCTGGGGAACACCGGCATTTACAAAGTGAGTATCAGACTTGAATCCGTCCAAAACAACTTGAATTGAACGATTCGAAAGGTAGCTTCTAATCCATTGAAAGAGAGACTCATCGATCCCAAACGCACGCATTTTCGACAAAAGGGCTTCATGCCAA
Source organism: Eumerus sabulonum (assembly GCA_951905685.1). Lineage (NCBI taxonomy): Eukaryota > Metazoa > Arthropoda > Insecta > Diptera > Syrphidae > Eumerus > Eumerus sabulonum. The sequence goes on from CATOVK010000013.1 coordinate 30,954, forward strand.
ACCCTGTCAAATGCTTTCGAAATATCCAGTGCAACAATTTTGCTTTCACCTGCTTGGTGAAGCGAGTGATTCCACTTTTCAGCGAGATATGCCATCATATCACCAGTGGATCTGTTGCTGCGGAAACCGTATTGGCGGTCATTGAGGAGTTTCCGTGATTCAAGATATTTCATAAGCTGACGGTTAATCAGCGTTTCCATGACCTTGGAAAGAAGGGACGTTAGTGCAATGGGTCCGTAGTTGAAGGGAGAAGATGATTCGCCTTTTTTGGGTATAGGCTGGACAAATGCTGTTTTCCACCTACTCGGAAAGAGCCCAGAAGTGTAGGAAAGGTGAAAAAGCTTACGCAGTGGTTTTGCCAGCGTAGAAGAACACCTCTTCAGAGCTTTGGGGCTTTACCATCTGGACCAGCGGATTTGTGTATGTCGAGGTCTTTAAGAACCCTTGCGACTGTACGAGTGCGGAAGTGGATTAGTCCCATGGTGGAATTGACGCACTTTAGTACAGGCGGAGACAAGGTACAAGCTGGCAGCTGAGAACTGGTTGCGAAATTGGCAGCAAGTAGGTTAGCTTTGTCTAAGGGGGTGACAGCTGGAATGTCATTGTGGATGAGCGTCGATATAGACGACCTACTTGAGTTTTTTTACGTTTTTTACAAACGACCAGAAACTTTTGCTACCTTTGGGACATTGAAGGATTTTACGCCTTAATTTTTGGTCGGATTGGAATTTAATCCGTCGAATGTTGGTGTTGCAGTCATTTCTGGCTCGTATGTACTTTTTTTGGTTTTCCTCAGAACTGTTTGCCTTGTAGGCCCGAAAACTTAGCTCCCTGAGCCTAATAGCCTCTTTGCAGTTCGAGTCAAACTACGTATTATCCTTAGGCCTGGTGCTTTTAATCTTGCTGGGAATAAAATTTACCATGCCGATTCGGATAATGTTTACGATAATATCAGTTGCGGCGTCCACGTCGTTGTCGAGGAAGCACAACAACCAGTTAAAGATCCGAAAGAAGTTGTTAAGGCCGCACCAGTTGGCTTTCTCGTATAGCCATAGTGTTCGCTTAGGAGCTTTTTCTTTAACTGGATGGTGGGAGTTCGAGAATTTTGCTGATATCATGCAGTGGTCAGACAAGCCTAGGGGTTCCAATACATCGATCGTGTATTTGTCAGGCTGAGAGGTAAGAAACAAGTCCAGTGTGTTGGCGGTATGACCAGCAACATCGGGGATACGTGATAGCTCATTCACAAGTTGAGTTAAGTAATTTAACTCAGCAAAAATTTCAACATACCTTCCTTCGGGTGTTGTCTGTCCAGAATGTCGAAGCCACTGAGAATTGTGTACATTGAAATCGCCCGCTAAAACGATTTCAGTGGAGGGAACAGGGAAACAATTCTTTGGAGGAATCAGACAGTGCGTCGATGCATCAAATGTTGCATTCCTGTCTAGATTGGGGCTTCTATAAAGAAAACAGTAGTGGATGGAGTGCTTACGGAATATGAATTTAAGCCATATGTAATTAAATTCCGGGGTGGATGTTTGGCTATACTGTGGAAGTAACTGGTAAGCAATATCACTACGGACATAGATGGCGAGACCACGGCGAGAAACGAATAATGGCACTAAGCTATATCCAGGAAGACTGAAATCCGAAGGATCAGACTTTTCATCGACCTGTGTTTTACAAAGTGCCAAAACAGCCGGTTTGTGGCGAGAGAGATGGGTATACGTGAGTAGGGTGTTATAGGCGGTTCAAGCGCTTTTTGGTATGAAACGATGGTATGAAGTGATGGTATGAGGGGATTTGGTATGAAGCGATGGTATGAAGGGATTTGGTATGAAGCGGTTGAGGCGCTTTTTGGTATGAAGTGATGGTACGAAGGGTTTTGGTATGAAGGTGTTCTGGCGCTATGTAATTTGTTTATTTAAGTTGTGAATTTGCGTTGCGGTTAGGAAATGTATGGCGGTTCTCGCGCTATTTTAAGTTGTTTTTTGTCACGTGCTGGTTGTGTGCGTGCAAGGTCGTTATCATGTGACGTATTTAGAATAGGAATAGCAAAAGATATGTATATATTGTTACGCAAGGCTACGAAGATCTACTAACACATAGCATTCAATTTTAAGGGGAACAGATAAACTATATACATATCTATGTATTAGCAATAGATATGTGATGGTATGAAGAGTTTTGGTATGAGGCGGTTTAGGTGCTTTTTGGTATGAAGCGATGGTATGAAGGGATTTGGTATGAAGCGATGGTATGAAGGGATTTGGTATGAAGCGGTTGAGGTGCTTTTTGGTATGAAGGGGTTCTGGCGCTATTTAGTTTGTTTATTTAAGTTGTTTTGCGTGGTGGTTTAACACATAGCATTAAATTTTAAGGGAAACAGATAAACTATATACATATCTATGTATTAGCTATAGATATGTACATATTGCTACGCATTAGAGAATCTCGCTGTCATCTGTAGTGATTTACATATATAAATATGTATATTTTTGCGGAAATATATGGGGGTTCTGGCGCTATTTAATTTGTTTATTTAAGTTGTGAATTTGCGTTGGGGTTAGGAAATGTATGGGGATTTAGTCGCTATCTGTGTTGTGTGTGTGAATCAACGTGGAAATACTTTCGCAAATTAAAAAGTGGATGTGATTGATTCATTCTTGACAGATAAACTATATACATATATATGTATTAGCAATAGATATGTTCATATTGTTACGCATTAAAGAGATAGGTATAGAAGTATTTATTACAAGACAATATGAATATGGGGAATCGCGCTGTCATCTGTAGTGATTTACATATATATATATATATAATTTATGTTTGTACTTTTACAAACAAGAAAAAAAAATTGATTTTATGTTCTCCCAATGAGAACATCACCGAACAAAGGAAAGACTTTTAATTTTAGATGATATTTTTATTGTATGGACTTAAACTATTCTTAAGCGAACAATAACTAAACCGAACTGACATTGAACTTAACTAAGAACTTGAACTTGAACTGAACTCGAACTTGAACTTGAACTTGACTGAATCACATCTTAAAACTGAACTCATTCAGAAATGAACATGAAGTGTCTTAAATACTTTGTGCTGTTCTTCGACAGCGTCCCTTTTGTTGGACTTTGATCTTCATACATAAATCACGAGAACTATGTTGACGCAGCTGCATCCACTTGACTTCGGCTAAAAGCATTTGGCCATTAAGCCGCAGCTGTGTAAACAATGATCGTTCTCGTCTATTGGTTTGAAATTGCTTATGTTGCATATGATTTGACCGCAGCTTGTTTACATTGCGTACGGATCAAATCAATGCTGAAGTCGAGCTCTTGTGGGTGTACACAAGTTGGCTCTGATATAACACCTCCCCCTTTAGAGTCTTCTACGGGTTGGGAAGTGACTCGTGGAAGATTGATGTTATTTACAATCTTTTTATCTTTTTTTATAAAAATTTTACATAATAGAAATACTATAGGTATAGTCAATATAATTACTATTATCATTGTAATGGAATAGACATATGTTTTTGTTGTCTTTTGTTCATATGTCAACTCATTTATAAGTTCATTGTTTTTAATATTGTTATAGTGCAATTTTTCAAACGTTAGATTTGGCTTTTCAGTATAATTAATTGTTTTGATTGTATTGGGTATTATTACCTCATGTCTAAATTCTGTATTTTGATATGTTATATTATTTATTGTAATTTGGCAATTTTTTAGCTTTAACATGTATGTTTTTTCCAATACTATATTTTGTTTATTACAGTTTTGTTTCAGATTTTGTTTTCTTAGATTAATAGCAATAATGTGGTTCATTCCTACTGTTTTTACAGATTCTTTTGTATTTTTTACATATACACAATTAGTCATGTTTTCAGTTAATATGTTTCTTATACATTCATCATTCATTTCTGTTAAATCTTTTATTGTTTTTGTTGGAAAGTGTATTTTTTCATCTTTATTTAATATAAAATGATGATCAATTTGTATTTCTAAATAATCGTCTTTGTTCGGAATAGGGATTATTTGTATCTCTTTATATAATTCTTCAGATAGTCTTGGTACTTTAATGATGAATATAATGTTCGTTTTATATAAAGCTAAACTAAGATTTAGTTCTTCTAAATTGTTAATATTAATGTCGTATCTTCAGGAGGCCTAGAATTTGATGATGTTATTTGTTGGAATTTTTTCTTTTTCCTAAATTGATCTTTGTAAAGAATACGATTGGGATTTTTCTTAAATCTGTTACCTTCTTCTAGCGTGTATTTTTTATCAGATTTGTTAATTACCTTTACCTTTTTATGTTTTGGGGTTAATTTGTTTTTAATTTTCTCGGGTTCCGTTATCTTTGCATAACGTTCATCTATTTCCTCATTTTTTCTGTTAATGTTTAATTTATTTAATATTTTAGTTTTATTTTCCTCAATACGCTTATAGATTAGCCCATTGTCGATTTTATTGAAATGTACGTCTATAGGTTTCTCTTTGATTGTTAAATGAATTACATTATTATAAGTGTCTATTGCTTTGATAGAATGTTCTATTGGTTCAACCTCTTCATTGGCTTCTTGTATTTGACTCAAAATTCGAATGTGTTCGTTGAGTGTACTATGAAGGCGTTCTATATCAGAATTACCTGTATGACGATTAGCTGTACAATAATGAACATTGATTTCATTATTTTCTAAGAAATTTTTTAAGGTTTCAGAGACAAAAGCGTTTTCGTTATCGAGGGTTATTTGTTTAGGTTTTTTCATATAAGTAAAGATCTTCATTAATGCGTTTAAAACATCTGTATATGTTTTATGTTTTATTGGTTCAATAGCCGCATATTTACTTAATTTATCTATACATGAAAGATATTTTTTATTGTTGTTTAGAAACCATATATCTATGTGATAATGTTCATTAGGACTTTTGGGAGTTTCCGTTTTTTCATAAGGTAACTTTATTGGATTTCTTTCAATTTTGGTCATACATAGATGGCAATTATTTATTTGTTTATTTATGAGGGTTTTTAAATTATGCTCCTTTCATGCTCCTTTGCAATATTTGAATAGATTTTCTATTCTCCAACTTCCATTTATCTTGGAATTTCTTAAAGGTGTCTTCGTCTTCTATATAAATACCATTTAACATACTGATGTCTACTTCTTTAATAATATCTTCAAAGTCCTTCTCCTTAAATTCTCTGCGTGTGAATACAATTCTTCTCTTCCCAATATGTGGATAAATAATATTTGTTTCTTCATAATTTTCGCTGACTTTAACAATTATTTGTCGATTGAAAATATTGATCGGTTTCTCACTTATAGGAATTAACTTTGAATTATCTGATTCGGCACTATGTTGCGTAATTAGATCGTCTTCTCCCAACATATTTATTTTCACGCGAGAGAGGGCGTCGGCTACTTTGTTTTCTTTCCCTTGTATATATTGAATATTAAAGCCATACTCTCCTAACTTAATTTTCCATCTTTGGAGCTTTGAATTTGGTTCTTTCAAATTTGAAAGCCAAACTAACAGACGATGATCAGTTCTTACAGTGAACTTGCGTCCATATAAATAATGACGAAACTGTGCGGTTGCCCAAACTATTGCAAGAAGTTCTTTCTCGATTGTGCTATAATTGCATTCATGTTTATTTAAGGTACGTGAAGCAAATGAGAGGGGTCCATGTGCTTGACTTAACACGGCTCCAATGGCAAAGTTACTTGCGTCGGTAGTTAGAGTAAATTCTTTTGAAAAATCTGGGTGCCTATTTATTAGGTCATTTGTCATTAAAGTTTTTAATTTATCAAAAGATTCTCTGTAGCTTTCGTTCTCAGTATTTATTTTGCTACCCTTTTTAAGGCATAACGTCATTGGTTTTATAATCGCTGCGTAGTCAGAGATAAACTTGCGGTAATATCCGGTTAATCCTAAGAAGGATTGAATTTCTTTGACTGTCTTTGGAATAGGGAAATTCTTTACTGTCTCAATTTTTTGGGGATTTGGCTTAACACCATTTGGAGTCACCACATGCCCTAAGAACTCTGTTTCTTTACGTAGAAATTCAGATTTATTCAATGATACTTTAAGATTTGCGTTCTTAAGTGTATCTAGAATTTTATGGAGTGAATCCATATGTTCTTGTAGGCTTGAGGAAAATATGATGATATCATCCAGATAAACATAGCATATTTTCCCTATGTAGTCCTTCAAGACTTCATTCATAAGTCTTTGAAAGGTTGCGGGTGCATTCTTTAAGCCGAATGGCATCCGTGTAAACTCATAGTGTCCAGATAGAGTGCTAAATGCCGTTTTCTCTCTGTCTTTAGGTTCTACTTCTATTTGATAGAAACCTTTTGTTAGATCCAGTGTAGAGAAATACACTGCATGTCCTAATTTGTCTAATATTGAGTCCATGTTTGGTATAGGATATTTATCTTCCTTAGTTACATTATTTAATTTTCTATAATCGATGACCATGCGCCACTCTTTATTACCAGCGTGGTCTTCTTTTTTAGGTACGACCCAGATTGGGGCGTTATAAGGTGAAGTAGAATGCCGAATTATTTTTGATTCAAGCATTTCTTTTATTTGCCTATCCACTTCCTTTTTGTGGATCTCAGGATATCTATATATCCTCGTGTAAATAGGAGAATTATCTTCCGTAGGGATGTTGTGTTTTACGTGGTTCGTAAACGACAGATCATCGCCTTTTTTGTAAAATGCTTTATCGCATTCTTTTATTACTTTAAATAATATTTTCTTTTCTTCATTATTTAAGTGATCTGTTCGAAGATCCTTATTGATTTCATTATTTAGCATGGAATCCATAGGTTTTATTTCATTAAAATAATTTACCGTTTTTTCATATTCTTTCTCTTCATTTTCACTGAGGAAAATAGGTATGATTTCGTTATTCAATTTTAATGTTTTATTTTTGTAATTTATTTCTCCGTCATTCGGAATCAAAATATTGTTTCCAATTAGTCCATTATACTCTTCATTGAAGTTATGTACTTGGAATTCACAATCATTTTTGACCGATAATGCAAATTTATTCTTTGGTATTACGACGTCTTTTGTGACAACTATTGGGTTTCCTGCTGTTTTTATTGTCATTGGCTTATTACGCCATTTTGCATATTCCCTTGGTGAATCTTGTTCACGCAAAAGACTATTAGTTGCTCCAGTATCAATGAGGAGTCTTATGGTTACATTCCCTTTTTCTAATTTAATATAGGGAAGAGAGGTTCCGAGGCTGAATGCTGAAAATTTGCTTCCGTTTGGGTTTTTCCTACATAACTAGCTACATGTGCACGCCTAATTTGGGATGATGAAGGATCAACATCCATGGGTTCAGGTTTTTGAGGAAATTGTTTATAATTATTTCTGTTATGATTATAATTATTTTTGTTATCGTGATAATTACTATAATTGTTTCTGGGTATGTATTGTTTTGGTTGCCAGTTATTAAAATTTTGTTTCTTATTATTGTTAAATGTATTTTTATCTCGAGTTTTTGTTTCGAATCTATTCTGCCTATCTATTTCCTGAGGACGAGTAATAAAACCTGCATGATTAAGTTCATGAATTGCTAATTCCATTGTATTTGGTTTTAGGGCATAGAGGATTGTCCTCATGTGTATCGGTAAGCGTTCCTTAAAAATATTCAAAGCTGTTTCATTATTTTTAGTAATATCAGAAATATTATTTTCTTGGAGGCATTTCTGATTTAACAATGAAAGGGTTTTTTGGATGTAATTATAAAATTTATTAACATCACCTCTATATTGAGAACCTCTTAGTTCTTCATACAATTGGTTGCTATTTTTAAAGCCACCAAAATTTTCAATTAACATGGACTTAATATCAGTCCATTTTGTCAAGTGAGGATGTATTTCTATGCTTTGCCTGGCCCTACCTATAAATTTAGATTTCAACAGATTTATACACATTCGTTGACCTTGGTCATTGTATGTTAGTAGAGTAGGTATAATGTCGTCGACATTCTGAATGAATATTGGCAAATCTTCAGTTTTGCCGTCAAAGTTTTGGAGTCGTTCAATGTATTTCAGTGGGTTCAGTTCTAAACATCTTAAGTTTAAACTATTATTATTGTTACCTATTGCTGGTGGTACGGCTGCTGCTGCTTCCATGTTGACTTGAATGTTGAGTTTTCGTTGAATGTTGAATAAACCAGCTCTTTGTTCACGCTGCGAATCTCGTCTGATTCGATTGATGTTTTTCTTCATTAACACGTTGGGCTACAAGGATCTAAAGCCAGTTGTCTTCCTTCTTTAGTATTCGATCACGTTGCGGCTTTTATCTTACCTTTTAATAATTTTTTTTTTTTTTTTTTTTTGTCTGTCTATAATGTTTCACTCACTGTTCACTATCGGTTCGAAATTATTTCCTCTCTATGAGGTTTTGTATCATTAACCATATGCGTTGGTAATGGGATACTAAATACTTTCTTCTTGTTCGCTGAATTTCAGTTAAGATGGCTAAAGAAATCGATATTCGTTCGATTCTTTTACACCTTTCACTTTTCGAATATTGTTCAACAATTTATCACTTATTAAAATCCTTTTACGGTTCGTACACGGGATCTCATCTCTTCATTAATTTTCGCTTAAGTCTTTAGTGAGATCCTACCGACTGCGCCATTTATGTTTGTACTTTTACAAACAAGAAAAAAAATTGATTTTATGTTCTCCCAATGAGAACATCACCGAACAAAGGAAAGACTTTTAATTTTAGATGATATTTTTATTGTATGGACTTAAACTATTCTTAAGCGAACAATAACTAAACCGAACTGACATTGAACTTAACTAAGAACTTGAACTTGAACTGAACTCGAACTTGAACTTGAACTTGACTGAATCACATCTTAAAACTGAACTCATTCAGAAATGAACATGAAGTGTCTTAAATACTTTGTGCTGTTCTTCGACAGCGTCCCTTTTGTTGGACTTTGATCTTCATACATAAATCACGAGAACTATGTTGACGCAGCTGCATCCACTTGACTTCGGCTAAAAGCATTTGGCCATTAAGCCGCAGCTGTGTAAACAATGATCGTTCTCGTCTATTGGTTTGAAATTGCTTATGTTGCATATGATTTGACCGCAGCTTGTTTACATTGCGTACGGATCAAATCAATGCTGAAGTCGAGCTCTTGTGGGTGTACACAAGTTGGCTCTGATATAACATATATATATATATATATATATATATATAATATATATAATTTGTTTATTTAAGTTGTGAATTTGCGTTGGGGTTAGGAAATGTATGGGGATTTAGTTGCTATCTGTGTTGTGTGTGTGAATCAACGTGGAAATACTTTCGCATATTAAAAGTGGATGTGAGTGATTCATTCTTGACAGTATATGTTACATATCTATGTATCTATAAATATTACTTAGCGTTTCAAATACATATACATACATACACACACATACACACATACACAAATATATATAAATATTACTGGAATAGTATAAACAAATGACCCATTACATTAAATTGTTCTGTAAGCAACAATTAATCAGTGCGAACAGCGCTATTTAATTTGTTTATTTAAGTTGTGAATTTGCGTTGGGGTTAGGAAATGTATGGAGATTCAGGCGCTATCTCTGTTGTGTTTTTGTCGCGTGCTGGTTTTGTCGGAGGATTTAGTCGCTATCTGTGAAGGTCGTTATCATGCGACGTATTTAGAATAGCAATAGATATGTACATATTGTTACGCGCAAAGCGTGCCGAGTAGCGTATGCCGAGTTTCACTATGCCGAGTAGCGTGTGCCGAGTTTGGGTTCACTCTTCTCTCTCTCTCTCTCTCTCTATGCTTCGCTGATTTCATGGGGGGGGGACAATTTTAATCATGTTCTGCGTTTTTTTTTAGTTCCCGGTGTAAACATATTTTTCGGGACAAAACGGAAGATCATTATGTATATCGTTATGCGTTAGATCTTCGTAAGAGAAGGAGAACACACACATCGATTCCGAGTAAATCGATCTGTTGGATAAACCATCGCTTTAGCAGCATCCCAATATATATAAATAGGGGAAGTTCCTGTTCAATGTGACATTGCGATAGTAATAACGAACCCGATTTAAGATACGGCATATAATTTATTAGTGCATATTAAAAGTGTCAACGAGTAGAGTAAATTAGTTTCAGGTATGGTATTATATAATATTAATAAATATATATCTATGTATGTATATGTATGTGTGTATACTTAGTTATAAGTATATATTAAAAAGTGTTATAATTATCGATATCATTCGTTTCAGTACAGTGTATATCTATAGTACGGATTAAAAAAAAAAAAAAAAAAAAGCAGAAAATGTTTCAATGTGGAAAGTGTCAAAGACGGTTTTGGGATAAATCTTTTTTTGTCCGACATCGAAAGCTTAATCGATGTACAGTGTTGGCAAAAACTAAAGCACGGGATGATATCCCTTTGTATAAAACTAAAGAAAATTAAAAAAAATTAACGATAACTTTTGAGTTTTTATTTTTTTCTAACCAAAATATATTTAAACTTCAATTTACAACTAACATTTCTATTAATACTCTTAACCTATTTAAATAAAAACAATTCAAACAAAAATTCATCAAAAAGTAGCTGGACAAAACTAAAGCACGGGCACCCTTTAATGGAAACAGTTAACCCGTGTTTATTTAATCTTAGCATTTGTATCGAATTTACTGTTTTTTTTTTTCTAAAGCATGATCCGAACAATAGAAAGAGTTAGTAATTGCATGTCTCGTGCGGTGTTATTCAGTTGTGTAGTGCAATTAAGAAATAAAATAAAAAAAGTGAGAAAATGGCGCGAAATAACTATTCTCAGCAATTAAAAGAAAAAATAGTGTCCGATTTTAATAATGGTGAATCAGTGGTGCACATCGGAAATAAACTTGGTATAAGCCACACAGTGATTTCGCGCATAATTAGTCGATTTCGTACTCGGGGAACTGTCAAAACGGTTCATAGTGGCGGTAGACCCCGAAAAACGACTAGTTATGACGATAGAATGATAATTAGGATGATCAAAAAGGACCCCTTCAAATCATCTAGATGCATAAGGGACGAATTAAGTCTAGAGGTCTCAAGCAGGACGATACGGCGAAGAGCGGTTGATGGTGGCTTAAAATCATATCGACCCATAAAAAAGCCATTTATTTCTGGGAAAAATCGACGAGCAAGACTTGAATTTGCGACGGTACATTTGAACTGGACGGTGGCTAAATGGAAAACGGTACTTTTTTCAGATGAATCTAAATTTAATTTAAGAAGCTCTGACGGATTTCGGACAGTACGAAGACCAAAGGGAGAACGCTTAAATCCTCGCTTTATAAAAAGCACAATAAAGCACGGGGGAGGCAATATTATTGTCTGGGAATGTTTTTCCAGCCAAGGAGTCGGGCCAATTCACAGGGTAAATGGTAAAATGGATCGTTTCATGTACCGAGAGATTCTTCAAAACGTCATGCTTCCTCATGCAGAGGAGGATATGCCGTTGCGATGGATCTTTCAACATGATAACGATCCCAAGCATACAGCTAACTGTGTTAAGAATTGGCTTTCTGAAAGCCATATTAACGTTATGAAATGGCCAGCACAATCGCCTGATCTCAACCCCATAGAGAATCTATGGGAGATTGTAGATCGGCGAATCGATCGCACTAATTGCCCAAATTTAGACTCCTTGTTTCACCAAACACAAATTGCCTGGAATAACATACCCCAGACAATAATTGATAATCTTATTGACTCTATGCCTAGACGCTGTGCTGCAGTTATCCAAAGCAAGGGTTACGCCACCAAATATTAATAATAAATTATAATATTAATTTTTTACTCGTAAATTTAAGATCGTGCTTTAGTCTTATCCAGCTACTTTTTGATGAATTTTTGTTTGATTTGTTTTTATTTAAATAGGTTAAGAGTATTAATAGAAATGTTAGTTGTAAATTGAAGTTTAAATATATTTTGGTTAGTAAAAAATAAAAACTCAAAAGTTATCGTAAATTTTTTTAATTTTCTTTAGTTTTATACAAAGGGATATCATTCCGTACTTTAGTTTTGGCCAACACTGTATCTACAAAATAGATGCTTGTGAATTGAGTGAAGGTCGACAGTTGCCGCAGCAGCAGCAGGAGACTTCACTGATGTTAGATGTGCAATCCAAAAGTAAAAAACTTAAGCAGACTATTTACAAAAGATGTTTATTTTGCGAAGAGGATGTTGAGGAGAGGCTTTGGTCTCAACATCAACGCAAAAACTCACATAAAACAAAGGCTAAGCAGATTCTAAGGGAGAATGTCTATAGTATAACAAGCGCTTTCAAAAATCGCATTAAGACATTTCACATTTCTAATAATGATGAGAGCATATTGAATGTAGAAGTCCTATATGAAAAAAACATGTATTTGATTACCGAGCTGTTGGAAAACGAATTGGAAGTTTTGCATGCTTTTAAATTTAATATGGAATTATTTACGGTGTTCGTGAAGCATACAAAGGAAAATGACGATGTGATCCAGGATATTAAAAGTATGCAGACCAAGATGTATACGATCCTAGAAAAAAGCGATTTATCTGAAAAATTAAACGCTACTATCAATGACATCAAGGTTAAACTAGAGGAATTCCAGGAAAGAGATAGCGGATGGGCTTTGTTGTCATTCCTGAGAATCGAAATAAATATTAATAAATACGATCCGCTTCGGGCTTCTACCTATCTTAATCTACCACCGCAGTTATTGATCAAACATGCTTGTATAAATGTGAAAAACACCGATGAATACTGTTTCAAATGGTCTGTTATATCGGCTTTGGATAGCAAAGTTAAATATAATCATGAGAGACCATCATCATATGCAATTCGCGATATAACCAGTGACATAATACAAGTTAATGGTGAAATTCTTTGTTTTAGAAATACGCAATTTCCTCTTGCGATCAAAGATATACATATATTCGAGTTGAATAATCCAACAATCAGTGTAAACGTGTTCGGTTATGAAATCAACGATAAGAATGAATGTTATTTAATTGGACCCTACTATCATACGACCGAGGAAAAGACAAAACATATTAACTTGCTTTATTGCGAAAGTTCTGATAGCGATCTAACGCATTATGTGTACATCAAACATATGTCGCGTTTAATGAGAAGTCAAATAACTAAGAGGGAACAACGAATGCATCTTTGTAATGGGTGCTTACAACGATTCCCTAATGAATCCCGTCTGCTGCAACACAAAAGTGAATGTCGGAAGCTGATTACGATTATGCCGGATGAAGGAAACAAAATACTCAAGTTTGTCAAACACAATCGAAAGCAACGAGTTCCATTTGTTGTGTATGCCGACTTTGAGTCTATTCTATTACCTGTGAGTCATTGCATGCCGAATCCAGAATCTTCGTCAACAATTAATGTACAACAACACATACCCTGTGCGTTTTCGTATTTCATTAAGTGCTCATTTGATGATAATGTAAATAGACACAGAACATTTGTTGGTGAGAAATTACATTTAGTTACATACATGCTATCAAAAACAAAAAATAACCAATGTCTCCTTCGTATTTTTATAGGAGACAATTCATCTGATGAATTTGTAAAGATGCTGGTTGAAGACTTAAAATACCTATATAGGGAGTACATGGAGAAACCAAAAGCGATGAATCAATTGACAGATGTTGAGAACTACAACCATCATAATGCTTCAATATGTTGGATATGTAATCGTAGTTTTAGTCAGACCGATATAAGAGTAAAAGATCATTGCCACTTCACGGGTGCATATAGAGGAACTGCACATAGACAGTGTAATTTAGATTTCCAAAAGCCAAATTTTTTCCCAATACTTTTACATAATTTTTCGGGCTACGACTGTCATCTTTTTGTGAAAAGTTTAAGTAATATTGATGGTGAAATAACAATTATTCCATTAAATAAAGAAAATTATATATCACTTTCCAAGCGAGTGCATCTAGACGCAAATAACACCTTTGAAATTAGGTTTTTAGATTCATTTCGATTTCTTCAGTCGAGTATAGATTCGTTAGCAAATAATTTATCTGAAGATGATTTCATTATAGGCAAAAGGTAGGTAAAGTGAATCGGCGGCTATAGCCAGCCGACACATATATAGTGAATCGGCGGCTATAGCCAGCCGACACATATATAGTGAATCGGCGGCTATAGCCAGCCGACACATATATAGTGAATCGGCGGCTATAGCCAGCCGACACATATATAGTGAATCGGCGGCTATAGCCAGCCGACACATCGGCTACATATATAGTGGGTCGGCGGCTATCGCCAGCCGACACATATATAGTGAATCTACATATATAGTGGGTCGGCGGCTATAGCCAGCCGGCCACATATATAGTGGGTCGGCGGCTATGGCCAGCCGACACATATATAGTGAATCGGCGGCTATAGCCATCCGGCCACATATACAGTGGGTCGACGGCTATAGCCAGTTGGCCACATATACAGTGGTTCAGCGGCTATAGCCAGCCGGCCACACATATAGTGGGTCGGCGGCTATAGCCAGCCGGCAACATATATAGTGCGTCGGCGACTATAGCCGAACACAAAATTGTTAAAAATCATAAAATAACAGTTGATACTAACAAAAGAAAGGTCCATAAACAAAAGGTTAAGAAAGGACGCAAAGTGGCTTTATCTGGCAGCAATGAATAATTATTTTGGTTCCTTTATGCATAACATTGTGAGTGTATTTATGAATGTTTTACGCTTAATAATAATGATTATCGGATTAAAGAATATAATTCTTGATCAGATTCAGGTCGGAGTCATTTTCTTCAACCAAATTTCTTATCCGTGCTTTGAACCAAAACAAATCACCCTTAACACATTTTAAAATAACAACAACGAAAACTGAGTATCCAATCAGAAGAAGAGTTCGTCCAAAGCAATATATAACAAGAACAGCATACATTCCTTTCAATCAACTGGGAACTCACTGAGACGACTCGTAGCTAGAGACACACAAACCTGTAAGCAATAGTGATCAACACACAAACCTGTGCCTAATAGTGATAAACACACAAACCTGTAAGCAATAATGGTAAACACATAAACCTTAATAAAACTGAGACGTACTCGTAGCAAGAGACACACAAACCTGTACGTAATAGTGATAAACACACAAATCTGTAAGCAATAATGGTAAACACACAAACCTTAATAAAAAACATGCTGGGCGAAATGTGCAAAAAACGCCAGCGACCCCAGAGGTAAAACACATACATGTCAATAACAAATCCCAATCACTTCTTACCCCTTGCCAGATGAATTAGCTTTGAATGAGGACAAACCGAATTCAACCTCCGACAACGATCCGATATCACAAAAAAGAGAGCAAAACAATCCACCACTCGCCGCACCCTTGAACTTAAGCAATTAATTCTCTCGATTCACACTTAAAGGGGAGGAGTTACATACCATCGCTTTCTCCAACTTTGCTGTACGTAGTACGTAGTACAGTTTGAAACTCAAACACGTGAGTGTATCAAGAGAACGCTGATTTGTTATAAGAGACAGCAAAAAGTCCGAATAGCGAGGGGAGCGTATATTTGCAGGGATAATGATTAGCAGTGACCAATGGGAACGGTCACTGCAGGTTATTGGGTAGAATGCTATATTTGAAGAGATTTCGTAGCACAATTTGCAACTCAAACAAGTGAGTGCATCAAGCGAATGCTGGTTCTTTACAAGAGACAGCAGAGAGTCCGAATATAGAGGAGAACGTATATTTGCTGGGATAATGATTAGCAGTGATCAATGGGAACGGCCACTGCAGGTTATTGGGTAGAATGCTTTATTTGAAGAGAGAAAAAGGGTTAAATGACTGAATGAGAGAATTCGTAGCACAGTTTGATACTCAAACAAATGAGTGCATCAAGCGAATGCTGGTTCTTTACAAGAGACAGCAGAGTGTCCGAATATAGAGGAGAACGTATATTTGCAGGGATAATGATTAGCAGTGACTAATGGGAACGGTCACTGCAGGCACGTGAAACTGAAATTAGAGTAGTGTGTCGGTGTGCGCAATCGAACAGTGTGCGTAGGGTGAGTAGGTATAAACACAATCTATTGGCTGTGATTCAAATTGATATAATTTTCACCTTTCAGAGGATTTCCTTTTAAACAAGTTTCGATTTTGCCTGCTGGTGGAAGAAGAATTCAGAACAAATTTTCGATACTAATGTATCTGGTATGGAGGTAGACTATGGACCATTTTTCTTTCATTGTGCAAGTTGTAAAAAATTTAATCACAGTAAGGAAATTTGTAGTTCGGATGAGAACCCACGGACATTTTTTGAGTCAGGTTTTTGTTCAGATAAATGTTTTAATATTGAGTGTGTCAAGTCCTACAAATACCTTGGGGTTCTGCTTGACTGGAAGATGGATTGGTCTGCTCATACGGCTGCTCTTAAGAAGTATCTTGTGGCTGCCACAAGACAAATTTACTTTTGAAAAGGTATTGCTCACGTGAACGCTTAAAGTGTATTTATTATAGTTTAGTGCATTCCAAGCTTGAATATGGCATAGTCTCATGGGGTGGAACACACCAAAATAAAACTAATCCACTTCTGATTTCTCAAAAACACGTTATTCGTCTTATCTGTAATAAAAACCGTCGACATGATAGCCTAACCCTCTTCAGAAGCATCAAAGTCTTACCTCTAAAACACTTGTATTTCTATAAATTATTAAAGATTTTTTTTGCTAGATCTGGATATTTATTGAGCCGATGCTCTTCTAACTATAACCTTAGAGTAAACAATCAACATCTTGCTATAGTACCACATCACAACTTGCAAATTTTTTTAAATTTTTACACGTCAATTGCTCCACGACTATTTAATAAATTACCTACTAGTATTAGAATAATAAGAAATAAATCCATTTTTCTCAAAAAAGTAAAACTTTGGCTCTTCGGCTTAAACTATAATGCTAGATATTAATAAATTACTAACTGTAACCATTTAAGTACATATTCTGTTGCGTGCTTTTCCATATTTCTTTCACGCTATATTGTTATAATTATTATTTGATTGTAGAACAATAAAAACGATTAAGCTTGTAAAAAATATAACATATGTATGTATATGTATAAGAACAAATCTTGTCGTAACCCCACCCCACCACTTTAAAATATATAGTATTCTTATAATAAGGTTACTCCAGCTGCATTCGCCTCTAGTTCCTTATGTACAATAGATTGCAGCTTCTTTATTAATTCACTGTGTTAAATGTTTTATCATATTATAGCTTTGTATTCCATCATAACGTTATGTATCAACACATTATGCATTAGTAAAGAAAGAAATAAATCGAAATTGAAATTGAATTGTTCACGCTATAAGATTGTGGAATTCCCTACCTTTGTCAAAAAAAAAAAAAAAAAAAAAAAAATGATGTGTTAACAATTTAGGCTTCGGTATGGGGGATATTACCGTCACGCGTAACCGAAATTAGTAGTAGTGTGTCGCTGTGTGTAATCGAACTAGGGATTAGTACTACGTCAGGGTGCGTAGGCTGAGTAGGTATAAACACAAGTCTATTGTCTGTGATTAATCTATGGCTATGCGTTAATAAGTTTGTGCGTTGCGTGTTGCCAAACTGCACACATACACACGAAAGCTTTAGCAGGCACATCAAAACGTAAGGTGAATACTTATTCAACTCGGCTATTGTTCGCCAAATGAACCAAATGAATAAACCATGTGAGGTGAATGGTGATCTGCTTAAGTATGACACTTGGCTGAGTGTTTGTAAATCCTGTCGTGGCGTAATTGGTTGAATCGCAGATTAATGCAGCACGCCTGTTCGTATCCTGGCTATGTAAGAGGTACCTTTTTATTTTCAATTATTTTTATCTTTTTCGTCGTTATTATCTAGGCCACATACATATATAGTGGGTCGGCGGCTATAGCCAGCCGGCCACATACATAGCGAATCGGAGGCTATAGCCAGCCGACACATACATAGTGAATCGGCGGCTATAGCCAGCCGGCCACATACTTATATAGTGGGTCGGCGGCTATGGCCAGCCGACACATATATAGTGAATCGGCGGCTATAGCCATCCGGCCACATATATAGTGGGTCGGCGGCTATAGCCAGCCGACACATATATAGTGAATCGGCGGCTATGGCCAGCCGACACATACATATATAGTGAATCGGCGGCTATAGCCAGCCGACACATATATAGTGAATCGGCGGCTATAGCCAGCCGACACATATGTATATAGTGAATCGGCGGCTATGGCCAGCCGACACATATATAGTGAATCGGCGGCTATAGCCAGCCGACACATACATATATAGTGAATCGGCGGCTACAGCCAGCCGACACATATATAGTGAATCGGCGGCTATAGCCAGCCGACACATATATAGTGAATCGGCGGCTATAGCCAGCCGACACATATATAGTGAATCGGCGGCTATAGCCAGCCGACACATATATAGTGAATCGGCGGCTATAGCCAGCCGACACATATATAGTGAATCGGCGGCTATAGCCAGCCGACACATATATAGTGAATCGGCGGCTATAGCCAGCCGACACATATATAGTGAATCGGCGGCTATAGCCAGCCGACACATATATAGTGAATCGGCGGCTATAGCCAGCCGACACATATATAGTGAATCGGCGGCTATAGCCAGCCGACACATATATAGTGAATCGGCGGCTATAGCCAGCCGACACATATATAGTGAATCGGCGGCTATAGCCAGCCGACACATATATAGTGAATCGGCGGCTATAGCCAGCCGACACATATATAGTGAATCGGCGACTATAGCCAGCCGACACATATATAGTGAATCGGCGGCTATAGCCAGCCGACACATATATAGTGAATCGGCGGCTATAGCCAGCCGACACATATATAGTGAATCGGCGGCTATAGCCAGCCGACACATATATAGTGAATCGGCGGCTATAGCCAGCCGACACATATATAGTGAATCGGCGGCTATAGCCAGCCGACACATATATAGTGAATCGGCGGCTATAGCCAGCCGACACATATATAGTGAATCGGCGGCTATAGCCAGCCGACACATATATAGTGAATCGGCGGCTATAGCCAGCCGACACATATATAGTGAATCGGCGGCTATAGCCAGCCGACACATATATAGTGAATCGGCGGCTATAGCCAGCCGACACATATATAGTGAATCGGCGGCTATAGCCAGCCGACACATATATAGTGAATCGGCGGCTATAGCCAGCCGACACATATATAGTGAATCGGCGGCTATAGCCAGCCGACACATATGTATATAGTGAATCGGCGGCTATAGCCAGCCGACACATATATAGTGAATCGGCGGCTATAGCCAGCCGACACATATGTATATAGTGAATCGGCGGCTATAGCCAGCCGACACATATGTATATAGTGAATCGGCGGCTATAGCCAGCCGACACATATATAGTGAATCGGCGGCTATAGCCAGCCGACACATATATAGTGAATCGGCGGCTATGGCCAGCCGACACATATATAGTGAATCGGCGGCTATAGCCAGCCGACACATATATAGTGAATCGGCGGCTATAGCCAGCCATCACATATATAGTGAATCGGCGGCTATAGCCAGCCGACACATATATAGTGAATCGGCGGCTATAGCCAGCCGACACATATATAGTGAATCGGCGGCTATAGCCAGCCGACACATATATAGTGAATCGGCGGCTATAGCCAGCCGACACATATATAGTGAATCGGCGGCTATAGCCAGCCGACACACATATAGTGAATCGGCGGCTATAGCCAGCCGACACATATATAGTGAATCGGCGGCTATAGCCAGCCGACACATATATAGGGAATCGGCGGCTATAGCCAGCCGACACATATATAGTGAATCGGCGGCTATAGCCAGCCGACACATATATAGTGAATCGGCGGCTATAGCCAGCCGACACATCGGCTACATATATAGTGGGTCGGCGGCTATCGCCAGCCGACACATATATAGTGAATCTACATATATAGTGGGTCGGCGGCTATAGCCAGCCGGCCACATATATAGTGGGTCGGCGGCTATGGCCAGCCGACACATATATAGTGAATCGGCGGCTATAGCCATCCGGCCACATATACAGTGGGTCGACGGCTATAGCCAGTTGGCCACATATACAGTGGTTCAGCGGCTATAGCCAGCCGGCCACACATATAGTGGGTCGGCGGCTATAGCCAGCCGGCAACATATATAGTGCGTCGGCGACTATAGCCGAACACAAAATTGTTAAAAATCATAAAATAACAGTTGATACTAACAAAAGAAAGGTCCATAAACAAAAGATTAAGAAAGGACGCAAAGTGGCTTTATCTGGCAGCAATGAATAATTATTTTGGTTCCTTTATGCATAACATTGTGAGTGTATTTATGAATGTTTTACGCTTAATAATAATGATTATCGGATTAAAGAATATAATTCTTGATCAGATTCAGGTCGGAGTCATTTTCTTCAACCAAATTTCTTATCCGTGCTTTGAACCAAAACAAATCACCCTTAACACATTTTAAAATAACAACAACGAAAACTGAGTATCCAATCAGAAGAAGAGTTCGTCCAAAGCAATATATAACAAGAACAGCATACATGTAGGGCCGAGGAGTGGAAAGAAAATACAAAGTAAATCGCCAAAGTAAAACGCAATCAAAGTAGCAGAGGAAAAGCCGTATGAAAAGAGAAAAAACAAAGTCAGAGGCAATCAAAGCAGTAGAGGAAAAGTCGCGAAGTTGGCAAGTCACCGATAAGTTTGTTTTGCTTTTTATGTCAAATAAAATAACTATTTCTTAATCGAAGAGGAATTAATTAAATTGTACTAAATTGATTTAAAATAAAGCCATATTGTTATTTTTACTTCGTTGCACAAACTACATGGTGTCAGAAGTGGGATACGTTCACACACGTCGCCGTTGCTCATCAGTTCGTCGTATTTCGTCGAGCAAAGGGAAATTAAATGAGTTATCTTAAATGAATGTTCTCGAAGATATCGAATCTTTAACCACCAAACAGTTACAGCAAATATTAATACAGCGTGGCTTGTCCTACCGATATAACCTGAAAACGGAACTAGTGGCACGACTCCGTGCTTCATTGGAAAACGAAAAAGAACAACCACAAGATTTTCAAGCAAGCCCTGAACTCGATTCTGATACATCATCCTTGTCGTCGTCTGCTTCATTTTCATCAACTATGTCTGTAAAAGGGGAGCCTGTTCAGAACAATTATCAATTCAAAGATGTCGAAGAGTCCTTAGAAAAGTTTGATGGGGAATCTATGGACGTCGAATTATGGCTCTCGGACTTCGAAAGTGTTTCGCTAGTTTGTTGCTGGAATGAAGTACAAAAATTTCTATATGCGAGGCGATTGTTATCCGGTGCAAGTAGATTAGCAGTCGAGTCAGAACCGGGTATTTCTAGCTGGCAGAAGTTGAAGGAGTTACTTCTTAAAGAGTTTGGGGGTAAGGCAACAGAGAACGTTCATCAACTGCTAGCAGAATCAACGAAAAATCCCTCTGAATCCTATATTGAGTACTTTTATAGACTTAAAAAAACAGCAGCAAGAGGAAAAATAGAGATTTCACATCTAATAGGCTACATAATAAGTGGCATCCCCGACAGCGCAACAAACAAAGGCATTTTATATCAGTCGCAGACTCTAGACCAACTCAAGGGAAACTTAAGAGCATATGAAGCAATGAAAAGTGAGCAGGATAAGGAGAAGAAAAGGAACGATCAACAACTGCAGACTACTACAAGCAATCTTAAAAGACAAGAAAACGTCCCTCATAAGTTGAAGCGGTGTACAAACTGTGGAGCTAGGTCGCACACCCATGGAAATTGTCCTGATAAATCGAAAGGTATGAGATGTTTTTATTGTAATGATTTTGGGCACATCGCTCCAAAATGTCCTAAGAAAGCATCAGTCAGTATTATTAGAGCAGAAGTGCCTGATTTCTCAGTTCAAGTCGAGGTAGGAGGGGAGAATTATCGCGCACTTATAGATACTGGGAGTGACATTTGTATCATCAAGAAGGATCTGAAGGATAAGTTAGGTATATCAACATACGAAGAGCCAGGCATTCCTGTTGTTGGATTTGCCCGAAACAGCAAAATGACCTTAGGAGCAGTATCCATTGATGCCGTCATTGATTTACAGTCTTACCAATTGGTTTGTCATGTAGTTCCGAGCGATTGGTTAAATACAGATATAATAATCGGTAAGAATTTCTTTATGAATGCTTCGTTAGTTATCGAAAATGGGAAGCCTATAATATTTAAAGCTGATAACGACCGAACATTCTTAGCTCAAGTCAATGTAATACATTGCGATTCGTATCCGGAGAGTTTGGATAACGTAAACCGCAAGTTCAAAGAGCAAATCGTATCTTTGGTTAAAGCTTATCGCCCGCAAAAGGAAGCAGATTACGAAGAAGTTGAGATGAAAATTTCCTTGGAGGACGAAATTCCAATCCATCAAAGGCCCAGGAGGCTAGCTCCGTTGGAGAAGGACATAGTGCAGCGACAAATTTCAGAGTGGCTGAACGAAGGAATTATTCGAGAGAGCACCTCGTCGTATGCAAGTCCTGTAGTTCTAGCCAAAAAGAAGGATGGAAGCAGTAGGCTCTGTGTAGATTACAGAAAGTTAAACTCCAAAGTAATTAAAGACAGATTCCCCTTACCTAATATTGAAGAAGTCCTTGAAGGTTTGCATAGCGCTAAGGTGTTTTCGACACTCGACCTTAAGAATGGGTTTTTCCATGTTGGAATAGAAGAGTCAAGCAAAAAGTATACCGCCTTCGTCGTACCAGATGGAAAATACGAGTTTAATAAAGTCCCGTTTGGGTTATGCAACTCGCCATCAGTTTTTCAACGTTTCATAAATTCTGTTTTCCGGAAAATGATACAAAAAGGCACACTTCTCGTCTACATGGATGACCTCATCATCCCTTCAGAAGATGAAATCGAAAATATCGAGTCGTTAAGAAGGGTCCTAGAGGTATGCAGCCGAAACGGCCTGCTTATAAAATGGAGTAAATGCCAGTTCCTAACAAGGGTCGTGCAGGTTCTCGGGCATATAATTCAAAATGGAACCATCCGACCATCCGAAAAAAAGGTTTCAGCAGTGAGAAAATTTCCTGTACCAAAAAACGTGAGGGATGTTATGAGTTTTTTGGGACTTACAGGATTTTTCCGAAAGTTTATATCGGGATACGCCCTGATTGCTAAGCCACTTACTGATTTGACAAAAAATGACCGCAAGGTTGAAGCACTGCTTCGACGTGAATATTATATACCCAAACTATCTAAAGTGGTACGAGCAGTTTCTGACAACTGCATAAGTTGCATCCTAGCTTCAAGAAAGGCTGGAAAAAAGGAAGGATTCCTTAATCCAATTGACAAGATGGACATTCCCCTTCATACCTTTCACTTGGATCACGTCGGACCTTTGCCTTCTACTACAAAGAGCTATAAGTTTTTGCTAACAGTGGTCGACGCTTTTACAAAGTTTTCATGGATATATCCCGTTAAGAGTACTGGAACAGAGGAAGTCCTAAAGAAATTAGAAACTCAAGCTGACCTTTTTGGGAACCCTCATCGGATGATTACCGATAAGGGAGCTGCGTTTACCTCAAATCAGTTCAGAGAGTACTGCCAAGCACGTAACATTTATCATCATCAGGTGACAACAGGAGTCCCAAGGGGAAATGGGCAGGTAGAGCGCATAAACAAAATTATTATTGAAATTTTATCTAAGCTCTCTGTTGAGCAACCTCTTAAGTGGTACCTGCATGTAAGTAGAACGCAACGAATTCTGAACTCTACGCCTTCGAGATCTACCAAAAGAACACCGTTTACGCTGCTCACTGGAGTGCCGATGTTTACAACCGAGGATTTGCATTTAGCCGAGCTATTAGAAGAAGAGATCCGTCTAGATTTTGAACGAAATCGACAAGAAATTCGAGGACAAGCGAAACTGGATATCCAAAAAATTCAACTAGAAAACGAGAGAGGGTACAATCGCGGAAGAAAAGAATCCATAAAATACAAAGTTGGTGATCTTGTAGCGATCCAACGCACGCAGTTTGGAGCGGGACTTAAACTGTGCCCCAAATTTCTCGGGCCATATGAAGTCTCAAGGGTTAAGCGCAATGACAGATACGACGTCCGCAAAGTGAGGAACACGAGGGTACGAATTTTACCTCGACATCAGCGGATTATGTAAAGCCGTGGAAGATATATCAGTCGAATGACGATAGTGAAGAGGATGACGATACTGAAGAAAACTGTTAAAACTCGTCCGGGTCGGTCGAGAATCAGGATGGCCGAGTGTAGGGCCGAGGAGTGGAAAGAAAATACAAAGTAAATCGCCAAAGTAAAACGCAATCAAAGTAGCAGAGGAAAAGTCGTATGAAAAGAGAAAAAACAAAGTCAGAGGCAATCAAAGCAGTAGAGGAAAAGTCGCGAAGTTGGCAAGTCACCGATAAGTTTGTTTTGCTTTTTATGTCAAATAAAATAACTATTTCTTAATCGAAGAGGAATTAATTAAATTATACTAAATTGATTTAAAATAAAGCCATATTGTTATTTTTACTTCGTTGCACAAACTACATACATTCCTTTCAATCAACTGGGAACTCACTGAGACGACTCGTAGCTAGAGACACACAAACCTGTAAGCAATAGTGATCAACACACAAACCTGTGCCTAATAGTGATAAACACACAAGCCTGTAAGCAATAATGGTAAACACACAAACCTTAATAAAACTGAGACGTACTCGTAGCAAGAGACACACAAACCTGTACGTAATAGTGATAAACACACAAATCTGTAAGCAATAATGGTAAACACACAAACCTTAATAAAAAACATGCTGGGCGAAATGTGCAAAAAAACGCCAGCGACCCCAGAGGTAAAACACATACATGTCAATAACAAATCCCAATCACTTCTTACCCTTTGCCAGATGAATTAGCTTTGAATGAGGACAAACCGAATTCAACCTCCGACAACGATCCGATATCACAAAAAAGAGAGCAAAACAATCCACCACTCGCCGCACCCTTGAACTTAAGCAATTAATTCTCTCGATTCACACTTAAAGGGGAGGAGTTACATACCATCGCTTTCTCCAACTTTGCTGTACGTAGTACGTAGTACAGTTTGAAACTCAAACACGTGAGTGTATCAAGAGAACGCTGATTTGTTATAAGAGACAGCAAAAAGTCCGAATAGCGAGGGGAGCGTATATTTGCAGGGATAATGATTAACAGTGACCAATGGGAACGGTCACTGCAGGTTATTGGGTAGAATGCTATATTTGAAGAGATTTCGTAGCACAATTTGCAACTCAAACAAGTGAGTGCATCAAGCGAATGCTGGTTCTTTACAAGAGACAGCAGAGAGTCCGAATATAGAGGAGAACGTATATTTGCTGGGATAATGATTAGCAGTGATCAATGGGAACGGCCACTGCAGGTTATTGGGTAGAATGCTTTATTTGAAGAGAGAAAAAGGGTTAAATGACTGAATGAGAGAATTCGTAGCACAGTTTGATACTCAAACAAATGAGTGCATCGAGCGAATGCTGGTTCTTTACAAGAGACAGCAGAGTGTCCGAATATAGAGGAGAACGTATATTTGCAGGGATAATGATTAGCAGTGACTAATGGGAACGGTCACTGCAGGCACGTGAAACTGAAATTAGAGTAGTGTGTCGGTGTGCGCAATCGAACAGTGTGCGTAGGGTGAGTAGGTATAAACACAATCTATTGGCTGTGATTCAAATTGATATAATTTTCACCTTTCAGAGGATTTCCTTTTAAACAAGTTTCGATTTTGCCTGCTGGTGGAAGAATTCAGAACAAATTTTCGATACTAATGTATCTGGTATGGAGGTAGACTATGGACCATTTTTCTTTCATTGTGCAAGTTGTAAAAAATTTAATCACAGTAAGGAAATTTGTAGTTCGGATGAGAACCCACGGACATTTTTTGAGTCAGGTTTTTGTTCAGATAAATGTTTTAATATTGAGTGTGTCAAGTCCTACAAATACCTTGGGGTTCTGCTTGACTGGAAGATGGATTGGTCTGCTCATACGGCTGCTCTTAAGAAGTATCTTGTGGCTGCCACAAGACAAATTTACTTTTGAAAAGGTATTGCTCACGTGAACTCTTAAAGTGTATTTATTATAGTTTAGTGCATTCCAAGCTTGAATATGGCATAGTCTCATGGGGTGGAACACACCAAAATAAAACTAATCCACTTCTGATTTCTCAAAAACACGTTATTCGTCTTATCTGTAATGAAAACCGTCGACATGATAGCCTAACCCTCTTCAGAAGCATCAAAGTCTTACCTCTAAAACACTTGTATTTCTATAAATTATTAAAGATTTTTTTTGCTAGATCTGGATATTTACTGAGCCGATGCTCTTCTAACTATAACCTTAGAGTAAACAATCAACATCTTGCTATAGTACCACATCACAACTTGCAAATTTTTTTAAATTTTTACACGTCAATTGCTCCACGACTATTTAATAAATTACCTACTAGTATTAGAATAATAAGAAATAAATCCATTTTTCTCAAAAAAGTAAAACTTTGGCTCTTCGACTTAAACTATAATGCTAGATATTAATAAATTACTAACTGTAACCATTTAAGTACATATTCTGTTGCGTGCTTTTCCATATTTCTTTCACGCTATATTGTTATAATTATTATTTGATTGTTGAATAATAAAAACGATTAAGCTTGTAAAAAATATAACATATGTATGTATATGTATAAGAACAAATCTTGTCGTAACCCCACCCCACCACTTTAAAATATATAGTATTCTTATAATAAGGTTACTCCAGCTGCATTCGCCTCTAGTTCCTTATGTACAATAGATTGCAGCTTCTTTATTAATTCACTGTGTTAAATGTTTTATCATATTATAGCTTTGTATTCCATCATAACGTTATGTATCAACACATTATGCATTAGTAAAGAAAGAAATAAATCGAAATTGAAATTGAATTGTTCACGCTATAAGATTGTGGAATTCCCTACCTTTGTCAAAAAAAAAAAAAAAAAAAAAAAATGATGTGTTAACAATTTAGGCTTCGGTATGGGGGATATTACCGTCACGCGTAACCGAAATTAGTAGTAGTGTGTCGCTGTGTGTAATCGAACTAAGGATTAGTACTACGTCAGGGTGCGTAGGCTGAGTAGGTATAAACACAAGTCTATTGTCTGTGATTAATCTATGGCTATGCGTTAATAAGTTTGTGCGTTGCGTGTTGCCAAACTGCACACATACACACGAAAGCTTTAGCAGGCACATCAAAACGTAAGGTGAATACTTATTCAACTCGGCTATTGTTCGCCAAATGAACCAAATGAATAAACCATGTGAGGTGAATGGTGATCTGCTTAAGTATGACACTTGGCTGAGTGTTTGTAAATCCTGTCGTGGCGTAATTGGTTGAATCGCAGATTAATGTAGCACGCCTGTTCGTATCCTGGCTATGTAAGAGGTACCTTTTTATTTTCAATTATTTTTATCTTTTTCGTCGTTATTATCTAGGCCACATATATAGTGGGTCGGCGGCTATAGCCAGCCGGCCACATACATAGCGAATCGGAGGCTATAGCCAGCCGACACATACATAGTGAATCGGCGGCTATAGCCAGCCGGCCACATACTTATATAGTGGGTCGGCGGCTATGGCCAGCCGACACATATATAGTGAATCGGCGGCTATAGCCATCCGGCCACATATATAGTGGGTCGGCGGCTATAGCCAGCCGACACATATATAGTGAATCGGCGGCTATGGCCAGCCGACACATACATATATAGTGAATCGGCGGCTATAGCCAGCCGACACATATATAGTGAATCGGCGGCTATAGCCAGCCGACACATATATAGTGAATCGGCGGCTATGGCCAGCCGACACATATATAGTGAATCGGCGGCTATAGCCAGCCGACACATATATAGTGAATCGGCGGCTATAGCCAGCCATCACATATATAGTGAATCGGCGGCTATAGCCAGCCGACACATATATAGTGAATCGGCGGCTATAGCCAGCCGACACATATATAGTGAATCGGCGGCTATAGCCAGCCGACACATATATAGTGAATCGGCGGCTATAGCCAGCCGACACATATATAGTGAATCGGCGGCTATAGCCAGCCGACACACATATAGTGAATCGGCGGCTATAGCCAGCCGACACATATATAGTGAATCGGCGGCTATAGCCAGCCGACACATATATAGGGAATCGGCGGCTATAGCCAGCCGACACATATATAGTGAATCGGCGGCTATAGCCAGCCGACACATATATAGTGAATCGGCGGCTATAGCCAGCCGACACATATATAGTGAATCGGCGGCTATAGCCAGCCGACACATATATAGTGAATCGGCGGCTATAGCCAGCCGACACATATATAGTGAATCGGCGGCTATAGCCAGCCGACACACATATAGTGAATCGGCGGCTATAGCCAGCCGACACATATATAGTGAATCGGCGGCTATAGCCAGCCGACACATATATAGGGAATCGGCGGCTATAGCCAGCCGACACATATATAGTGAATCGGCGGCTATAGCCAGCCGACACATATATAGTGAATCGGCGGCTATAGCCAGCCGACACATCGGCTACATATATAGTGGGTCGGCGGCTATCGCCAGCCGACACATATATAGTGAATCTACATATATAGTGGGTCGGCGGCTATAGCCAGCCGGCCACATATATAGTGGGTCGGCGGCTATGGCCAGCCGACACATATATAGTGAATCGGCGGCTATAGCCATCCGGCCACATATACAGTGGGTCGACGGCTATAGCCAGTTGGCCACATATACAGTGGTTCAGCGGCTATAGCCAGCCGGCCACACATATAGTGGGTCGGCGGCTATAGCCAGCCGGCAACATATATAGTGCGTCGGCGACTATAGCCGAACACAAAATTGTTAAAAATCATAAAATAACAGTTGATACTAACAAAAGAAAGGTCCATAAACAAAAGATTAAGAAAGGACGCAAAGTGGCTTTATCTGGCAGCAATGAATAATTATTTTGGTTCCTTTATGCATAACATTGTGAGTGTATTTATGAATGTTTTACGCTTAATAATAATGATTATCGGATTAAAGAATATAATTCTTGATCAGATTCAGGTCGGAGTCATTTTCTTCAACCAAATTTCTTATCCGTGCTTTGAACCAAAACAAATCACCCTTAACACATTTTAAAATAACAACAACGAAAACTGAGTATCCAATCAGAAGAAGAGTTCGTCCAAAGCAATATATAACAAGAACAGCATACATGTAGGGCCGAGGAGTGGAAAGAAAATACAAAGTAAATCGCCAAAGTAAAACGCAATCAAAGTAGCAGAGGAAAAGCCGTATGAAAAGAGAAA
Organism: Eumerus sabulonum; assembly: GCA_951905685.1. NCBI lineage: Eukaryota > Metazoa > Arthropoda > Insecta > Diptera > Syrphidae > Eumerus > Eumerus sabulonum. Next base: position 60,525 of record CATOVK010000013.1, read on the forward strand.
AAACAAAGTCAGAGGCAATCAAAGCAGTAGAGGAAAAGTCGCGAAGTTGGCAAGTCACCGATAAGTTTGTTTTGCTTTTTATGTCAAATAAAATAACTATTTCTTAATCGAAGAGGAATTAATTAAATTGTACTAAATTGATTTAAAATAAAGCCATATTGTTATTTTTACTTCGTTGCACAAACTACATGGTGTCAGAAGTGGGATACGTTCACACACGTCGCCGTTGCTCATCAGTTCGTCGTATTTCGTCGAGCAAAGGGAAATTAAATGAGTTATCTTAAATGAATGTTCTCGAAGATATCGAATCTTTAACCACCAAACAGTTACAGCAAATATTAATACAGCGTGGCTTGTCCTACCGATATAACCTGAAAACGGAACTAGTGGCACGACTCCGTGCTTCATTGGAAAACGAAAAAGAACAACCACAAGATTTTCAAGCAAGCCCTGAACTCGATTCTGATACATCATCCTTGTCGTCGTCTGCTTCATTTTCATCAACTATGTCTGTAAAAGGGGAGCCTGTTCAGAACAATTATCAATTCAAAGATGTCGAAGAGTCCTTAGAAAAGTTTGATGGGGAATCTATGGACGTCGAATTATGGCTCTCGGACTTCGAAAGTGTTTCGCTAGTTTGTTGCTGGAATGAAGTACAAAAATTTCTATATGCGAGGCGATTGTTATCCGGTGCAAGTAGATTAGCAGTCGAGTCAGAACCGGGTATTTCTAGCTGGCAGAAGTTGAAGGAGTTACTTCTTAAAGAGTTTGGGGGTAAGGCAACAGAGAACGTTCATCAACTGCTAGCAGAATCAACGAAAAATCCCTCTGAATCCTATATTGAGTACTTTTATAGACTTAAAAAAACAGCAGCAAGAGGAAAAATAGAGATTTCACATCTAATAGGCTACATAATAAGTGGCATCCCCGACAGCGCAACAAACAAAGGCATTTCATATCAGTCGCAGACTCTAGACCAACTCAAGGGAAACTTAAGAGCATATGAAGCAATGAAAAGTGAGCAGGATAAGGAGAAGAAAAGGAACGATCAACAACTGCAGACTACTACAAGCAATCTTAAAAGACAAGAAAACGTCCCTCATAAGTTGAAGCGGTGTACAAACTGTGGAGCTAGGTCGCACACCCATGGAAATTGTCCTGATAAATCGAAAGGTATGAGATGTTTTTATTGTAATGATTTTGGGCACATCGCTCCAAAATGTCCTAAGAAAGCATCAGTCAGTATTATTAGAGCAGAAGTGCCTGATTTCTCAGTTCAAGTCGAGGTAGGAGGGGAGAATTATCGCGCACTTATAGATACTGGGAGTGACATTTGTATCATCAAGAAGGATCTGAAGGATAAGTTAGGTATATCAACATACGAAGAGCCAGGCATTCCTGTTGTTGGATTTGCCCGAAACAGCAAAATGACCTTAGGAGCAGTATCCATTGATGCCGTCATTGATTTACAGTCTTACCAATTGGTTTGTCATGTAGTTCCGAGCGATTGGTTAAATACAGATATAATAATCGGTAAGAATTTCTTTATGAATGCTTCGTTAGTTATCGAAAATGGGAAGCCTATAATATTTAAAGCTGATAACGACCGAACATTCTTAGCTCAAGTCAATGTAATACATTGCGATTCGTATCCGGAGAGTTTGGATAACGTAAACCGCAAGTTCAAAGAGCAAATCGTATCTTTGGTTAAAGCTTATCGCCCGCAAAAGGAAGCAGATTACGAAGAAGTTGAGATGAAAATTTCCTTGGAGGACGAAATTCCAATCCATCAAAGGCCCAGGAGGCTAGCTCCGTTGGAGAAGGACATAGTGCAGCGACAAATTTCAGAGTGGCTGAACGAAGGAATTATTCGAGAGAGCACCTCGTCGTATGCAAGTCCTGTAGTTCTAGCCAAAAAGAAGGATGGAAGCAGTAGGCTCTGTGTAGATTACAGAAAGTTAAACTCCAAAGTAATTAAAGACAGATTCCCCTTACCTAATATTGAAGAAGTCCTTGAAGGTTTGCATAGCGCTAAGGTGTTTTCGACACTCGACCTTAAGAATGGGTTTTTCCATGTTGGAATAGAAGAGTCAAGCAAAAAGTATACCGCCTTCGTCGTACCAGATGGAAAATACGAGTTTAATAAAGTCCCGTTTGGGTTATGCAACTCGCCATCAGTTTTTCAACGTTTCATAAATTCTGTTTTCCGGAAAATGATACAAAAAGGCACACTTCTCGTCTACATGGATGACCTCATCATCCCTTCAGAAGATGAAATCGAAAATATCGAGTCGTTAAGAAGGGTCCTAGAGGTATGCAGCCGAAACGGCCTGCTTATAAAATGGAGTAAATGCCAGTTCCTAACAAGGGTCGTGCAGGTTCTCGGGCATATAATTCAAAATGGAACCATCCGACCATCCGAAAAAAAGGTTTCAGCAGTGAGAAAATTTCCTGTACCAAAAAACGTGAGGGATGTTATGAGTTTTTTGGGACTTACAGGATTTTTCCGAAAGTTTATATCGGGATACGCCCTGATTGCTAAGCCACTTACTGATTTGACAAAAAATGACCGCAAGGTTGAAGCACTGCTTCGACGTGAATATTATATACCCAAACTATCTAAAGTGGTACGAGCAGTTTCTGACAACTGCATAAGTTGCATCCTAGCTTCAAGAAAGGCTGGAAAAAAGGAAGGATTCCTTAATCCAATTGACAAGATGGACATTCCCCTTCATACCTTTCACTTGGATCACGTCGGACCTTTGCCTTCTACTACAAAGAGCTATAAGTTTTTGCTAACAGTGGTCGACGCTTTTACAAAGTTTTCATGGATATATCCCGTTAAGAGTACTGGAACAGAGGAAGTCCTAAAGAAATTAGAAACTCAAGCTGACCTTTTTGGGAACCCTCATCGGATGATTACCGATAAGGGAGCTGCGTTTACCTCAAATCAGTTCAGAGAGTACTGCCAAGCACGTAACATTTATCATCATCAGGTGACAACAGGAGTCCCAAGGGGAAATGGGCAGGTAGAGCGCATAAACAAAATTATTATTGAAATTTTATCTAAGCTCTCTGTTGAGCAACCTCTTAAGTGGTACCTGCATGTAAGTAGAACGCAACGAATTCTGAACTCTACGCCTTCGAGATCTACCAAAAGAACACCGTTTACGCTGCTCACTGGAGTGCCGATGTTTACAACCGAGGATTTGCATTTAGCCGAGCTATTAGAAGAAGAGATCCGTCTAGATTTTGAACGAAATCGACAAGAAATTCGAGGACAAGCGAAACTGGATATCCAAAAAATTCAACTAGAAAACGAGAGAGGGTACAATCGCGGAAGAAAAGAATCCATAAAATACAAAGTTGGTGATCTTGTAGCGATCCAACGCACGCAGTTTGGAGCGGGACTTAAACTGTGCCCCAAATTTCTCGGGCCATATGAAGTCTCAAGGGTTAAGCGCAATGACAGATACGACGTCCGCAAAGTGAGGAACACGAGGGTACGAATTTTACCTCGACATCAGCGGATTATGTAAAGCCGTGGAAGATATATCAGTCGAATGACGATAGTGAAGAGGATGACGATACTGAAGAAAACTGTTAAAACTCGTCCGGGTCGGTCGAGAATCAGGATGGCCGAGTGTAGGGCCGAGGAGTGGAAAGAAAATACAAAGTAAATCGCCAAAGTAAAACGCAATCAAAGTAGCAGAGGAAAAGTCGTATGAAAAGAGAAAAAACAAAGTCAGAGGCAATCAAAGCAGTAGAGGAAAAGTCGCGAAGTTGGCAAGTCACCGATAAGTTTGTTTTGCTTTTTATGTCAAATAAAATAACTATTTCTTAATCGAAGAGGAATTAATTAAATTATACTAAATTGATTTAAAATAAAGCCATATTGTTATTTTTACTTCGTTGCACAAACTACATACATTCCTTTCAATCAACTGGGAACTCACTGAGACGACTCGTAGCTAGAGACACACAAACCTGTAAGCAATAGTGATCAACACACAAACCTGTGCCTAATAGTGATAAACACACAAGCCTGTAAGCAATAATGGTAAACACACAAACCTTAATAAAACTGAGACGTACTCGTAGCAAGAGACACACAAACCTGTACGTAATAGTGATAAACACACAAATCTGTAAGCAATAATGGTAAACACACAAACCTTAATAAAAAACATGCTGGGCGAAATGTGCAAAAAAACGCCAGCGACCCCAGAGGTAAAACACATACATGTCAATAACAAATCCCAATCACTTCTTACCCTTTGCCAGATGAATTAGCTTTGAATGAGGACAAACCGAATTCAACCTCCGACAACGATCCGATATCACAAAAAAGAGAGCAAAACAATCCACCACTCGCCGCACCCTTGAACTTAAGCAATTAATTCTCTCGATTCACACTTAAAGGGGAGGAGTTACATACCATCGCTTTCTCCAACTTTGCTGTACGTAGTACGTAGTACAGTTTGAAACTCAAACACGTGAGTGTATCAAGAGAACGCTGATTTGTTATAAGAGACAGCAAAAAGTCCGAATAGCGAGGGGAGCGTATATTTGCAGGGATAATGATTAACAGTGACCAATGGGAACGGTCACTGCAGGTTATTGGGTAGAATGCTATATTTGAAGAGATTTCGTAGCACAATTTGCAACTCAAACAAGTGAGTGCATCAAGCGAATGCTGGTTCTTTACAAGAGACAGCAGAGAGTCCGAATATAGAGGAGAACGTATATTTGCTGGGATAATGATTAGCAGTGATCAATGGGAACGGCCACTGCAGGTTATTGGGTAGAATGCTTTATTTGAAGAGAGAAAAAGGGTTAAATGACTGAATGAGAGAATTCGTAGCACAGTTTGCAACTCAAACAAGTGAGTGCATCAAGCGAATGCTGGTTCTTTACAAGAGACAGCAGAGTGACCGAATATAGAGGAGATCGTATATTTGCAGGGATAATGATTAGCAGTGACCAATGGGAACGATCACTGCAGGCACGTGTAACCGAAATTAGATTAGTGTGTCGGTGTGCGCAATCGAACAGTGTGCGTAGGGTGAGTAGGTATAAACACAATCTATTGGCTGTGATTCAAATTGATATAATTTTCACCTTTCAGAGGATTTCCTTTTAAACAAGTTTCGATTTTGCCTGCTGGTGGAAGAAGAATTCAGAACAAATTTTCGATACTAATGTATCTGGTATGGAGGTAGACTATGGACCATTTTTCTTTCATTGTGCAAGTTGTAAAAAATTTAATCACAGTAAGGAAATTTGTAGTTCGGATGAGAACCCACGGACATTTTTTGAGTCAGGTTTTTGTTCAGATAAATGTTTTAATATTGAGTGTGTCAAGTCCTACAAATACCTTGGGGTTCTGCTTGACTGGAAGATGGATTGGTCTGCTCATACGGCTGCTCTTAAGAAGTATCTTGTGGCTGCCACAAGACAAATTTACTTTTGAAAAGGTATTGCTCACGTGAACTCTTAAAGTGTATTTATTATAGTTTAGTGCATTCCAAGCTTGAATATGGCATAGTCTCATGGGGTGGAACACACCAAAATAAAACTAATCCACTTCTGATTTCTCAAAAACACGTTATTCGTCTTATCTGTAATAAAAACCGTCGACATGATAGCCTAACCCTCTTCAGAAGCATCAAAGTCTTACCTCTAAAACACTTGTATTTCTATAAATTATTAAAGATTTTTTTTGCTAGATCTGGATATTTACTGAGCCGATGCTCTTCTAACTATAACCTTAGAGTAAACAATCAACATCTTGCTATAGTACCACATCACAACTTGCAAATTTTTTTAAATTTTTACACGTCAATTGCTCCACGACTATTTAATAAATTACCTACTAGTATTAGAATAATAAGAAATAAATCCATTTTTCTCAAAAAAGTAAAACTTTGGCTCTTCGACTTAAACTATAATGCTAGATATTAATAAATTACTAACTGTAACCATTTAAGTACATATTCTGTTGCGTGCTTTTCCATATTTCTTTCACGCTATATTGTTATAATTATTATTTGATTGTAGAATAATAAAAACGATTAAGCTTGTAAAAAATATAACATATGTATGTATATGTATAAGAACAAATCTTGTCGTAACCCCACCCCACCACTTTAAAATATATAGTATTCTTATAATAAGGTTACTCCAGCTGCATTCGCCTCTAGTTCCTTATGTACAATAGATTGCAGCTTCTTTATTAATTCACTGTGTTAAATGTTTTATCATATTATAGCTTTGTATTCCATCATAACGTTATGTATCAACACATTATGCATTAGTAAAGAAAGAAATAAATCGAAATTGAAATTGAATTGTTCACGCTATAAGATTGTGGAATTCCCTACCTTTGTCAAAAAAAAAAAAAAAAAAAAAATGATGTGTTAACAATTTAGGCTTCGGTATGGGGGATATTACCGTCACGCGTAACCGAAATTAGTAGTAGTGTGTCGCTGTGTGTAATCGAACTAAGGATTAGTACTACGTCAGGGTGCGTAGGCTGAGTAGGTATAAACACAAGTCTATTGTCTGTGATTAATCTATGGCTATGCGTTAATAAGTTTGTGCGTTGCGTGTTGCCAAACTGCACACATACACACGAAAGCTTTAGCAGGCACATCAAAACGTAAGGTGAATACTTATTCAACTCGGCTATTGTTCGCCAAATGAACCAAATGAATAAACCATGTGAGGTGAATGGTGATCTGCTTAAGTATGACACTTGGCTGAGTGTTTGTAAATCCTGTCGTGGCGTAATTGGTTGAATCGCAGATTAATGTAGCACGCCTGTTCGTATCCTGGCTATGTAAGAGGTACCTTTTTATTTTCAATTATTTTTATCTTTTTCGTCGTTATTATCTAGGCCACATATATAGTGGGTCGGCGGCTATAGCCAGCCGGCCACATACATAGCGAATCGGAGGCTATAGCCAGCCGACACATACATAGTGAATCGGCGGCTATAGCCAGCCGACAAATATATAGTGAATCGGCGGCTATAGCCAGCCGACACATATATAGTGAATCGGCGGCTATAGCCAGCCGACACATATATAGTGAATCGGCGGCTATAGCCAGCCGACACATATATAGTGAATCGTCGGCTATAGCCAGCCGACACATATATAGTGAATCGTCGGCTATAGCCAGCCGACACATATATAGTGAATCGGCGGCTATAGCCAGCCGACACATATATAGTGAATCGGCGGCTATAGCCAGCCGACAAATATATAGTGAATCGGCGGCTATAGCCAGCCGACACATACATAGTGAATCGGCGGCTATAGCCAGCCGGCCACATACTTATATAGTGGGTCGGCGGCTATGGCCAGCCGACACATATATAGTGAATCGGCGGCTATAGCCATCCGGCCACATATATAGTGGGTCGGCGGCTATAGCCAGCCGGCCACATACATACATATATAGTGGGTCGACGGCTATAGCCAGCCGACACATATATAGTGAATCGGCGGCTATGGCCAGCCGACACATATATAGTGAATCGGCGGCTATAGCCAGCCGACACATATATAGTGAATCGGCGGCTATAGCCAGCCGACACATATATAGTGAATCGGCGGCCATAGCCAGCCGACACATATATAGTGAATCGGCGGCTATAGCCAGCCGACACATATATAGTGAATCGGCGGCTATAGCCAGCCGACACATATATAGTGAATCGGCGGCTATAGCCAGCCGACACATATATAGTGAATCGGCGGCTATAGCCAGCCGACACATATATAGTGAATCGTCGGCTATAGCCAGCCGACACATATATAGTGAATCGGCGGCTATAGCCAGCCGACACATATATAGTGAATCGGGGGCTATAGCCAGCCGACAAATATATAGTGAATCGGCGGCTATAGCCAGCCGACACATATATAGTGAATCGGCGGCTATAGCCAGCCGACACATATATAGTGAATCGGCGGCTATAGCCAGCCGACACATATATAGTGAATCGGCGGCTATAGCCAGCCGACACATATATAGTGAATCGGCGGCTATAGCCAGCCGACACATATATAGTGAATCGGCGGCTATAGCCAGCCGACACATATATAGTGAATCGGCGGCTATAGCCAGCCGACACATATATAGTGAATCGTCGGCTATAGCCAGCCGACACATATATAGTGAATCGGCGGCTATAGCCAGCCGACACATATATAGTGAATCGGGGGCTATAGCCAGCCGACAAATATATAGTGGGTCGGCGGCTATCGCCAGCCGACACATATATAGTGAATCTACATATATAGTGGGTCGGCGGCTATAGCCAGCCGGCCACATATATAGTGGGTCGGCGGCTATAGCCAGCCGGCCACATACATAGCGAATCGGAGGCTATAGCCAGCCGACACATACATAGTGAATCGGCGGCTATAGCCAGCCGGCCACATACTTATATAGTGGGTCGGCGGCTATGGCCAGCCGACACATATATAGTGAATCGGCGGCTATAGCCATCCGGCCACATATATAGTGGGTCGGCGGCTATAGCCAGCCGGCCACATACATATGTATATAGTGGGTCGACGGCTATAGCCAGCCGACACATATATAGTGAATCGGCGGCTATAGCCAGCCGACACATATATAGTGAATCGGCGGCTATAGCCAGCCGACACATATATAGTGAATCGGCGGCTATAGCCAGCCGACACATATATAGTGAATCGTCGGCTATAGCCAGCCGACACATATATAGTGAATCGGCGGCTATAGCCAGCCGACACATGCATATATAGTGAATCGGCGGCTATAGCCAGCCGACACATATATAGTGAATCGGCGGCTATAGCCAGCCGACACATACATATATAGTGAATCGGGGGCTATAGCCAGCCGACACATATATAGTGAATCGGCGGCTATAGCCAGCCGACACATATATAGTGAATCGGCGGCTATAGCCAGCCGACACATATATAGCGAATCGGCGGCTATAGCCAGCCGACACATATATAGCGAATCGGCGGCTATAGCCAGCCGACACATATATAGTGAATCGGCGGCTATAGCCAGCCGACACATATATAGTGAATCGGCGGCTATAGCCAGCCGACACATATATAGTGCATCGGCGGCTATAGCCAGCCGACACATATATAGTGAATCGGCGGCTATAGCCAGCCGACACATATATAGTGAATCGGCGGCTATAGCCAGCCGACACATATATAGTGAATCGGCGGCTATAGCCAGCCGACACATATATAGTGAATCGGCGGCTATAGCCAGCCGACACATATATAGTGAATCGGCGGCTATAGCCAGCCGACACATACATATATAGTGAATCGGCGGCTATAGCCAGCCGACACATATATAGTGAATCGGCGGCTATAGCCAGCCGACACATATATAGTGAATCGGCGGCTATAGCCAGCCGACACATATATAGTGAATCGGCGGCTATAGCCAGCCGACACATATATAGTGAATCGGCGGCTATAGCCAGCCGACACATATATAGTGAATCGGCGGCTATAGCCAGCCGACACATATATAGTGAATCGGCGGCTATAGCCAGCCGACACATATATAGTGAATCGGCGGCTATAGCCAGCCGACACATATATAGTGAATCGGCGGCTATAGCCAGCCGACACATATATAGTGAATCGGCGGCTATAGCCAGCCGACACATATATAGTGAATCGGCGGCTATAGCCAGCCGACACATATATAGTGAATCGGCGGCTATAGCCAGCCGACACATATGTATATAGTGAATCGGCGGCTATAGCCAGCCGACACATATATAGTGAATCGGCGGCTATAGCCAGCCGACACATATATAGTGAATCGGCGGCTATAGCCAGCCGACACATATATAGTGAATCGGCGGCTATAGCCAGCCGACACATATATAGTGAATCGGCGGCTATAGCCAGCCGACACATATATAGTGAATCGGCGGCTATAGCCAGCCGACACATATATAGTGAATCGGCGGCTATAGCCAGCCGACACATATATAGTGAATCGGCGGCTATAGCCAGCCGACACATATATAGTGAATCGGCGGCTATAGCCAGCCGACACATATATAGTGAATCGGCGGCTATAGCCAGCCGACACATATATAGTGAATCGGCGGCTATAGCCAGCCGACACATATATAGTGAATCGGCGGCTATAGCCAGCCGACACATATATAGTGAATCGGCGGCTATAGCCAGCCGACACATATATAGTGAATCGGCGGCTATAGCCAGCCGACACATATATAGTGAATCGGCGGCTATAGCCAGCCGACACATATATAGTGAATCGGCGGCTATAGCCAGCCGACACATATATAGTGAATCGGCGGCTATAGCCAGCCGACACATATATAGTGAATCGGCGGCTATAGCCAGCCGACACATATATAGTGAATCGGCGGCTATAGCCAGCCGACACATATATAGTGAATCGGCGGCTATAGCCAGCCGACACATATATAGTGAATCGGCGGCTATAGCCAGCCGACACATATATAGTGAATCGGCGGCTATAGCCAGCCGACACATATATAGTGAATCGGCGGCTATAGCCAGCCGACACATATGTATATAGTGAATCGGCGGCTATAGCCAGCCGACACATATATAGTGAATCGGCGGCTATAGCCAGCCGACACATATGTATATAGTGAATCGGCGGCTATAGCCAGCCGACACATACATATGTATATAGTGAATCGGCGGCTATAGCCAGCCGACACATATGTATATAGTGAATCGGCGGCTATAGCCAGCCGACACATATATAGTGAATCGGCGGCTATAGCCAGCCGACACATGTGTATATAGTGAATCGGCGGCTATAGCCAGCCGACACATATATAGTGAATCGGCGGCTATAGCCAGCCGACACATATGTATATAGTGAATCGGCGGCTATAGCCAGCCGACACATATATAGTGAATCGGCGGCTATAGCCAGCCGACACATATGTATATAGTGAATCGGCGGCTATAGCCAGCCGACACATATATAGTGAATCGGCGGCTATAGCCAGCCGACACATATGTATATAGTGAATCGGCGGCTATAGCCAGCCGACACATATATAGTGAATCGGCGGCTATAGCCAGCCGACACATATGTATATAGTGAATCGGCGGCTATAGCCAGCCGACACATATATAGTGAATCGGCGGCTATAGCCAGCCGACACATATGTATATAGTGAATCGGCGGCTATAGCCAGCCGACACATATATAGTGAATCGGCGGCTATAGCCAGCCGACACATATGTATATAGTGAATCGGCGGCTATAGCCAGCCGACACATATATAGTGAATCGGCGGCTATAGCCAGCCGACACATATATAGTGAATCGGCGGCTATAGCCAGCCGACACATATGTATATAGTGAATCGGCGGCTATAGCCAGCCGACACATATATAGTGAATCGGCGGCTATAGCCAGCCGACACATATGTATATAGTGAATCGGCGGCTATAGCCAGCCGACACATATATAGTGAATCGGCGGCTATAGCCAGCCGACACATATGTATATAGTGAATCGGCGGCTATAGCCAGCCGACACATATATAGTGAATCGGCGGCTATAGCCAGCCGACACATATGTATATAGTGAATCGGCGGCTATAGCCAGCCGACACATATATAGTGAATCGGCGGCTATAGCCAGCCGACACATATGTATATAGTGAATCGGCGGCTATAGCCAGCCGACACATATATAGTGAATCGGCGGCTATAGCCAGCCGACACATATGTATATAGTGAATCGGCGGCTATAGCCAGCCGACACATATATAGTGAATCGGCGGCTATAGCCAGCCGACACATATGTATATAGTGAATCGGCGGCTATAGCCAGCCGACACATATATAGTGAATCGGCGGCTATAGCCAGCCGACACATATGTATATAGTGAATCGGCGGCTATAGCCAGCCGACACATATATAGTGAATCGGCGGCTATAGCCAGCCGACACATATGTATATAGTGAATCGGCGGCTATAGCCAGCCGACACATATATAGTGAATCGGCGGCTATAGCCAGCCGACACATATGTATATAGTGAATCGGCGGCTATAGCCAGCCGACACATATATAGTGAATCGGCGGCTATAGCCAGCCGACACATATGTATATAGTGAATCGGCGGCTATAGCCAGCCGACACATATATAGTGAATCGGCGGCTATAGCCAGCCGACACATATGTATATAGTGAATCGGCGGCTATAGCCAGCCGACACATATGTATATAGTGAATCGGCGGCTATAGCCAGCCGACACATATGTATATAGTGAATCGGCGGCTATAGCCAGCCGACACATATATAGTGAATCGGCGGCTATAGCCAGCCGACACATATGTATATAGTGAATCGGCGGCTATAGCCAGCCGACACATATATAGTGAATCGGCGGCTATAGCCAGCCGACACATATGTATATAGTGAATCGGCGGCTATAGCCAGCCGACACATATATAGTGAATCGGCGGCTATAGCCAGCCGACACATATGTATATAGTGAATCGGCGGCTATAGCCAGCCGACACATATATAGTGAATCGGCGGCTATAGCCAGCCGACACATATGTATATAGTGAATCGGCGGCTATAGCCAGCCGACACATATATAGTGAATCGGCGGCTATAGCCAGCCGACACATATGTATATAGTGAATCGGCGGCTATAGCCAGCCGACACATATATAGTGAATCGGCGGCTATAGCCAGCCGACACATATGTATATAGTGAATCGGCGGCTATAGCCAGCCGACACATATATAGTGAATCGGCGGCTATAGCCAGCCGACACATATGTATATAGTGAATCGGCGGCTATAGCCAGCCGACACATATATAGTGAATCGGCGGCTATAGCCAGCCGACACATATGTATATAGTGAATCGGCGGCTATAGCCAGCCGACACATATATAGTGAATCGGCGGCTATAGCCAGCCGACACATATGTATATAGTGAATCGGCGGCTATAGCCAGCCGACACATATATAGTGAATCGGCGGCTATAGCCAGCCGACACATATGTATATAGTGAATCGGCGGCTATAGCCAGCCGACACATATGTATATAGTGAATCGGCGGCTATAGCCAGCCGAAACATATATAGTGAATCGGCGGCTATAGCCAGCCGACACATATGTATATAGTGAATCGGCGGCTATAGCCAGCCGACACATATATAGTGAATCGGCGGCTATAGCCAGCCGACACATATGTATATAGTAATATAAGCGCACTATATTACCGACCCAAGCTGTACTCACAGTACTTACGCTCTCTCTTGATCTTACGAAGAACGAAGATCAAGTAGAGAGTGCTTCTGCGCTCATTCTTTCACTTTTTCTCCTGAGTGCCTTCATGGAAAGTAGACGCGTATTTAAATTGCGAACAAATAATTGTTACTACTCAAAAATAAACGTTGAATAAGAATAAAATAATCCAATGTCGTTTTATTTATAACTGGCGCAGTCGAACTACGAACCAAGTGAGTGATTAAAATTAAAAATTAAATAAAATACGCGGTTCTTCGCCCACACTGTTACGATTGGACGTTAAACAAAAAAAAAAAAAAACAAAAAAACAGAATAGACAAATTCAACAAATTCAAATTAAGCGAAATATTAACTTAATATATATATATACAAAAATAATTATAATAACGAGAATATACACGTTAACATACATACATATATGTACACACTTGTAGTATATGCCGTGCTAGATATCGTGCTGTATACGCCGTGAGAATAGACAATCGGAACGGTAATTTTTAGTAACGCTGAGTAGTACAAGCGCAAACATACACCGGCGTGGGATCCCCGACGCTTAGAGCGAGACAACACTCCTAAAAGAAACAAAGAAAAAAAAAACTTTTTTTTTTTCAATCAAACATCGATCACCGTGGGAGATCTTCATAATCACCACCACATTGAATCAACAAAAAGGACAACCAATTTTGAAGCAGGACATCGGTAAGCTGTAAAACATTTTAAAATGGAAGGTATTTACGCTATAGAAAAATTTAGATTAGTATTAGAGTTAATTAATAAGATTCCTTATTATGAAGGAGATGAAACATGTACAGTTGATTTTCTGGATAGGGTAGATTCTCTGACATCCATTTTTGGTGATTTCGATGAAAGCTCGAAAATGATCCTAGTGGGATACATTAAAGATAGGATTATAGGCAGAGCAAAAATTGAGCTACAAAATCATGGTCGAATAGACACTTGGGATCACATTAAAGAAGTTATCAAAAACAGTTTCGGAGGAAACCTTTCAGTAAACACGTTCATTGATAAAATAAGAACAGTTAGGGTGACTTCTACAATTGAAAGTTATTAAAGATAGGATTATAGGCAGAGCAAAAATTGAGCTACAAAATCATGGTCGAATAGACACTTGGGATCACATTAAAGAAGTTATCAAAAACAGTTTCGGAGGAAACCTTTCAGTAAACACGTTCATTGATAAAATAAGAACAGTTAGGGTGACTTCTACAATTGAAAGTTATTACAGTGAAATAACCAGTTACTTAAGTAGAATCAATAATACATGTACTCTTAATAATAGCGTAGACAACAGACATATAATAAATTCAAACAACAGAATTGCTTTCGATGCTTTTAAAGCGAACCTGCCTGAACCAACCAAAACTATAATTTCATGTAGAAACCCTCAAAGTCTAGCAGAGGCGTATAATATTATTCGTGAACTTAATCACCAATCGTTAGGGCCCACGAGTTTTATTCAGCAAACTTCAAGTAATATTTTTCCCGTTAATAAACAATACCACCACACATTTAATCGCTTCCGAACAGATAACAATTTTTCAACACAACATAGTAACAATCCGAATAACATACAAGATAGACATAACCCTTATTTACAAATGACCCATAGACCTAATAACAACCACAACTATTCCCAATACCGACCACAAGTAAACAATTTCCCACAGAGCCGACAAACCCGGCAAACATTTAGTCGAAGCCCTAATAATCGGCAGTCTCAACAATCGAATAGGTACAAACGAGGGAATAGCGAACCTATGGACATAGCTAACAACGAAAGTAGTCAGCACGTTGTATGTCACACCTGCAATCAAGGGACAAATTTTCGGCACGACAACAACGACAACTACCATACATAATAGTAAAAAAAAATAATATCACTTTAAGATTTCTGATAGATTGTGGCGCAGAATTTAGCATAATTAATAAAAATATCTGTAACCCCAAGTGGAAAATACCATCTAGTACACAATATCTAAGAGCCATTGGCCGCACTATCGAATCAAGTACCAAATACAGATTTCCTTTGTTTAGTGAGTTCCATAAACGCTGTTATGTAGAATTCATAGAATATCATTTCCATAACTTCTTTGATGGGCTCATAGGTAATAACATATTAAGCATGCTTAATCCAATAATAAATTATAAATCCAGGTCACTTATTACTGACGATGCCATAATACCTTTATATTTCAACGAAGAAGAAGAAATTTACTCAAACAACAGCTACATATGAGCATGCAAATTGGAATATATGTTTCGGTCAGTCATTTGAAAATGAAATAACAGATGGAATATTTGCCTCTCATTTAAGCGTAGTTGATATCTCTAAGCTAAAATCACTGCTTAGATCATTTAAACCCATTTTTTATAGAGAAGGAGATTGTTTAACTTTCACAAGCAACATTACACACAGAATAAAAACAAAAACCGAGGTACCAATTTATAGCAAGCTCTACAAATACCCAGAAATTCATGTGAAAGAAGTCGATAGACAAATTGACGAAATGTTGCAACAGGGTATTATAACCCCCAGTAACAGCCCATACAATTCGCCCATTTGGGTAGTTCCCAAGAAAGGTGGCAAAAATGACCAACAACAATGGCGAATTGTAGTCGATTACAGGAAATTAAATGAGCAAACCATAGACGATAGATTCCCTATGCCGAGTGCTGATGACCTGTTCGACAAGTTGGGTAAGTGCAGTTATTTCTCGACAATCGACTTAGTGAAAGGCTTTCACCAAATAGAGGTAGAAAAATGTGACAGGCCGAAAACAGCCTTTTCGACCAAAAATGGCCACTTTGAATTTATTCGGATGCCGTTTGGGCTGAAAAATGCCCCTGCGACATTCCAAAGGCTAATGAATTCGGTACTAAAAGAGTTCATTAATAAAATTTGTGTCGTATATTTGGACGACATTTTAGTATTTTCAACCAGTTTCGATGAACATCTGGATTCCTTGAGAAAAATTTTACAAAAGCTTAGAGATTCAAATTTAAAAATTCAGATCAACAAATGTAGTTTTGCCCAGTTGTCCACAAACTACCTCGGACATACTATAGTAAATAATGGTATTAAACCCGATAATAACAAGGTACAATCCATTCTATCTATGACGCTCCCAAAAGATAAAAAAGGTATTAGGCAGTTCTTAGGCATCACAGGTTATTACCGAAAATTGCAAAAGTTGCATATCCCCTAATCAAGTACTTGAAGAAATCGATTAAAGTTAATACATCCGATCCAGAATATATAAGAGCGTTTGAAACACTAAAAATATTGTTAACCTCAGATCCGGTCTTGAAAAGTCCAGAATTCGAGAAACAATTCATTTTAACCACTGATGCTTCTAATTTTGCTTTGGGTGCCGTACTTAGCCAAAATAACCATCCTATCTGCTACGCTTCTCGCACTCTTAATAATCACGAAAAAAACTACTCTACCATCGAAAAAGAGCTTCTTGCTATTGTTTGGTCAATAAAATATTTCAGAACGTACCTGTATGGTAGAAAATTCATTGTACGTACGGATCATAAGCCGCTTGTATGGCTAAACAGCATATCTGAGCCGAATATGAAGCTCCAGCGGTGGAAGATATCTCTTAATGAGTATGATTTCCAAATCGAATATCTGAAAGGGAAAGAAAACCATGTAGCTGATGGCTTAAGTAGATATGTAAATAGTGAAGATACTAAACATGTGGTAGATGATGAAATAAGTCTGAAAGACGTCTTTAGCAATGAAAACGCTAATGACATCAAAGAAGCACGCGAAATATCTCCGGCACCAGAAAATCAACTGAAGAGTAGATAGAATTGCTGTTCTGTATTCTTATAAGTACATACAACCATACCATAGTTACAAACTTTAACTTTATTGAAAATATAACTAATTCGTAGCAAAATAATTGATAAAATGTAAATGAGTCAAATGTTAGAATATAATTTATCTATTATAATTATTCTTTCTCCTATTTTGTCTAATTCCTCTTATGTTATTTTAATATGTTAAGCGAAATCATTTGAATTTATAATGCTTAAAATGTACCATATAAAATATTATATACCAAAATCGTAGATGATAAGAAATCGTAAATTAAACTATTTTATGTAATAATTTAACGTTTAAGACAGTTATTGAATCATTGAGTTATTTATGAACTGTATGAAGAAATATTCTTTTTGGGGACCAAAAAGACTTAGGCGGGGAGGAGTAATATAAGCGCACTATATTACCGACCCAAGCTGTACTCACAGTACTTACGCTCTCTCTTGATCTTACGAAGAACGAAGATCAAGTAGAGAGTGCTTCTGCGCTCATTCTTTCACTTTTTCTCCTGAGTGCCTTCATGGAAAGTAGACGCGTATTTAAATTGCGAACAAATAATTGTTACTACTCAAAAATAAACGTTGAATAAGAATAAAATAATCCAATGTCGTTTTATTTATAACTATATAGTGAATCGGCGGCTATAGCCAGCCGACACATATATAGTGAATCGGCGGCTATAGCCAGCCGACACATATGTATATAGTGAATCGGCGGCTATAGCCAGCCGACACATATATAGTGAATCGGCGGCTATAGCCAGCCGACACATATATAGTGAATCGGCGGCTATAGCCAGCCGACACATATATAGTGAATCGGCGGCTATAGCCAGCCGACACATATATAGTGAATCGGCGGCTATAGCCAGCCGACACATATATAGTGAATCGGCGGCTATAGCCAGCCGACACATATATAGTGAATCGGCGGCTATAGCCAGCCGACACATATATAGTGAATCGGCGGCTATAGCCAGCCGACACATATATAGTGAATCGGCGGCTATAGCCAGCCGACACATATATAGTGAATCGGCGGCTATAGCCAGCCGACACATATATAGTGAATCGGCGGCTATAGCCAGCCGACACATATATAGTGAATCGGCGGCTATAGCCAGCCGACACATATATAGTGAATCGGCGGCTATAGCCAGCCGACACATATATAGCGAATCGGCGGCTATAGCCAGCCGACACATATATAGTGAATCGGCGGCTATAGCCAGCCGACACATATATAGTGAATCGGCGGCTATAGCCAGCCGACACATATATAGTGAATCGGCGGCTATAGCCAGCCGACACATATATAGTGAATCGGCGGCTATAGCCAGCCGACACATATGTATATAGTGAATCGGCGGCTATAGCCAGCCGACACATATATAGTGAATCGGCGGCTATAGCCAGCCGACACATATGTATATAGTGAATCGGCGGCTATAGCCAGCCGACACATATATAGTGAATCGGCGGCTATAGCCAGCCGACACATATATAGTGAATCGGCGGCTATAGCCAGCCGACACATATGTATATAGTGAATCGGCGGCTATAGCCAGCCGACACATATATAGTGAATCGGCGGCTATAGCCAGCCGACACATATGTATATAGTGAATCGGCGGCTATAGCCAGCCGACACATATATAGTGAATCGGCGGCTATAGCCAGCCGACACATATGTATATAGTGAATCGGCGGCTATAGCCAGCCGACACATATATAGTGAATCGGCGGCTATAGCCAGCCGACACATATGTATATAGTGAATCGGCGGCTATAGCCAGCCGACACATATATAGTGAATCGGCGGCTATAGCCAGCCGACACATATATAGTGAATCGGCGGCTATAGCCAGCCGACACATATATAGTGAATCGGCGGCTATAGCCAGCCGACACATATATAGTGAATCGGCGGCTATAGCCAGCCGACACATATATAGTGAATCGGCGGCTATAGCCAGCCGACACATATATAGTGAATCGGCGGCTATAGCCAGCCGACACATATATAGTGAATCGGCGGCTATAGCCAGCCGACACATATATAGTGAATCGGCGGCTATAGCCAGCCGACACATATATAGTGAATCGGCGGCTATAGCCAGCCGACACATATATAGTGAATCGGCGGCTATAGCCAGCCGACACATATATAGTGAATCGGCGGCTATAGCCAGCCGACACATATATAGTGAATCGGCGGCTATAGCCAGCCGACACATATATAGTGAATCGGCGGCTATAGCCAGCCGACACATATATAGTGAATCGGCGGCTATAGCCAGCCGACACATATATAGTGAATCGGCGGCTATAGCCAGCCGACACATATATAGTGAATCGGCGGCTATAGCCAGCCGACACATATATAGTGAATCGGCGGCTATAGCCAGCCGACACATATATAGTGAATCGGCGGCTATAGCCAGCCGACACATATATAGTGAATCGGCGGCTATAGCCAGCCGACACATATATAGTGAATCGGCGGCTATAGCCAGCCGACACATATATAGTGAATCGGCGGCTATAGCCAGCCGACACATATATAGTGAATCGGCGGCTATAGCCAGCCGACACATATATAGTGAATCGGCGGCTATAGCCAGCCGACACATATATAGTGAATCGGCGGCTATAGCCAGCCGACACATATATAGTGAATCGGCGGCTATAGCCAGCCGACACATATATAGTGAATCGGCGGCTATAGCCAGCCGACACATATATAGTGAATCGGCGGCTTTAGCCAGCCGACACATATATAGTGAATCGGCGGCTATAGCCAGCCGACACATATATAGTGAATCGGCGGCTATAGCCAGCCGACACATATATAGTGAATCGGCGGCTATAGCCAGCCGACACATATATAGTGAATCGGCGGCTATAGCCAGCCGACACATATATAGTGAATCGGCGGCTATAGCCAGCCGACACATATATAGTGAATCGTCGGCTATAGCCAGCCGACACATATATAGTGAATCGGCGGCTATAGCCAGCCGACACATATATAGTGAATCGGCGGCTATAGCCAGCCGACACATATATAGTGAATCGGCGGCTATAGCCAGCCGACACATATATAGTGAATCGGCGGCTATAGCCAGCCGACACATATATAGTGAATCGGCGGCTATAGCCAGCCGACACATATATAGTGAATCGGCGGCTATAGCCAGCCGACACATATATGGTGAATCGGCGGCTATAGCCAGCCGACACATATATAGTGAATCGGCGGCTATAGCCAGCCGACACATATATAGTGAATCGGCGGCTATAGCCAGCCGACACATATATAGTGAATCGGCGGCTATAGCCAGCCGACACATATATAGTGAATCGGCGGCTATAGCCAGCCGACACATATATAGTGAATCGGCGGCTATAGCCAGCCGACACATATATAGTGAATCGGCGGCTATAGCCAGCCGACACATATATAGCGAATCGGCGGCTATAGCCAGCCGACACATATATAGTGAATCGGCGGCTATAGCCAGCCGACACATATATAGTGAATCGGCGGCTATAGCCAGCCGACACATATATAGTGAATCGGCGGCTATAGCCAGCCGACACATATATAGTGAATCGGCGGCTATAGCCAGCCGACACATATATAGTGAATCGGCGGCTATAGCCAGCCGACACATATGTATATAGTGAATCGGCGGCTATAGCCAGCCGACACATATGTATATAGTGAATCGGCGGCTATAGCCAGCCGACACATATATAGTGAATCGGCGGCTATAGCCAGCCGACACATATGTATATAGTGAATCGGCGGCTATAGCCAGCCGACACATATATAGTGAATCGGCGGCTATAGCCAGCCGACACATATGTATATAGTGAATCGGCGGCTATAGCCAGCCGACACATATATAGTGAATCGGCGGCTATAGCCAGCCGACACATATGTATATAGTGAATCGGCGGCTATAGCCAGCCGACACATATATAGTGAATCGGCGGCTATAGCCAGCCGACACATATGTATATAGTGAATCGGCGGCTATAGCCAGCCGACACATATATAGTGAATCGGCGGCTATAGCCAGCCGACACATATATAGTGAATCGGCGGCTATAGCCAGCCGACACATATATAGTGAATCGGCGGCTATAGCCAGCCGACACATATATAGTGAATCGGCGGCTATAGCCAGCCGACACATATATAGTGAATCGGCGGCTATAGCCAGCCGACACATATATAGTGAATCGGCGGCTATAGCCAGCCGACACATATATAGTGAATCGGCGGCTATAGCCAGCCGACACATATATAGTGAATCGGCGGCTATAGCCAGCCGACACATATATAGTGAATCGGCGGCTATAGCCAGCCGACACATATATAGTGAATCGGCGGCTATAGCCAGCCGACACATATATAGTGAATCGGCGGCTATAGCCAGCCGACACATATATAGTGAATCGGCGGCTATAGCCAGCCGACACATATATAGTGAATCGGCGGCTTTAGCCAGCCGACACATATATAGTGAATCGGCGGCTATAGCCAGCCGACACATATATAGTGAATCGGCGGCTATAGCCAGCCGACACATATATAGTGAATCGGCGGCTATAGCCAGCCGACACATATATAGTGAATCGGCGGCTATAGCCAGCCGACACATATATAGTGAATCGGCGGCTATAGCCAGCCGACACATATATAGTGAATCGGCGGCTATAGCCAGCCGACACATATATAGTGAATCGGCGGCTATAGCCAGCCGACACATATATAGTGAATCGGCGGCTATAGCCAGCCGACACATATATAGTGAATCGGCGGCTATAGCCAGCCGACACATATATAGTGAATCGGCGGCTATAGCCAGCCGACACATATATAGTGAATCGGCGGCTATAGCCAGCCGACACATATATAGTGAATCGGCGGCTATAGCCAGCCGACACATATATAGTGAATCGGCGGCTATAGCCAGCCGACACATATATAGTGAATCGGCGGCTATAGCCAGCCGACACATATATAGTGAATCGGCGGCTATAGCCAGCCGACACATATATAGTGAATCGGCGGCTATAGCCAGCCGACACATATATAGCGAATCGGCGGCTATAGCCAGCCGACACATATATAGTGAATCGGCGGCTATAGCCAGCCGACACATATATAGTGAATCGGCGGCTATAGCCAGCCGACACATATATAGTGAATCGGCGGCTATAGCCAGCCGACACATATATAGTGAATCGGCGGCTATAGCCAGCCGACACATATATAGTGAATCGGCGGCTATAGCCAGCCGACACATATATAGTGAATCGGCGGCTATAGCCAGCGGACACATATATAGTGAATCGGCGGCTATAGCCAGCCGACACATATATAGTGAATCGGCGGCTATAGCCAGCCGACACATATATAGTGAATCGGCGGCTATAGCCAGCCGACACATATATAGTGAATCGGCGGCTATAGCCAGCCGACACATATATAGTGAATCGGCGGCTATAGCCAGCCGACACATATATAGTGAATCGGCGGCTATAGCCAGCCGACACATATATAGTGAATCGGCGGCTATAGCCAGCCGACACATATATAGTGAATCGGCGGCTATAGCCAGCCGACACATATATAGTGAATCGGCGGCTATAGCCAGCCGACACATATATAGTGAATCGGCGGCTATAGCCAGCCGACACATATATAGCGAATCGGCGGCTATAGCCAGCCGACACATATATAGTGAATCGGCGGCTATAGCCAGCCGACACATATATAGTGAATCGGCGGCTATAGCCAGCCGACACATATATAGTGAATCGGCGGCTATAGCCAGCCGACACATATATAGTGAATCGGCGGCTATAGCCAGCCGACACATATGTATATAGTGAATCGGCGGCTATAGCCAGCCGACACATATGTATATAGTGAATCGGCGGCTATAGCCAGCCGACACATATGTATATAGTGAATCGGCGGCTATAGCCAGCCGACACATATATAGTGAATCGGCGGCTATAGCCAGCCGACACATATGTGTATAGTGAATCGGCGGCTATAGCCAGCCGACACATATATAGTGAATCGGCGGCTATAGCCAGCCGACACATATGTGTATAGTGAATCGGCGGCTATAGCCAGCCGACACATATATAGTGAATCGGCGGCTATAGCCAGCCGACACATATGTATATAGTGAATCGGCGGCTATAGCCAGCCGACACATATATAGTGAATCGGCGGCTATAGCCAGCCGACACATATGTATATAGTGAATCGGCGGCTATAGCCAGCCGACACATATATAGTGAATCGGCGGCTATAGCCAGCCGACACATATGTATATAGTGAATCGGCGGCTATAGCCAGCCGACACATATATAGTGAATCGGCGGCTATAGCCAGCCGACACATATGTATATAGTTAATCGGCGGCTATAGCCAGCCGACACATATATAGTGAATCGGCGGCTATAGCCAGCCGACACATATGTATATAGTGAATCGGCGGCTATAGCCAGCCGACACATATATAGTGAATCGGCGGCTATAGCCAGCCGACACATATGTATATAGTGAATCGGCGGCTATAGCCAGCCGACACATATATAGTGAATCGGCGGCTATAGCCAGCCGACACATATGTATATAGTGAATCGGCGGCTATAGCCAGCCGACACATATATAGTGAATCGGCGGCTATAGCCAGCCGACACATACATATGTATATAGTGAATCGGCGGCTATAGCCAGCCGACACATATATAGTGAATCGGCGGCTATAGCCAGCCGACACATATATAGTGAATCGGCGGCTATAGCCAGCCGACACATATATAGTGAATCGGCGGCTATAGCCAGCCGACACATATATAGTGAATCGGCGGCTATAGCCAGCCGACACATATATAGTGAATCGGCGGCTATAGCCAGCCGACACATATATAGTGAATCGGCGGCTATAGCCAGCCGACACATATATAGTGAATCGGCGGCTATAGCCAGCCGACACATATATAGTGAATCGGCGGCTATAGCCAGCCGACACATATATAGTGAATCGGCGGCTATAGCCAGCCGACACATATATAGTGAATCGGCGGCTATAGCCAGCCGACACATATATAGTGAATCGGCGGCTATAGCCAGCCGACACATACATATATAGTGAATCGGCGGCTATAGCCAGCCGACACATATATAGTGAATCGGCGGCTATAGCCAGCCGACACATACATATATAGTGAATCGGCGGCTATAGCCAGCCGACACATATATAGTGAATCGGCGGCTATAGCCAGCCGACACATATATAGTGAATCGGCGGCTATAGCCAGCCGACACATATATAGTGAATCGGCGGCTATAGCCAGCCGACACATATATAGTGAATCGGCGGCTATAGCCAGCCGACACATATATAGTGAATCGGCGGCTATAGCCAGCCGACACATATATAGTGAATCGGCGGCTATAGCCAGCCGACACATATATAGTGAATCGGCGGCTATAGCCAGCCGACACATATATAGTGAATCGGCGGCTATAGCCAGCCGACACATACATATATAGTGAATCGGCGGCTATAGCCAGCCGACACATATATAGTGAATCGGCGGCTATAGCCAGCCGACACATATATAGTGAATCGGCGGCTATAGCCAGCCGACACATACATATATAGTGAATCGGCGGCTATAGCCAGCCGACACATATATAGTGAATCGGCGGCTATAGCCAGCCGACACATACATATATAGTGAATCGGCGGCTATAGCCAGCCGACACATATATAGTGAATCGGCGGCTATAGCCAGCCGACACATATATAGTGAATCGGCGGCTATAGCCAGCCGACACATATATAGTGGATCGGCGGCTATAGCCAGCCGACACATATATAGTGAATCGGCGGCTATAGCCAGCCGACACATATATAGTGAATCGGCGGCTATAGCCAGCCGACACATATATAGTGAATCGGCGGCTAGAGCCAGCCGACACATATATAGTGGATCGGCGGCTATAGCCAGCCGACACATATATAGTGAATCGGCGGCTATAGCCAGCCGACACATACATATATAGTGAATCGGCGGCTATAGCCAGCCGACACATATATAGTGAATCGGCGGCTATAGCCAGCCGACACATACATATATAGTGAATCGGCGGTTATAGCCAGCCGACACATATATAGTGAATCGGCGGCTATAGCCAGCCGACACATACATACATATATAGTGAATCGGCGGCTATAGCCAGCCGACACATATATAGTGAATCGGCGGCTATAGCCAGCCGACACATATATAGTGAATCGGCGGCTATAGCCAGCCGACACATATATAGTGAATCGGCGGCTATAGCCAGCCGACACATATATAGTGAATCGGCGGCTATAGCCAGCCGACACATATATAGTGAATCGGCGGCTATAGCCAGCCGACACATATATAGTGAATCGGCGGCTATAGCCAGCCGACACACATATAGTGAATCGGCGGCTATAGCCAGCCGACACATATATAGTGAATCGGCGGCTATAGCCAGCCGACACATATATAGGGAATCGGCGGCTATAGCCAGCCGACACATATATAGTGAATCGGCGGCTATAGCCAGCCGACACATATATAGTGAATCGGCGGCTATAGCCAGCCGACACATCGGCTACATATATAGTGGGTCGGCGGCTATCGCCAGCCGACACATATATAGTGAATCTACATATATAGTGGGTCGGCGGCTATAGCCAGCCGGCCACATATATAGTGGGTCGGCGGCTATGGCCAGCCGACACATATATAGTGAATCGGCGGCTATAGCCATCCGGCCACATATACAGTGGGTCGACGGCTATAGCCAGTTGGCCACATATACAGTGGTTCAGCGGCTATAGCCAGCCGGCCACACATATAGTGGGTCGGCGGCTATAGCCAGCCGGCAACATATATAGTGCGTCGGCGACTATAGCCGAACACAAAATTGTTAAAAATCATAAAATAACAGTTGATACTAACAAAAGAAAGGTCCATAAACAAAAGATTAAGAAAGGACGCAAAGTGGCTTTATCTGGCAGCAATGAATAATTATTTTGGTTCCTTTATGCATAACATTGTGAGTGTATTTATGAATGTTTTACGCTTAATAATAATGATTATCGGATTAAAGAATATAATTCTTGATCAGATTCAGGTCGGAGTCATTTTCTTCAACCAAATTTCTTATCCGTGCTTTGAACCAAAACAAATCACCCTTAACACATTTTAAAATAACAACAACGAAAACTGAGTATCCAATCAGAAGAAGAGTTCGTCCAAAGCAATATATAACAAGAACAGCATACATGTAGGGCCGAGGAGTGGAAAGAAAATACAAAGTAAATCGCCAAAGTAAAACGCAATCAAAGTAGCAGAGGAAAAGTCGTATGAAAAGAGAAAAAACAAAGTCAGAGGCAATCAAAGCAGTAGAGGAAAAGTCGCGAAGTTGGCAAGTCACCGATAAGTTTGTTTTGCTTTTTATGTCAAATAAAATAACTATTTCTTAATCGAAGAGGAATTAATTAAATTATACTAAATTGATTTAAAATAAAGCCATATTGTTATTTTTACTTCGTTGCACAAACTACATGGTGTCAGAAGTGGGATACGTTCACACACGTCGCCGTTGCTCATCAGTTCGTCGTATTTCGTCGAGCAAAGGGAAATTAAATGAGTTATCTTAAATGAATGTTCTCGAAGATATCGAATCTTTAACCACCAAACAGTTACAGCAAATATTAATACAGCGTGGCTTGTCCTACCGATATAACCTGAAAACGGAACTAGTGGCACGACTCCGTGCTTCATTGGAAAACGAAAAAGAACAACCACAAGATTTTCAAGCAAGCCCTGAACTCGATTCTGATACATCATCCTTGTCGTCGTCTGCTTCATTTTCATCAACTATGTCTGTAAAAGGGGAGCCTGTTCAGAACAATTATCAATTCAAAGATGTCGAAGAGTCCTTAGAAAAGTTTGATGGGGAATCTATGGACGTCGAATTATGGCTCTCGGACTTCGAAAGTGTTTCGCTAGTTTGTTGCTGGAATGAAGTACAAAAATTTCTATATGCGAGGCGATTGTTATCCGGTGCAAGTAGATTAGCAGTCGAGTCAGAACCGGGTATTTCTAGCTGGCAGAAGTTGAAGGAGTTACTTCTTAAAGAGTTTGGGGGTAAGGCAACAGAGAACGTTCATCAACTGCTAGCAGAATCAACGAAAAATCCCTCTGAATCCTATATTGAGTACTTTTATAGACTTAAAAAAACAGCAGCAAGAGGAAAAATAGAGATTTCACATCTAATAGGCTACATAATAAGTGGCATCCCCGACAGCGCAACAAACAAAGGCATTTTATATCAGTCGCAGACTCTAGACCAACTCAAGGGAAACTTAAGAGCATATGAAGCAATGAAAAGTGAGCAGGATAAGGAGAAGAAAAGGAACGATCAACAACTGCAGACTACTACAAGCAATCTTAAAAGACAAGAAAACGTCCCTCATAAGTTGAAGCGGTGTACAAACTGTGGAGCTAGGTCGCACACCCATGGAAATTGTCCTGATAAATCGAAAGGTATGAGATGTTTTTATTGTAATGATTTTGGGCACATCGCTCCAAAATGTCCTAAGAAAGCATCAGTCAGTATTATTAGAGCAGAAGTGCCTGATTTCTCAGTTCAAGTCGAGGTAGGAGGGGAGAATTATCGCGCACTTATAGATACTGGGAGTGACATTTGTATCATCAAGAAGGATCTGAAGGATAAGTTAGGTATATCAACATACGAAGAGCCAGGCATTCCTGTTGTTGGATTTGCCCGAAACAGCAAAATGACCTTAGGAGCAGTATCCATTGATGCCGTCATTGATTTACAGTCTTACCAATTGGTTTGTCATGTAGTTCCGAGCGATTGGTTAAATACAGATATAATAATCGGTAAGAATTTCTTTATGAATGCTTCGTTAGTTATCGAAAATGGGAAGCCTATAATATTTAAAGCTGATAACGACCGAACATTCTTAGCTCAAGTCAATGTAATACATTGCGATTCGTATCCGGAGAGTTTGGATAACGTAAACCGCAAGTTCAAAGAGCAAATCGTATCTTTGGTTAAAGCTTATCGCCCGCAAAAGGAAGCAGATTACGAGAAGTTGAGATGAAAATTTCCTTGGAGGACGAAATTCCAATCCATCAAAGGCCCAGGAGGCTAGCTCCGTTGGAGAAGGACATAGTGCAGCGACAAATTTCAGAGTGGCTGAACGAAGGAATTATTCGAGAGAGCACCTCGTCGTATGCAAGTCCTGTAGTTCTAGCCAAAAAGAAGGATGGAAGCAGTAGGCTCTGTGTAGATTACAGAAAGTTAAACTCCAAAGTAATTAAAGACAGATTCCCCTTACCTAATATTGAAGAAGTCCTTGAAGGTTTGCATAGCGCTAAGGTGTTTTCGACACTCGACCTTAAGAATGGGTTTTTCCATGTTGGAATAGAAGAGTCAAGCAAAAAGTATACCGCCTTCGTCGTACCAGATGGAAAATACGAGTTTAATAAAGTCCCGTTTGGGTTATGCAACTCGCCATCAGTTTTTCAACGTTTCATAAATTCTGTTTTCCGGAAAATGATACAAAAAGGCACACTTCTCGTCTACATGGATGACCTCATCATCCCTTCAGAAGATGAAATCGAAAATATCGAGTCGTTAAGAAGGGTCCTAGAGGTATGCAGCCGAAACGGCCTGCTTATAAAATGGAGTAAATGCCAGTTCCTAACAAGGGTCGTGCAGGTTCTCGGGCATATAATTCAAAATGGAACCATCCGACCATCCGAAAAAAAGGTTTCAGCAGTGAGAAAATTTCCTGTACCAAAAAACGTGAGGGATGTTATGAGTTTTTTGGGACTTACAGGATTTTTCCGAAAGTTTATATCGGGATACGCCCTGATTGCTAAGCCACTTACTGATTTGACAAAAAATGACCGCAAGGTTGAAGCACTGCTTCGACGTGAATATTATATACCCAAACTATCTAAAGTGGTACGAGCAGTTTCTGACAACTGCATAAGTTGCATCCTAGCTTCAAGAAAGGCTGGAAAAAAGGAAGGATTCCTTAATCCAATTGACAAGATGGACATTCCCCTTCATACCTTTCACTTGGATCACGTCGGACCTTTGCCTTCTACTACAAAGAGCTATAAGTTTTTGCTAACAGTGGTCGACGCTTTTACAAAGTTTTCATGGATATATCCCGTTAAGAGTACTGGAACAGAGGAAGTCCTAAAGAAATTAGAAACTCAAGCTGACCTTTTTGGGAACCCTCATCGGATGATTACCGATAAGGGAGCTGCGTTTACCTCAAATCAGTTCAGAGAGTACTGCCAAGCACGTAACATTTATCATCATCAGGTGACAACAGGAGTCCCAAGGGGAAATGGGCAGGTAGAGCGCATAAACAAAATTATTATTGAAATTTTATCTAAGCTCTCTGTTGAGCAACCTCTTAAGTGGTACCTGCATGTAAGTAGAACGCAACGAATTCTGAACTCTACGCCTTCGAGATCTACCAAAAGAACACCGTTTACGCTGCTCACTGGAGTGCCGATGTTTACAACCGAGGATTTGCATTTAGCCGAGCTATTAGAAGAAGAGATCCGTCTAGATTTTGAACGAAATCGACAAGAAATTCGAGGACAAGCGAAACTGGATATCCAAAAAATTCAACTAGAAAACGAGAGAGGGTACAATCGCGGAAGAAAAGAATCCATAAAATACAAAGTTGGTGATCTTTTAGCGATCCAACGCACGCAGTTTGGAGCGGGACTTAAACTGTGCCCCAAATTTCTCGGGCCATATGAAGTCTCAAGGGTTAAGCGCAATGACAGATACGACGTCCGCAAAGTGAGGAACACGAGGGTACGAATTTTACCTCGACATCAGCGGATTATGTAAAGCCGTGGAAGATATATCAGTCGAATGACGATAGTGAAGAGGATGACGATACTGAAGAAAACTGTTAAAACTCGTCCGGGTCGGTCGAGAATCAGGATGGCCGAGTGTAGGGCCGAGGAGTGGAAAGAAAATACAAAGTAAATCGCCAAAGTAAAACGCAATCAAAGTAGCAGAGGAAAAGTCGTATGAAAAGAGAAAAAACAAAGTCAGAGGCAATCAAAGCAGTAGAGGAAAAGTCGCGAAGTTGGCAAGTCACCGATAAGTTTGTTTTGCTTTTTATGTCAAATAAAATAACTATTTCTTAATCGAAGAGGAATTAATTAAATTATACTAAATTGATTTAAAATAAAGCCATATTGTTATTTTTACTTCGTTGCACAAACTACATATGTACATTCCTTTCAATCAACTGGGAACTCACTGAGACGACTCGTAGCTAGAGACACACAAACCTGTAAGCAATAGTGATCAACACACAAACCTGTGCCTAATAGTGATAAACACACAAGCCTGTAAGCAATAATGGTAAACACACAAACCTTAATAAAACTGAGACGTACTCGTAGCAAGAGACACACAAACCTGTACGTAATAGTGATAAACACACAAATCTGTAAGCAATAATGGTAAACACACAAACCTTAATAAAAAACATGCTGGGCGAAATGTGCAAAAAAACGCCAGCGACCCCAGAGGTAAAACACATACATGTCAATAACAAATCCCAATCACTTCTTACCCTTTGCCAGATGAATTAGCTTTGAATGAGGACAAACCGAATTCAACCTCCGACAACGATCCGATATCACAAAAAAGAGAGCAAAACAATCCACCACTCGCCGCACCCTTGAACTTAAGCAATTAATTCTCTCGATTCACACTTAAAGGGGAGGAGTTACATACCATCGCTTTCTCCAACTTTGCTGTACGTAGTACGTAGTACAGTTTGAAACTCAAACACGTGAGTGTATCAAGAGAACGCTGATTTGTTATAAGAGACAGCAAAAAGTCCGAATAGCGAGGGGAGCGTATATTTGCAGGGATAATGATTAGCAGTGACCAATGGGAACGGTCACTGCAGGTTATTGGGTAGAATGCTATATTTGAAGAGATTTCGTAGCACAATTTGCAACTCAAACAAGTGAGTGCATCAAGCGAATGCTGGTTCTTTACAAGAGACAGCAGAGAGTCCGAATATAGAGGAGAACGTATATTTGCTGGGATAATGATTAGCAGTGATCAATGGGAACGGCCACTGCAGGTTATTGGGTAGAATGCTTTATTTGAAGAGAGAAAAAGGGTTAAATGACTGAATGAGAGAATTCGTAGCACAGTTTGATACTCAAACAAATGAGTGCATCAAGCGAATGCTGGTTCTTTACAAGAGACAGCAGAGTGTCCGAATATAGAGGAGAACGTATATTTGCAGGGATAATGATTAGCAGTGACTAATGGGAACGGTCACTGCAGGCACGTGAAACTGAAATTAGAGTAGTGTGTCGGTGTGCGCAATCGAACAGTGTGCGTAGGGTGAGTAGGTATAAACACAATCTATTGGCTGTGATTCAAATTGATATAATTTTCACCTTTCAGAGGATTTCCTTTTAAACAAGTTTCGATTTTGCCTGCTGGTGGAAGAAGAATTCAGAACAAATTTTCGATACTAATGTATCTGGTATGGAGGTAGACAATGGACCATTTTTCTTTCATTGTGCAAGTTGTAAAAAATTTAATCACAGTAAGGAAATTTGTAGTTCGGATGAGAACCCACGGACATTTTTTGAGTCAGGTTTTTGTTCAGATAAATGTTTTAATATTGAGTGTGTCAAGTCCTACAAATACCTTGGGGTTCTGCTTGACTGGAAGATGGATTGGTCTGCTCATACGGCTGCTCTTAAGAAGTATCTTGTGGCTGCCACAAGACAAATTTACTTTTGAAAAGGTATTGCTCACGTGAACTCTTAAAGTGTATTTATTATAGTTTAGTGCATTCCAAGCTTGAATATGGCATAGTCTCATGGGGTGGAACACACCAAAATAAAACTAATCCACTTCTGATTTCTCAAAAACACGTTATTCGTCTTATCTGTAATAAAAACCGTCGACATGATAGCCTAACCCTCTTCAGAAGCATCAAAGTCTTACCTCTAAAACACTTGTATTTCTATAAATTATTAAAGATTTTTTTTGCTAGATCTGGATATTTATTGAGCCGATGCTCTTCTAACTATAACCTTAGAGTAAACAATCAACATCTTGCTATAGTACCACATCACAACTTGCAAATTTTTTTAAATTTTTACACGTCAATTGCTCCACGACTATTTAATAAATTACCTACTAGTATTAGAATAATAAGAAATAAATCCATTTTTCTCAAAAAAGTAAAACTTTGGCTCTTCGGCTTAAACTATAATGCTAGATATTAATAAATTACTAACTGTAACCATTTAAGTACATATTCTGTTGCGTGCTTTTCCATATTTCTTTCACGCTATATTGTTATAATTATTATTTGATTGTAGAATAATAAAAACGATTAAGCTTGTAAAAAATATAACATATGTATGTATATGTATAAGAACAAATCTTGTCGTAACCCCACCCCACCACTTTAAAATATATAGTATTCTTATAATAAGGTTACTCCAGCTGCATTCGCCTCTAGTTCCTTATGTACAATAGATTGCAGCTTCTTTATTAATTCACTGTGTTAAATGTTTTATCATATTATAGCTTTGTATTCCATCATAACGTTATGTATCAACACATTATGCATTAGTAAAGAAAGAAATAAATCGAAATTGAAATTGAATTGTTCACGCTATAAGATTGTGGAATTCCCTACCTTTGTCAAAAAAAAAAAAAAAAAAAATGATGTGTTAACAATTTAGGCTTCGGTATGGGGGATATTACCGTCACGCGTAACCGAAATTAGTAGTAGTGTGTCGCTGTGTGTAATCGAACTAAGGATTAGTACTACGTCAGGGTGCGTAGGCTGAGTAGGTATAAACACAAGTCTATTGTCTGTGATTAATCTATGGCTATGCGTTAATAAGTTTGTGCGTTGCGTGTTGCCAAACTGCACACATACACACGAAAGCTTTAGCAGGCACATCAAAACGTAAGGTGAATACTTATTCAACTCGGCTATTGTTCGCCAAATGAACCAAATGAATAAACCATGTGAGGTGAATGGTGATCTGCTTAAGTATGACACTTGGCTGAGTGTTTGTAAATCCTGTCGTGGCGTAATTGGTTGAATCGCAGATTAATGTAGCACGCCTGTTCGTATCCTGGCTTTGTAAGAGGTACCTTTTTATTTTCAATTATTTTTATCTTTTTCGTCGTTATTATCTAGGCCACATATATAGTGGGTCGGCGGCTATAGCCAGCCGGCCACATACATAGCGAATCGGAGGCTATAGCCAGCCGACACATACATAGTGAATCGGCGGCTATAGCCAGCCGACAAATATATAGTGAATCGGCGGCTATAGCCAGCCGACACATATATAGTGAATCGGCGGCTATAGCCAGCCGACACATATATAGTGAATCGGCGGCTATAGCCAGCCGACACATATATAGTGAATCGTCGGCTATAGCCAGCCGACACATATATAGTGAATCGTCGGCTATAGCCAGCCGACACATATATAGTGAATCGGCGGCTATAGCCAGCCGACACATATATAGTGAATCGGCGGCTATAGCCAGCCGACAAATATATAGTGAATCGGCGGCTATAGCCAGCCGACACATACATAGTGAATCGGCGGCTATAGCCAGCCGGCCACATACTTATATAGTGGGTCGGCGGCTATGGCCAGCCGACACATATATAGTGAATCGGCGGCTATAGCCATCCGGCCACATATATAGTGGGTCGGCGGCTATAGCCAGCCGGCCACATACATACATATATAGTGGGTCGACGGCTATAGCCAGCCGACACATATATAGTGAATCGGCGGCTATGGCCAGCCGACACATATATAGTGAATCGGCGGCTATAGCCAGCCGACACATATATAGTGAATCGGCGGCTATAGCCAGCCGACACATCCGCTACATATATAGTGGGTCGGCGGCTATCGCCAGCCGACACATATATAGTGAATCTACATATATAGTGGGTCGGCGGCTATAGCCAGCCGGCCACATATATAGTGGGTCGGCGGCTATAGCCAGCCGGCCACATACATAGCGAATCGGAGGCTATAGCCAGCCGACACATACATAGTGAATCGGCGGCTATAGCCAGCCGGCCACATACTTATATAGTGGGTCGGCGGCTATGGCCAGCCGACACATATATAGTGAATCGGCGGCTATAGCCATCCGGCCACATATATAGTGGGTCGGCGGCTATAGCCAGCCGGCCACATACATATATAGTGGGTCGACGGCTATAGCCAGCCGACACATATATAGTGAATCGGCGGCTATAGCCAGCCGACACATATATAGTGAATCGGCGGCTATAGCCAGCCGACACATATATAGTGAATCGGCGGCTATAGCCAGCCGACACATATATAGTGAATCGTCGGCTATAGCCAGCCGACACATATATAGTGAATCGGCGGCTATAGCCAGCCGACACATGCATATATAGTGAATCGGCGGCTATAGCCAGCCGACACATATATAGTGAATCGGCGGCTATAGCCAGCCGACACATACATATATAGTGAATCGGGGGCTATAGCCAGCCGACACATATATAGTGAATCGGCGGCTATAGCCAGCCGACACATATATAGTGAATCGGCGGCTATAGCCAGCCGACACATATATAGCGAATCGGCGGCTATAGCCAGCCGACACATATATAGCGAATCGGCGGCTATAGCCAGCCGACACATATATAGTGAATCGGCGGCTATAGCCAGCCGACACATATATAGTGAATCGGCGGCTATAGCCAGCCGACACATATATAGTGAATCGGCGGCTATAGCCAGCCGACACATATATAGTGCATCGGCGGCTATAGCCAGCCGACACATATATAGTGAATCGGCGGCTATAGCCAGCCGACACATATATAGTGAATCGGCGGCTATAGCCAGCCGACACATATATAGTGAATCGGCGGCTATAGCCAGCCGACACATATATAGTGAATCGGCGGCTATAGCCAGCCGACACATATATAGTGAATCGGCGGCTATAGCCAGCCGACACATATATAGTGAATCGGCGGCTATAGCCAGCCGACACATATATAGTGAATCGGCGGCTATAGCCAGCCGACACATATATAGTGAATCGGCGGCTATAGCCAGCCGACACATATATAGTGAATCGGCGGCTATAGCCAGCCGACACATATATAGTGAATCGGCGGCTATAGCCAGCCGACACATATATAGTGAATCGGCGGCTATAGCCAGCCGACACATATATAGTGAATCGGCGGCTATAGCCAGCCGACACATATATAGTGAATCGGCGGCTATAGCCAGCCGACACATATATAGTGAATCGGCGGCTATAGCCAGCCGACACATATATAGTGAATCGGCGGCTATAGCCAGCCGACACATATATAGTGAATCGGCGGCTATAGCCAGCCGACACATATATAGTGAATCGGCGGCTATAGCCAGCCGACACATATATAGTGAATCGGCGGCTATAGCCAGCCGACACATATATAGTGAATCGGCGGCTATAGCCAGCCGACACATATGTATATAGTGAATCGGCGGCTATAGCCAGCCGACACATATATAGTGAATCGGCGGCTATAGCCAGCCGACACATATGTATATAGTGAATCGGCGGCTATAGCCAGCCGACACATATATAGTGAATCGGCGGCTATAGCCAGCCGACACATATGTATATAGTGAATCGGCGGCTATAGCCAGCCGACACATATATAGTGAATCGGCGGCTATAGCCAGCCGACACATATATAGTGAATCGGCGGCTATAGCCAGCCGACACATATATAGTGAATCGGCGGCTATAGCCAGCCGACACATATATAGTGAATCGGCGGCTATAGCCAGCCGACACATATATAGTGAATCGGCGGCTATAGCCAGCCGACACATATGTATGTAGTGAATCGGCGGCTATAGCCAGCCGACACATATATAGTGAATCGGCGGCTATAGCCAGCCGACACATATGTATATAGTGAATCGGCGGCTATAGCCAGCCGACACATATGTATATAGTGAATCGGCGGCTATAGCCAGCCGACACATATATAGTGAATCGGCGGCTATAGCCAGCCGACACATATGTATATAGTGAATCGGCGGCTATAGCCAGCCGACACATATGTATATAGTGAATCGGCGGCTATAGCCAGCCGACACATATATAGTGAATCGGCGGCTATAGCCAGCCGACACATATATAGTGAATCGGCGGCTATGGCCAGCCGACACATATATAGTGAATCGGCGGCTATAGCCAGCCGACACATATATAGTGCATCGGCGGCTATAGCCAGCCGACACATATGTATATAGTGAATCGGCGGCTATAGCCAGCCGACACATATATAGTGAATCGGCGGCTATAGCCAGCCGACACATATGTATATAGTGAATCGGCGGCTATAGCCAGCCGACACATATATAGTGAATCGGCGGCTATAGCCAGCCGACACATATGTATATAGTGAATCGGCGGCTATAGCCAGCCGACACATATATAGTGAATCGGCGGCTATAGCCAGCCGACACATATATAGTGAATCGGCGGCTATAGCCAGCCGACACATATGTATATAGTGAATCGGCGGCTATAGCCAGCCGACACATATATAGTGAATCGGCGGCTATAGCCAGCCGACACATATATAGTGAATCGGCGGCTATAGCCAGCCGACACATATGTATATAGTGAATCGGCGGCTATAGCCAGCCGACACATATATAGTGAATCGGCGGCTATAGCCAGCCGACACATATGTATATAGTGAATCGGCGGCTATAGCCAGCCGACACATATATAGTGAATCGGCGGCTATAGCCAGCCGACACATATGTATATAGTGAATCGGCGGCTATAGCCAGCCGACACATATATAGTGAATCGGCGGCTATAGCCAGCCGACACATATGTATATAGTGAATCGGCGGCTATAGCCAGCCGACACATATATAGTGAATCGGCGGCTATAGCCAGCCGACACATATGTATATAGTGAATCGGCGGCTATAGCCAGCCGACACATATATAGTGAATCGGCGGCTATAGCCAGCCGACACATATGTATATAGTGAATCGGCGGCTATAGCCAGCCGACACATATATAGTGAATCGGCGGCTATAGCCAGCCGACACATATGTATATAGTGAATCGGCGGCTATAGCCAGCCGACACATATATAGTGAATCGGCGGCTATAGCCAGCCGACACATATGTATATAGTGAATCGGCGGCTATAGCCAGCCGACACATATATAGTGAATCGGCGGCTATAGCCAGCCGACACATATGTATATAGTGAATCGGCGGCTATAGCCAGCCGACACATATATAGTGAATCGGCGGCTATAGCCAGCCGACACATATGTATATAGTGAATCGGCGGCTATAGCCAGCCGACACATATATAGTGAATCGGCGGCTATAGCCAGCCGACACATGTGTATATAGTGAATCGGCGGCTATAGCCAGCCGACACATATATAGTGAATCGGCGGCTATAGCCAGCCGACACATATGTATATAGTGAATCGGCGGCTATAGCCAGCCGACACATATATAGTGAATCGGCGGCTATAGCCAGCCGACACATATGTATATAGTGAATCGGCGGCTATAGCCAGCCGACACATATATAGTGAATCGGCGGCTATAGCCAGCCGACACATATGTATATAGTGAATCGGCGGCTATAGCCAGCCGACACATATGTATATAGTGAATCGGCGGCTATAGCCTGCCGACACATATATAGTGAATCGGCGGCTATAGCCAGCCGACACATATGTATATAGTGAATCGGCGGCTATAGCCAGCCGACACATATGTATATAGTGAATCGGCGGCTATAGCCAGCCGAAACATATATAGTGAATCGGCGGCTATAGCCAGCCGACACATATGTATATAGTGAATCGGCGGCTATAGCCAGCCGACACATATATAGTGAATCGGCGGCTATAGCCAGCCGACACATATGTATATAGTAATATAAGCGCACTATATTACCGACCCAAGCTGTACTCACAGTACTTACGCTCTCTCTTGATCTTACGAAGAACGAAGATCAAGTAGAGAGTGCTTCTGCGCTCATTCTTTCACTTTTTCTCCTGAGTGCCTTCATGGAAAGTAGACGCGTATTTAAATTGCGAACAAATAATTGTTACTACTCAAAAATAAACGTTGAATAAGAATAAAATAATCCAATGTCGTTTTATTTATAACTGGCGCAGTCGAACTACGAACCAAGTGAGTGATTAAAATTAAAAATTAAATAAAATACGCGGTTCTTCGCCCACACTGTTACGATTGGACGTTAAACAAAAAAAAAAAAAAACAAAAAAACAGAATAGACAAATTCAACAAATTCAAATTAAGCGAAATATTAACTTAATATATATATATACAAAAATAATTATAATAACGAGAATATACACGTTAACATACATACATATATGTACACACTTGTAGTATATGCCGTGCTAGATATCGTGCTGTATACGCCGTGAGAATAGACAATCGGAACGGTAATTTTTAGTAACGCTGAGTAGTACAAGCGCAAACATACACCGGCGTGGGATCCCCGACGCTTAGAGCGAGACAACACTCCTAAAAGAAACAAAGAAAAAAAAAACTTTTTTTTTTCAATCAAACATCGATCACCGTGGGAGATCTTCATAATCACCACCACATTGAATCAACAAAAAGGACAACCAATTTTGAAGCAGGACATCGGTAAGCTGTAAAACATTTTAAAATGGAAGGTATTTACGCTATAGAAAAATTTAGATTAGTATTAGAGTTAATTAATAAGATTCCTTATTATGAAGGAGATGAAACATGTACAGTTGATTTTCTGGATAGGGTAGATTCTCTGACATCCATTTTTGGTGATTTCGATGAAAGCTCGAAAATGATCCTAGTGGGATACATTAAAGATAGGATTATAGGCAGAGCAAAAATTGAGCTACAAAATCATGGTCGAATAGACACTTGGGATCACATTAAAGAAGTTATCAAAAACAGTTTCGGAGGAAACCTTTCAGTAAACACGTTCATTGATAAAATAAGAACAGTTAGGGTGACTTCTACAATTGAAAGTTATTAAAGATAGGATTATAGGCAGAGCAAAAATTGAGCTACAAAATCATGGTCGAATAGACACTTGGGATCACATTAAAGAAGTTATCAAAAACAGTTTCGGAGGAAACCTTTCAGTAAACACGTTCATTGATAAAATAAGAACAGTTAGGGTGACTTCTACAATTGAAAGTTATTACAGTGAAATAACCAGTTACTTAAGTAGAATCAATAATACATGTACTCTTAATAATAGCGTAGACAACAGACATATAATAAATTCAAACAACAGAATTGCTTTCGATGCTTTTAAAGCGAACCTGCCTGAACCAACCAAAACTATAATTTCATGTAGAAACCCTCAAAGTCTAGCAGAGGCGTATAATATTATTCGTGAACTTAATCACCAATCGTTAGGGCCCACGAGTTTTATTCAGCAAACTTCAAGTAATATTTTTCCCGTTAATAAACAATACCACCACACATTTAATCGCTTCCGAACAGATAACAATTTTTCAACACAACA
Organism: Eumerus sabulonum; assembly: GCA_951905685.1. Lineage (NCBI taxonomy): Eukaryota > Metazoa > Arthropoda > Insecta > Diptera > Syrphidae > Eumerus > Eumerus sabulonum. The sequence goes on from CATOVK010000013.1 coordinate 100,504, forward strand.
TAGTAACAATCCGAATAACATACAAGATAGACATAACCCTTATTTACAAATGACCCATAGACCTAATAACAACCACAACTATTCCCAATACCGACCACAAGTAAACAATTTCCCACAGAGCCGACAAACCCGGCAAACATTTAGTCGAAGCCCTAATAATCGGCAGTCTCAACAATCGAATAGGTACAAACGAGGGAATAGCGAACCTATGGACATAGCTAACAACGAAAGTAGTCAGCACGTTGTATGTCACACCTGCAATCAAGGGACAAATTTTCGGCACGACAACAACGACAACTACCATACATAATAGTAAAAAAAAATAATATCACTTTAAGATTTCTGATAGATTGTGGCGCAGAATTTAGCATAATTAATAAAAATATCTGTAACCCCAAGTGGAAAATACCATCTAGTACACAATATCTAAGAGCCATTGGCCGCACTATCGAATCAAGTACCAAATACAGATTTCCTTTGTTTAGTGAGTTCCATAAACGCTGTTATGTAGAATTCATAGAATATCATTTCCATAACTTCTTTGATGGGCTCATAGGTAATAACATATTAAGCATGCTTAATCCAATAATAAATTATAAATCCAGGTCACTTATTACTGACGATGCCATAATACCTTTATATTTCAACGAAGAAGAAGAAATTTACTCAAACAACAGCTATGAGCATGCAAATTGGAATATATGTTTCGGTCAGTCATTTGAAAATGAAATAACAGATGGAATATTTGCCTCTCATTTAAGCGTAGTTGATATCTCTAAGCTAAAATCACTGCTTAGATCATTTAAACCCATTTTTTATAGAGAAGGAGATTGTTTAACTTTCACAAGCAACATTACACACAGAATAAAAACAAAAACCGAGGTACCAATTTATAGCAAGCTCTACAAATACCCAGAAATTCATGTGAAAGAAGTCGATAGACAAATTGACGAAATGTTGCAACAGGGTATTATAACCCCCAGTAACAGCCCATACAATTCGCCCATTTGGGTAGTTCCCAAGAAAGGTGGCAAAAATGACCAACAACAATGGCGAATTGTAGTCGATTACAGGAAATTAAATGAGCAAACCATAGACGATAGATTCCCTATGCCGAGTGCTGATGACCTGTTCGACAAGTTGGGTAAGTGCAGTTATTTCTCGACAATCGACTTAGTGAAAGGCTTTCACCAAATAGAGGTAGAAAAATGTGACAGGCCGAAAACAGCCTTTTCGACCAAAAATGGCCACTTTGAATTTATTCGGATGCCGTTTGGGCTGAAAAATGCCCCTGCGACATTCCAAAGGCTAATGAATTCGGTACTAAAAGAGTTCATTAATAAAATTTGTGTCGTATATTTGGACGACATTTTAGTATTTTCAACCAGTTTCGATGAACATCTGGATTCCTTGAGAAAAATTTTACAAAAGCTTAGAGATTCAAATTTAAAAATTCAGATCAACAAATGTAGTTTTGCCCAGTTGTCCACAAACTACCTCGGACATACTATAGTAAATAATGGTATTAAACCCGATAATAACAAGGTACAATCCATTCTATCTATGACGCTCCCAAAAGATAAAAAAGGTATTAGGCAGTTCTTAGGCATCACAGGTTATTACCGAAAATTGCAAAAGTTGCATATCCCCTAATCAAGTACTTGAAGAAATCGATTAAAGTTAATACATCCGATCCAGAATATATAAGAGCGTTTGAAACACTAAAAATATTGTTAACCTCAGATCCGGTCTTGAAAAGTCCAGAATTCGAGAAACAATTCATTTTAACCACTGATGCTTCTAATTTTGCTTTGGGTGCCGTACTTAGCCAAAATAACCATCCTATCTGCTACGCTTCTCGCACTCTTAATAATCACGAAAAAAACTACTCTACCATCGAAAAAGAGCTTTTTGCTATTGTTTGGTCAATAAAATATTTCAGAACGTACCTGTATGGTAGAAAATTCATTGTACGTACGGATCATAAGCCGCTTGTATGGCTAAACAGCATATCTGAGCCGAATATGAAGCTCCAGCGGTGGAAGATATCTCTTAATGAGTATGATTTCCAAATCGAATATCTGAAAGGGAAAGAAAACCATGTAGCTGATGGCTTAAGTAGATATGTAAATAGTGAAGATACTAAACATGTGGTAGATGATGAAATAAGTCTGAAAGACGTCTTTAGCAATGAAAACGCTAATGACATCAAAGAAGCACGCGAAATATCTCCGGCACCAGAAAATCAACTGAAGAGTAGATAGAATTGCTGTTCTGTATTCTTATAAGTACATACAACCATACCATAGTTACAAACTTTAACTTTATTGAAAATATAACTAATTCGTAGCAAAATAATTGATAAAATGTAAATGAGTCAAATGTTAGAATATAATTTATCTATTATAATTATTCTTTCTCCTATTTTGTCTAATTCCTCTTATGTTATTTTAATATGTTAAGCGAAATCATTTGAATTTATAATGCTTAAAATGTACCATATAAAATATTATATACCAAAATCGTAGATGATAAGAAATCGTAAATTAAACTATTTTATGTAATAATTTAACGTTTAAGAAAGTTATTGAATCATTGAGTTATTTATGAACTGTATGAAGAAATATTCTTTTTGGGGACCAAAAAGACTTAGGCGGGGAGGAGTAATATAAGCGCACTATATTACCGACCCAAGCTGTACTCACAGTACTTACGCTCTCTCTTGATCTTACGAAGAACGAAGATCAAGTAGAGAGTGCTTCTGCGCTCATTCTTTCACTTTTTCTCCTGAGTGCCTTCATGGAAAGTAGACGCGTATTTAAATTGCGAACAAATAATTGTTACTACTCAAAAATAAACGTTGAATAAGAATAAAATAATCCAATGTCGTTTTATTTATAACTATATAGTGAATCGGCGGCTATAGCCAGCCGACACATATATAGTGAATCGGCGGCTATAGCCAGCCGACACATATGTATATAGTGAATCGGCGGCTATAGCCAGCCGACACATATATAGTGAATCGGCGGCTATAGCCAGCCGACACATATGTATATAGTGAATCGGCGGCTATAGCCAGCCGACACATATATAGTGAATCGGCGGCTATAGCCAGCCGACACATATGTATATAGTGAATCGGCGGCTATAGCCAGCCGACACATATGTATATATAGCCAGCCGACACATATATAGTGAATCGGCGGCTATAGCCAGCCGACACATACATATATAGTGAATCGGCGGCTATAGCCAGCCGACACATATATAGTGAATCGGCGGCTATAGCCAGCCGACACATATATAGTGAATCGGCGGCTATAGCCAGCCGACACATATATAGCGAATCGGCGGCTATAGCCAGCCGACACATATATAGTGAATCGGCGGCTATAGCCAGCCGACACATATATAGTGAATCGGCGGCTATAGCCAGCCGACACATATATAGTGAATCGGCGGCTATAGCCAGCCGACACATATATAGTGAATCGGCGGCTATAGCCAGCCGACACATATATAGTGAATCGGCGGCTATAGCCAGCCGACACATATATAGTGAATCGGCGGCTATAGCCAGCGGACACATATATAGTGAATCGGCGGCTATAGCCAGCCGACACATATATAGTGAATCGGCGGCTATAGCCAGCCGACACATATATAGTGAATCGGCGGCTATAGCCAGCCGACACATATATAGTGAATCGGCGGCTATAGCCAGCCGACACATATATAGTGAATCGGCGGCTATAGCCAGCCGACACATATATAGTGAATCGGCGGCTATAGCCAGCCGACACATATATAGTGAATCGGCGGCTATAGCCAGCCGACACATATATAGTGAATCGGCGGCTATAGCCAGCCGACACATATATAGTGAATCGGCGGCTATAGCCAGCCGACACATATATAGTGAATCGGCGGCTATAGCCAGCCGACACATATATAGTGAATCGGCGGCTATAGCCAGCCGACACATATATAGCGAATCGGCGGCTATAGCCAGCCGACACATATATAGTGAATCGGCGGCTATAGCCAGCCGACACATATATAGTGAATCGGCGGCTATAGCCAGCCGACACATATATAGTGAATCGGCGGCTATAGCCAGCCGACACATATATAGTGAATCGGCGGCTATAGCCAGCCGACACATATATAGTGAATCGGCGGCTATAGCCAGCCGACACATATATAGTGAATCGGCGGCTATAGCCAGCCGACACATATATAGTGAATCGGCGGCTATAGCCAGCCGACACATATATAGTGAATCGGCGGCTATAGCCAGCCGACACATATATAGTGAATCGGCGGCTATAGCCAGCCGACACATATATAGTGAATCGGCGGCTATAGCCAGCCGACACATATATAGTGAATCGGCGGCTATAGCCAGCCGACACATATGTATATAGTGAATCGGCGGCTATAGCCAGCCGACACATATGTATATAGTGAATCGGCGGCTATAGCCAGCCGACACATATGTATATAGTGAATCGGCGGCTATAGCCAGCCGACACATATATAGTGAATCGGCGGCTATAGCCAGCCGACACATATGTATATAGTGAATCGGCGGCTATAGCCAGCCGACACATATATAGTGAATCGGCGGCTATAGCCAGCCGACACATATGTATATAGTGAATCGGCGGCTATAGCCAGCCGACACATATATAGTGAATCGGCGGCTATAGCCAGCCGACACATATGTATATAGTGAATCGGCGGCTATAGCCAGCCGACACATATGTATATAGTGAATCGGCGGCTATAGCCAGCCGACACATATATAGTGAATCGGCGGCTATAGCCAGCCGACACATATATAGTGAATCGGCGGCTATAGCCAGCCGACACATATATAGTGAATCGGCGGCTATAGCCAGCCGACACATATATAGTGAATCGGCGGCTATAGCCAGCCGACACATATATAGTGAATCGGCGGCTATAGCCAGCCGACACATACATATATAGTGAATCGGCGGCTATAGCCAGCCGACACATACATATATAGTGAAACGGCGGCTATAGCCAGCCGACACATATATAGTGAATCGGCGGCTATAGCCAGCCGACACATATATAGTGAATCGGCGGCTATAGCCAGCCGACACATATATAGTGAATCGGCGGCTATAGCCAGCCGACACATATATAGTGAATCGGCGGCTATAGCCAGCCGACACATATATAGTGAATCGGCGGCTATAGCCAGCCGACACATATATAGTGAATCGGCGGCTATAGCCAGCCGACACATATATAGTGAATCGGCGGCTATAGCCAGCCGACACATATATAGTGAATCGGCGGCTATAGCCAGCCGACACATATATAGTGAATCGGCGGCTATAGCCAGCCGACACATATATAGTGAATCGGCGGCTATAGCCAGCCGACACATATATAGTGAATCGGCGGCTATAGCCAGCCGACACATACATATATAGTGAATCGGCGGCTATAGCCAGCCGACACATATATAGTGAATCGGCGGCTATAGCCAGCCGACACATATATAGTGAATCGGCGGCTATAGCCAGCCGACACATACATATATAGTGAATCGGCGGCTATAGCCAGCCGACACATATATAGTGAATCGGCGGCTATAGCCAGCCGACACATACATATATAGTGAATCGGCGGCTATAGCCAGCCGACACATATATAGTGAATCGGCGGCTATAGCCAGCCGACACATATATAGTGAATCGGCGGCTATAGCCAGCCGACACATATATAGTGGATCGGCGGCTATAGCCAGCCGACACATATATAGTGGATCGGCGGCTACAGCCAGCCGACACATATATAGTGAATCGGCGGCTATAGCCAGCCGACACATATATAGTGAATCGGCGGCTATAGCCAGCCGACACATATATAGTGAATCGGCGGCTAGAGCCAGCCGACACATATATAGTGGATCGGCGGCTATAGCCAGCCGACACATATATAGTGAATCGGCGGCTATAGCCAGCCGACACATACATATATAGTGAACCGGCGGCTATAGCCAGCCGACACATATATAGTGAATCGGCGGCTATAGCCAGCCGACACATACATATGTATATAGTGAATCGGCGGTTATAGCCAGCCGACACATATATAGTGAATCGGCGGCTATAGCCAGCCGACACATACATATATAGTGAATCGGCGGCTATAGCCAGCCGACACATACATATGTATATAGTGAATCGGCGGCTATAGCCAGCCGACATATATGTATATAGTGAATCGGCGGCTATAGCCAGCCGACACATATATAGTGAATCGGCGGCTATAGCCAGCCGACACATATATAGTGAATCGGCGGCTATAGCCAGCCGACACATACATATATAGTGAATCGGCGGCTATAGCCAGCCGACACATACATATATAGTGAATCGGCGGCTATAGCCAGCCGACACATACATATATAGTGAATCGGCGGCTATAGCCAGCCGACACATATATAGTGAATCGGCGGCTATAGCCAGCCGACACATATATAGTGAATCGGCGGCTATAGCCAGCCGACACATATATAGTGAATCGGCGGCTATAGCCAGCCGACACATATATAGTGAATCGGCGGCTATAGCCAGCCGACACATACATATATAGTGAATCGGCGGCTATAGCCAGCCGACACATATATAGTGAATCGGCGGCTATAGCCAGCCGACACATACATATATAGTGAATCGGCGGCTATAGCCAGCCGACACATATATAGTGAATCGGCGGCTATAGCCAGCCGACACATATATAGTGAATCGGCGGCTATAGCCAGCCGACACATATATAGTGAATCGGCGGCTATAGCCAGCCGACACATATATAGTGAATCGGCGGCTATAGCCAGCCGACACATATATAGTGAATCGGCGGCTATAGCCAGCCGACACATATATAGTGAATCGGCGGCTATAGCCAGCCGACACATATATAGTGAATCGGCGGCTATAGCCAGCCGACACATATATAGTGAATCGGCGGCTATAGCCAGCCGACACATATATAGTGAATCGGCGGCTATAGCCAGCCGACACATATATAGTGAATCGGCGGCTATAGCCAGCCGACACATATATAGTGAATCGGCGGCTATAGCCAGCCGACACATATATAGTGAATCGGCGGCTATAGCCAGCCGACACATATATAGTGAATCGGCGGCTATAGCCAGCCGACACATATATAGTGAATCGGCGGCTATAGCCAGCCGACACATATATAGTGAATCGGCGGCTATAGCCAGCCGACACATATATAGTGAATCGGCGGCTATAGCCAGCCGACACATATATAGTGAATCGGCGGCTATAGCCAGCCGACACATATATAGTGAATCGGCGGCTATAGCCAGCCGACACATATATAGTGAATCGGCGGCTATAGCCAGCCGACACATATATAGTGAATCGGCGGCTATAGCCAGCCGACACATATATAGTGAATCGGCGGCTATAGCCAGCCGACACATATATAGTGAATCGGCGGCTATAGCCAGCCGACACATATATAGTGAATCGGCGGCTATAGCCAGCCGACACATATATAGTGAATCGGCGGCTATAGCCAGCCGACACATATATAGTGAATCGGCGGCTATAGCCAGCCGACACATATATAGTGAATCGGCGGCTATAGCCAGCCGACACATATATAGTGAATCGGCGGCTATAGCCAGCCGACACATATATAGTGAATCGGCGGCTATAGCCAGCCGACACATATATAGTGAATCGGCGGCTATAGCCAGCCGACACATATATAGTGAATCGGCGGCTATAGCCAGCCGACACATATATAGTGAATCGGCGGCTATAGCCAGCCGACACATATATAGTGAATCGGCGGCTATAGCCAGCCGACACATATATAGTGAATCGGCGGCTATAGCCAGCCGACACATACATATATAGTGAATCTGCGGCTATAGCCAGCCGACACATATATAGTGAATCGGCGGCTATAGCCAGCCGACACATACATATATAGTGAATCGGCGGCTATAGCCAGCCGACACATATATAGTGAATCGGCGGCTATAGCCAGCCGACACATACATATATAGTGAATCGGCGGCTATAGCCAGCCGACACATATATAGTGAATCGGCGGCTATAGCCAGCCGACACATACATATATAGTGAATCGGCGGCTATAGCCAGCCGACACATATATAGTGAATCGGCGGCTATAGCCAGCCGACACATATATAGTGAATCGGCGGCTATAGCCAGCCGACACATACATATATAGTGAATCGGCGGCTATAGCCAGCCGACACATATATAGTGAATCGGCGGCTATAGCCAGCCGACACATACATATATAGTGAATCGGCGGCTATAGCCAGCCGACACATATATAGTGAATCGGCGGCTATAGCCAGCCGACACATATATAGTGAATCGGCGGCTATAGCCAGCCGACACATACATATATAGTGAATCGGCGGCTATAGCCAGCCGACACATATATAGTGAATCGGCGGCTATGGCCAGCCGACACATACATATATAGTGAATCGGCGGCTATAGCCAGCCGACACATACATATATAGTGAATCGGCGGCTATAGCCAGCCGGCCACATACTTATATAGTGGGTCGGCGGCTATAGCCAGCCGACACATATATAGTGAATCGGCGGCTATAGCCATCCGGCCACATATATAGTGGGTCGGCGGCTATAGCCAGCCGACACATATATAGTGAATCGGCGGCTATGGCCAGCCGACACATATATAGTGAATCGGCGGCTATAGCCAGCCGACACATATATAGTGAATCGGCGGCTATAGCCAGCCGACACATATATAGTGAATCGGCGGCTATAGCCAGCCGACACATATATAGTGAATCGTCGGCTATAGCCAGCCGACACATATATAGTGAATCGGCGGCTATAGCCAGCCGACACATATATAGTGAATCGGCGGCTATAGCCAGCCGACAAATATATAGTGAATCGGCGGCTATAGCCAGCCGACACATATATAGTGAATCGGCGGCTATAGCCAGCCGACACATATATAGTGAATCGGCGGCTATAGCCAGCCGACACATATATAGTGAATCGGCGGCTATAGCCAGCCGACACATATATAGTGAATCGGCGGCTATAGCCAGCCGACACATATATAGTGAATCGGCGGCTATAGCCAGCCGACACATATATAGTGAATCGGCGGCTATAGCCAGCCGACACATATATAGTGAATCGGCGGCTATAGCCAGCCGACACATATATAGTGAATCGGCGGCTATAGCCAGCCGACACATATATAGTGAATCGGCGGCTATAGCCAGCCGACACATATATAGTGAATCGGCGGCTATAGCCAGCCGACACATATATAGTGAATCGGCGGCTATAGCCAGCCGACACATATATAGTGAATCGGCGGCTATAGCCAGCCGACACATCGGCTACATATATAGTGGGTCGGCGGCTATCGCCAGCCGACACATATATAGTGAATCTACATATATAGTGGGTCGGCGGCTATAGCCAGCCGGCCACATATATAGTGGGTCGGCGGCTATGGCCAGCCGACACATATATAGTGAATCGGCGGCTATAGCCAGCCGACACATATATAGTGAATCGGCGACTATAGCCAGCCGACACATATATAGTGAATCGGCGGCTATAGCCAGCCGACACATATATAGTGAATCGGCGGCTATGGCCAGCCGACACATACATATATAGTGAATCGGCGGCTATAGCCAGCCGACACATACATATATAGTGAATCGGCGGCTATAGCCAGCCGGCCACATACTTATATAGTGGGTCGGCGGCTATGGCCAGCCGACACATATATAGTGAATCGGCGGCTATAGCCATCCGGCCACATATATAGTGGGTCGGCGGCTATAGCCAGCCGGCCACATACATATATAGTGGGTCGACGGCTATAGCCAGCCGACACATATATAGTGAATCGGCGGCTATGGCCAGCCGACACATATATAGTGAATCGGCGGCTATAGCCAGCCGACACATATATAGTGAATCGGCGGCTATAGCCAGCCGACACATATATAGTGAATCGGCGGCTATAGCCAGCCGACACATATATAGTGAATCGGCGGCTATAGCCAGCCGACACATATATAGTGAATCGGCGGCTATAGCCAGCCGACACATATATAGTGAATCGTCGGCTATAGCCAGCCGACACATATATAGTGAATCGTCGGCTATAGCCAGCCGACACATATATAGTGAATCGGCGGCTATAGCCAGCCGACACATATATAGTGAATCGGCGGCTATAGCCAGCCGACAAATATATAGTGAATCGGCGGCTATAGCCAGCCGACACATATATAGTGAATCGGCGGCTATAGCCAGCCGGCCACATACTTATATAGTGGGTCGGCGGCTATGGCCAGCCGACACATATATAGTGAATCGGCGGCTATAGCCATCCGGCCACATATATAGTGGGTCGGCGGCTATAGCCAGCCGGCCACATACATATATAGTGGGTCGACGGCTATAGCCAGCCGACACATACATAGTGGATCGGCGGCTATAGCCAGCCGACACATATATAGTGAATCGGCGGCTATAGCCAGCCGACACATATATAGTGAATCGGCGGCTATAGCCAGCCGACACATATATAGTGAATCGGCGGCTATAGCCAGCCGACACATATATAGTGAATCGGCGGCTATAGCCAGCCGACACATATATAGTGAATCGGCGGCTATAGCCAGCCGACACATATATAGTGAATCGGCGGCTATAGCCAGCCGACACATATATAGTGAATCGGCGGCTATGGCCAGCCGACACATACATATATAGTGAATCGGCGGCTATAGCCAGCCGACACATACATATATAGTGAATCGGCGGCTATAGCCAGCCGGCCACATACTTATATAGTGGGTCGGCGGCTATGGCCAGCCGACACATATATAGTGAATCGGCGGCTATAGCCATCCGGCCACATATATAGTGGGTCGGCGGCTATAGCCAGCCGGCCACATACATATATAGTGGGTCGACGGCTATAGCCAGCCGACACATATATAGTGAATCGGCGGCTATGGCCAGCCGACACATATATAGTGAATCGGCGGCTATAGCCAGCCGACACATACATATATAGTGAATCGGCGGCTATAGCCAGCCGACACATATATAGTGAATCGGCGGCTATGGCCAGCCGACACATACATATATAGTGAATCGGCGGTTATAGCCAGCCGACACATATATAGTGAATCGGCGGCTATAGCCAGCCGACACATACATACATATATAGTGAATCGGCGGCTATAGCCAGCCGACACATATATAGTGAATCGGCGGCTATAGCCAGCCGACACATATATAGTGAATCGGCGGCTATAGCCAGCCGACACATATATAGTGAATCGGCGGCTATAGCCAGCCGACACATATATAGTGAATCGGCGGCTATAGCCAGCCGACACATATATAGTGAATCGGCGGCTATAGCCAGCCGACACATATATAGTGAATCGGCGGCTATAGCCAGCCGACACATATATAGTGAATCGGCGGCTATAGCCAGCCGACACACATATAGTGAATCGGCGGCTATAGCCAGCCGACACATATATAGTGAATCGGCGGCTATAGCCAGCCGACACATATATAGGGAATCGGCGGCTATAGCCAGCCGACACATATATAGTGAATCGGCGGCTATAGCCAGCCGACACATATATAGTGAATCGGCGGCTATAGCCAGCCGACACATCGGCTACATATATAGTGGGTCGGCGGCTATCGCCAGCCGACACATATATAGTGAATCTACATATATAGTGGGTCGGCGGCTATAGCCAGCCGGCCACATATATAGTGGGTCGGCGGCTATGGCCAGCCGACACATATATAGTGAATCGGCGGCTATAGCCATCCGGCCACATATACAGTGGGTCGACGGCTATAGCCAGTTGGCCACATATACAGTGGTTCAGCGGCTATAGCCAGCCGGCCACACATATAGTGGGTCGGCGGCTATAGCCAGCCGGCAACATATATAGTGCGTCGGCGACTATAGCCGAACACAAAATTGTTAAAAATCATAAAATAACAGTTGATACTAACAAAAGAAAGGTCCATAAACAAAAGATTAAGAAAGGACGCAAAGTGGCTTTATCTGGCAGCAATGAATAATTATTTTGGTTCCTTTATGCATAACATTGTGAGTGTATTTATGAATGTTTTACGCTTAATAATAATGATTATCGGATTAAAGAATATAATTCTTGATCAGATTCAGGTCGGAGTCATTTTCTTCAACCAAATTTCTTATCCGTGCTTTGAACCAAAACAAATCACCCTTAACACATTTTAAAATAACAACAACGAAAACTGAGTATCCAATCAGAAGAAGAGTTCGTCCAAAGCAATATATAACAAGAACAGCATACATGTAGGGCCGAGGAGTGGAAAGAAAATACAAAGTAAATCGCCAAAGTAAAACGCAATCAAAGTAGCAGAGGAAAAGTCGTATGAAAAGAGAAAAAACAAAGTCAGAGGCAATCAAAGCAGTAGAGGAAAAGTCGCGAAGTTGGCAAGTCACCGATAAGTTTGTTTTGCTTTTTATGTCAAATAAAATAACTATTTCTTAATCGAAGAGGAATTAATTAAATTATACTAAATTGATTTAAAATAAAGCCATATTGTTATTTTTACTTCGTTGCACAAACTACATGGTGTCAGAAGTGGGATACGTTCACACACGTCGCCGTTGCTCATCAGTTCGTCGTATTTCGTCGAGCAAAGGGAAATTAAATGAGTTATCTTAAATGAATGTTCTCGAAGATATCGAATCTTTAACCACCAAACAGTTACAGCAAATATTAATACAGCGTGGCTTGTCCTACCGATATAACCTGAAAACGGAACTAGTGGCACGACTCCGTGCTTCATTGGAAAACGAAAAAGAACAACCACAAGATTTTCAAGCAAGCCCTGAACTCGATTCTGATACATCATCCTTGTCGTCGTCTGCTTCATTTTCATCAACTATGTCTGTAAAAGGGGAGCCTGTTCAGAACAATTATCAATTCAAAGATGTCGAAGAGTCCTTAGAAAAGTTTGATGGGGAATCTATGGACGTCGAATTATGGCTCTCGGACTTCGAAAGTGTTTCGCTAGTTTGTTGCTGGAATGAAGTACAAAAATTTCTATATGCGAGGCGATTGTTATCCGGTGCAAGTAGATTAGCAGTCGAGTCAGAACCGGGTATTTCTAGCTGGCAGAAGTTGAAGGAGTTACTTCTTAAAGAGTTTGGGGGTAAGGCAACAGAGAACGTTCATCAACTGCTAGCAGAATCAACGAAAAATCCCTCTGAATCCTATATTGAGTACTTTTATAGACTTAAAAAAACAGCAGCAAGAGGAAAAATAGAGATTTCACATCTAATAGGCTACATAATAAGTGGCATCCCCGACAGCGCAACAAACAAAGGCATTTTATATCAGTCGCAGACTCTAGACCAACTCAAGGGAAACTTAAGAGCATATGAAGCAATGAAAAGTGAGCAGGATAAGGAGAAGAAAAGGAACGATCAACAACTGCAGACTACTACAAGCAATCTTAAAAGACAAGAAAACGTCCCTCATAAGTTGAAGCGGTGTACAAACTGTGGAGCTAGGTCGCACACCCATGGAAATTGTCCTGATAAATCGAAAGGTATGAGATGTTTTTATTGTAATGATTTTGGGCACATCGCTCCAAAATGTCCTAAGAAAGCATCAGTCAGTATTATTAGAGCAGAAGTGCCTGATTTCTCAGTTCAAGTCGAGGTAGGAGGGGAGAATTATCGCGCACTTATAGATACTGGGAGTGACATTTGTATCATCAAGAAGGATCTGAAGGATAAGTTAGGTATATCAACATACGAAGAGCCAGGCATTCCTGTTGTTGGATTTGCCCGAAACAGCAAAATGACCTTAGGAGCAGTATCCATTGATGCCGTCATTGATTTACAGTCTTACCAATTGGTTTGTCATGTAGTTCCGAGCGATTGGTTAAATACAGATATAATAATCGGTAAGAATTTCTTTATGAATGCTTCGTTAGTTATCGAAAATGGGAAGCCTATAATATTTAAAGCTGATAACGACCGAACATTCTTAGCTCAAGTCAATGTAATACATTGCGATTCGTATCCGGAGAGTTTGGATAACGTAAACCGCAAGTTCAAAGAGCAAATCGTATCTTTGGTTAAAGCTTATCGCCCGCAAAAGGAAGCAGATTACGAAGAAGTTGAGATGAAAATTTCCTTGGAGGACGAAATTCCAATCCATCAAAGGCCCAGGAGGCTAGCTCCGTTGGAGAAGGACATAGTGCAGCGACAAATTTCAGAGTGGCTGAACGAAGGAATTATTCGAGAGAGCACCTCGTCGTATGCAAGTCCTGTAGTTCTAGCCAAAAAGAAGGATGGAAGCAGTAGGCTCTGTGTAGATTACAGAAAGTTAAACTCCAAAGTAATTAAAGACAGATTCCCCTTACCTAATATTGAAGAAGTCCTTGAAGGTTTGCATAGCGCTAAGGTGTTTTCGACACTCGACCTTAAGAATGGGTTTTTCCATGTTGGAATAGAAGAGTCAAGCAAAAAGTATACCGCCTTCGTCGTACCAGATGGAAAATACGAGTTTAATAAAGTCCCGTTTGGGTTATGCAACTCGCCATCAGTTTTTCAACGTTTCATAAATTCTGTTTTCCGGAAAATGATACAAAAAGGCACACTTCTCGTCTACATGGATGACCTCATCATCCCTTCAGAAGATGAAATCGAAAATATCGAGTCGTTAAGAAGGGTCCTAGAGGTATGCAGCCGAAACGGCCTGCTTATAAAATGGAGTAAATGCCAGTTCCTAACAAGGGTCGTGCAGGTTCTCGGGCATATAATTCAAAATGGAACCATCCGACCATCCGAAAAAAAGGTTTCAGCAGTGAGAAAATTTCCTGTACCAAAAAACGTGAGGGATGTTATGAGTTTTTTGGGACTTACAGGATTTTTCCGAAAGTTTATATCGGGATACGCCCTGATTGCTAAGCCACTTACTGATTTGACAAAAAATGACCGCAAGGTTGAAGCACTGCTTCGACGTGAATATTATATACCCAAACTATCTAAAGTGGTACGAGCAGTTTCTGACAACTGCATAAGTTGCATCCTAGCTTCAAGAAAGGCTGGAAAAAAGGAAGGATTCCTTAATCCAATTGACAAGATGGACATTCCCCTTCATACCTTTCACTTGGATCACGTCGGACCTTTGCCTTCTACTACAAAGAGCTATAAGTTTTTGCTAACAGTGGTCGACGCTTTTACAAAGTTTTCATGGATATATCCCGTTAAGAGTACTGGAACAGAGGAAGTCCTAAAGAAATTAGAAACTCAAGCTGACCTTTTTGGGAACCCTCATCGGATGATTACCGATAAGGGAGCTGCGTTTACCTCAAATCAGTTCAGAGAGTACTGCCAAGCACGTAACATTTATCATCATCAGGTGACAACAGGAGTCCCAAGGGGAAATGGGCAGGTAGAGCGCATAAACAAAATTATTATTGAAATTTTATCTAAGCTCTCTGTTGAGCAACCTCTTAAGTGGTACCTGCATGTAAGTAGAACGCAACGAATTCTGAACTCTACGCCTTCGAGATCTACCAAAAGAACACCGTTTACGCTGCTCACTGGAGTGCCGATGTTTACAACCGAGGATTTGCATTTAGCCGAGCTATTAGAAGAAGAGATCCGTCTAGATTTTGAACGAAATCGACAAGAAATTCGAGGACAAGCGAAACTGGATATCCAAAAAATTCAACTAGAAAACGAGAGAGGGTACAATCGCGGAAGAAAAGAATCCATAAAATACAAAGTTGGTGATCTTGTAGCGATCCAACGCACGCAGTTTGGAGCGGGACTTAAACTGTGCCCCAAATTTCTCGGGCCATATGAAGTCTCAAGGGTTAAGCGCAATGACAGATACGACGTCCGCAAAGTGAGGAACACGAGGGTACGAATTTTACCTCGACATCAGCGGATTATGTAAAGCCGTGGAAGATATATCAGTCGAATGACGATAGTGAAGAGGATGACGATACTGAAGAAAACTGTTAAAACTCGTCCGGGTCGGTCGAGAATCAGGATGGCCGAGTGTAGGGCCGAGGAGTGGAAAGAAAATACAAAGTAAATCGCCAAAGTAAAACGCAATCAAAGTAGCAGAGGAAAAGTCGTATGAAAAGAGAAAAAACAAAGTCAGAGGCAATCAAAGCAGTAGAGGAAAAGTCGCGAAGTTGGCAAGTCACCGATAAGTTTGTTTTGCTTTTTATGTCAAATAAAATAACTATTTCTTAATCGAAGAGGAATTAATTAAATTATACTAAATTGATTTAAAATAAAGCCATATTGTTATTTTTACTTCGTTGCACAAACTACATACATTCCTTTCAATCAACTGGGAACTCACTGAGACGACTCGTAGCTAGAGACACACAAACCTGTAAGCAATAGTGATCAACACACAAACCTGTGCCTAATAGTGATAAACACACAAACCTGTAAGCAATAATGGTAAACACACAAACCTTAATAAAACTGAGACGTACTCGTAGCAAGAGACACACAAACCTGTACGTAATAGTGATAAACACACAAATCTGTAAGCAATAATGGTAAACACACAAACCTTAATAAAAAACATGCTGGGCGAAATGTGCAAAAAAACGCCAGCGACCCCAGAGGTAAAACACATACATGTCAATAACAAATCCCAATCACTTCTTACCCTTTGCCAGATGAATTAGCTTTGAATGAGGACAAACCGAATTCAACCTCCGACAACGATCCGATATCACAAAAAAGAGAGCAAAACAATCCACCACTCGCCGCACCCTTGAACTTAAGCAATTAATTCTCTCGATTCACACTTAAAGGGGAGGAGTTACATACCATCGCTTTCTCCAACTTTGCTGTACGTAGTACGTAGTACAGTTTGAAACTCAAACACGTGAGTGTATCAAGAGAACGCTGGTTTGTTATAAGAGACAGCAAAAAGTCCGAATAGCGAGGGGAGCGTATATTTGCAGGGATAATGATTAGCAGTGACCAATGGGAACGGTCACTGCAGGTTATTGGGTAGAATGCTATATTTGAAGAGATTTCGTAGCACAGTTTGCAACTCAAACAAGTGAGTGCATCAAGCGAATGCTGGTTCTTTACAAGAGACAGCAGAGTGACCGAATATAGAGGAGATCGTATATTTGCAGGGATAATGATTAGCAGTGACCAATGGGAACGATCACTGCAGGCACGTGTAACCGAAATTAGATTAGTGTGTCGGTGTGCGCAATCGAACAGTGTGCGTAGGGTGAGTAGGTATAAACACAATCTATTGGCTGTGATTCAAATTGATATAATTTTCACCTTTCAGAGGATTTCCTTTTAAACAAGTTTCGATTTTGCCTGCTGGTGGAAGAAGAATTCAGAACAAATTTTCGATACTAATGTATCTGGTATGGAGGTAGACTATGGACCATTTTTCTTTCATTGTGCAAGTTGTAAAAAATTTAATCACAGTAAGGAAATTTGTAGTTCGGATGAGAACCCACGGACATTTTTTGAGTCAGGTTTTTGTTCAGATAAATGTTTTAATATTGAGTGTGTCAAGTCCTACAAATACCTTGGGGTTCTGCTTGACTGGAAGATGGATTGGTCTGCTCATACGGCTGCTCTTAAGAAGTATCTTGTGGCTGCCACAAGACAAATTTACTTTTGAAAAGGTATTGCTCACGTGAACTCTTAAAGTGTATTTATTATAGTTTAGTGCATTCCAAGCTTGAATATGGCATAGTCTCATGGGGTGGAACACACCAAAATAAAACTAATCCACTTCTGATTTCTCAAAAACACGTTATTCGTCTTATCTGTAATAAAAACCGTCGACATGATAGCCTAACCCTCTTCAGAAGCATCAAAGTCTTACCTCTAAAACACTTGTATTTCTATAAATTATTAAAGATTTTTTTTGCTAGATCTGGATATTTACTGAGCCGATGCTCTTCTAACTATAACCTTAGAGTAAACAATCAACATCTTGCTATAGTACCACATCACAACTTGCAAATTTTTTTAAATTTTTACACGTCAATTGCTCCACGACTATTTAATAAATTACCTACTAGTATTAGAATAATAAGAAATAAATCCATTTTTCTCAAAAAAGTAAAACTTTGGCTCTTCGACTTAAACTATAATGCTAGATATTAATAAATTACTAACTGTAACCATTTAAGTACATATTCTGTTGCGTGCTTTTCCATATTTCTTTCACGCTATATTGTTATAATTATTATTTGATTGTAGAATAATAAAAACGATTAAGCTTGTAAAAAATATAACATATGTATGTATATGTATAAGAACAAATCTTGTCGTAACCCCACCCCACCACTTTAAAATATATAGTATTCTTATAATAAGGTTACTCCAGCTGCATTCGCCTCTAGTTCCTTATGTACAATAGATTGCAGCTTCTTTATTAATTCACTGTGTTAAATGTTTTATCATATTATAGCTTTGTATTCCATCATAACGTTATGTATCAACACATTATGCATTAGTAAAGAAAGAAATAAATCGAAATTGAAATTGAATTGTTCACGCTATAAGATTGTGGAATTCCCTACCTTTGTCAAAAAAAAAAAAAAAAAAAAAATGATGTGTTAACAATTTAGGCTTCGGTATGGGGGATATTACCGTCACGCGTAACCGAAATTAGTAGTAGTGTGTCGCTGTGTGTAATCGAACTAAGGATTAGTACTACGTCAGGGTGCGTAGGCTGAGTAGGTATAAACACAAGTCTATTGTCTGTGATTAATCTATGGCTATGCGTTAATAAGTTTGTGCGTTGCGTGTTGCCAAACTGCACACATACACACGAAAGCTTTAGCAGGCACATCAAAACGTAAGGTGAATACTTATTCAACTCGGCTATTGTTCGCCAAATGAACCAAATGAATAAACCATGTGAGGTGAATGGTGATCTGCTTAAGTATGACACTTGGCTGAGTGTTTGTAAATCCTGTCGTGGCGTAATTGGTTGAATCGCAGATTAATGCAGCACGCCTGTTCGTATCCTGGCTATGTAAGAGGTACCTTTTTATTTTCAATTATTTTTATCTTTTTCGTCGTTATTATCTAGGCCACATATATAGTGGGTCGGCGGCTATAGCCAGCCGGCCACATACATAGCGAATCGGAGGCTATAGCCAGCCGACACATACATAGTGAATCGGCGGCTATAGCCAGCCGGCCACATACTTATATAGTGGGTCGGCGGCTATGGCCAGCCGACACATATATAGTGAATCGGCGGCTATAGCCATCCGGCCACATATATAGTGGGTCGGCGGCTATAGCCAGCCGACACATATATAGTGAATCGGCGGCTATAGCCAGCCGACACATACATATATAGTGAATCGGCGGCTATAGCCAGCCGACACATATATAGTGAATCGGCGGCTATAGCCAGCCGACACATATGTATATAGTGAATCGGCGGCTATGGCCAGCCGACACATATATAGTGAATCGGCGGCTATAGCCAGCCGACACATACATATATAGTGAATCGTCGGCTATAGCCAGCCGACACATATATAGTGAATCGTCGGCTATAGCCAGCCGACACATATATAGTGAATCGGCGGCTATAGCCAGCCGACACATATATAGTGAATCGGCGGCTATAGCCAGCCGACAAATATATAGTGAATCGGCGGCTATAGCCAGCCGACACATACATAGTGAATCGGCGGCTATAGCCAGCCGGCCACATACTTATATAGTGGGTCGGCGGCTATGGCCAGCCGACACATATATAGTGAATCGGCGGCTATAGCCATCCGGCCACATATATAGTGGGTCGGCGGCTATAGCCAGCCGGCCACATACATACATATATAGTGGGTCGACGGCTATAGCCAGCCGACACATATATAGTGAATCGGCGGCTATGGCCAGCCGACACATATATAGTGAATCGGCGGCTATAGCCAGCCGACACATATATAGTGAATCGGCGGCTATAGCCAGCCGACACATATACATATAGTGAATCGGCGGCCATAGCCAGCCGACACATATATAGTGAATCGGCGGCTATAGCCAGCCGACACATATATAGTGAATCGGCGGCTATAGCCAGCCGACACATATATAGTGAATCGGCGGCTATAGCCAGCCGACACATATATAGTGAATCGGCGGCTATAGCCAGCCGACACATATATAGTGAATCGTCGGCTATAGCCAGCCGACACATATATAGTGAATCGGCGGCTATAGCCAGCCGACACATATATAGTGAATCGGGGGCTATAGCCAGCCGACAAATATATAGTGAATCGGCGGCTATAGCCAGCCGACACATATATAGTGAATCGGCGGCTATAGCCAGCCGACACATATATAGTGAATCGGCGGCTATAGCCAGCCGACACATATATAGTGAATCGGCGGCTATAGCCAGCCGACACATATATAGTGAATCGGCGGCTATAGCCAGCCGACACATAT
Source organism: Eumerus sabulonum (assembly GCA_951905685.1). Classification (NCBI taxonomy): domain Eukaryota; kingdom Metazoa; phylum Arthropoda; class Insecta; order Diptera; family Syrphidae; genus Eumerus; species Eumerus sabulonum. The sequence goes on from CATOVK010000013.1 coordinate 121,123, forward strand.
ATAGTGAATCGGCGGCTATAGCCAGCCGACACATATATAGTGAATCGGCGGCTATAGCCAGCCGACACATATATAGTGAATCGTCGGCTATAGCCAGCCGACACATATATAGTGAATCGGCGGCTATAGCCAGCCGACACATATATAGTGAATCGGGGGCTATAGCCAGCCGACAAATATATAGTGGGTCGGCGGCTATCGCCAGCCGACACATATATAGTGAATCTACATATATAGTGGGTCGGCGGCTATAGCCAGCCGGCCACATATATAGTGGGTCGGCGGCTATAGCCAGCCGGCCACATACATAGCGAATCGGAGGCTATAGCCAGCCGACACATACATAGTGAATCGGCGGCTATAGCCAGCCGGCCACATACTTATATAGTGGGTCGGCGGCTATGGCCAGCCGACACATATATAGTGAATCGGCGGCTATAGCCATCCGGCCACATATATAGTGGGTCGGCGGCTATAGCCAGCCGGCCACATACATATATAGTGGGTCGACGGCTATAGCCAGCCGACACATATATAGTGAATCGGCGGCTATAGCCAGCCGACACATATATAGTGAATCGGCGGCTATAGCCAGCCGACACATATATAGTGAATCGGCGGCTATAGCCAGCCGACACATATATAGTGAATCGTCGGCTATAGCCAGCCGACACATATATAGTGAATCGGCGGCTATAGCCAGCCGACACATGCATATATAGTGAATCGGCGGCTATAGCCAGCCGACACATATATAGTGAATCGGCGGCTATAGCCAGCCGACACATACATATATAGTGAATCGGGGGCTATAGCCAGCCGACACATATATAGTGAATCGGCGGCTATAGCCAGCCGACACATATATAGTGAATCGGCGGCTATAGCCAGCCGACACATATATAGCGAATCGGCGGCTATAGCCAGCCGACACATATATAGCGAATCGGCGGCTATAGCCAGCCGACACATATATAGTGAATCGGCGGCTATAGCCAGCCGACACATATATAGTGAATCGGCGGCTATAGCCAGCCGACACATATATAGTGAATCGGCGGCTATAGCCAGCCGACACATATATAGTGAATCGGCGGCTATAGCCAGCCGACACATATATAGTGAATCGGCGGCTATAGCCAGCCGACACATATATAGTGAATCGGCGGCTATAGCCAGCCGACACATATATAGTGAATCGGCGGCTATAGCCAGCCGACACATATATAGTGAATCGGCGGCTATAGCCAGCCGACACATATATAGTGAATCGGCGGCTATAGCCAGCCGACACATATATAGTGAATCGGCGGCTATAGCCAGCCGACACATATATAGTGAATCGGCGGCTATAGCCAGCCGACACATATATAGTGAATCGGCGGCTATAGCCAGCCGACACATATATAGTGAATCGGCGGCTATAGCCAGCCGACACATATATAGTGAATCGGCGGCTATAGCCAGCCGACACATATATAGTGAATCGGCGGCTATAGCCAGCCGACACATATATAGTGAATCGGCGGCTATAGCCAGCCGACACATATATAGTGAATCGGCGGCTATAGCCAGCCGACACATATATAGTGAATCGGCGGCTATAGCCAGCCGACACATATATAGTGAATCGGCGGCTATAGCCAGCCGACACATATATAGTGAATCGGCGGCTATAGCCAGCCGACACATATATAGTGAATCGGCGGCTATAGCCAGCCGACACATATATAGTGAATCGGCGGCTATAGCCAGCCGACACATATATAGTGAATCGGCGGCTATAGCCAGCCGACACATATATAGTGAATCGGCGGCTATAGCCAGCCGACACATATATAGTGAATCGGCGGCTATAGCCAGCCGACACATATATAGTGAATCGGCGGCTATAGCCAGCCGACACATATATAGTGAATCGGCGGCTATAGCCAGCCGACACATATATAGTGAATCGGCGGCTATAGCCAGCCGACACATATATAGTGAATCGGCGGCTATAGCCAGCCGACACATATATAGTGAATCGGCGGCTATAGCCAGCCGACACATATATAGTGAATCGGCGGCTATAGCCAGCCGACACATATATAGTGAATCGGCGGCTATAGCCAGCCGACACATATATAGTGAATCGGCGGCTATAGCCAGCCGACACATATATAGTGAATCGGCGGCTATAGCCAGCCGACACATATGTATATAGTGAATCGGCGGCTATAGCCAGCCGACACATATATAGTGAATCGGCGGCTATAGCCAGCCGACACATATGTATATAGTGAATCGGCGGCTATAGCCAGCCGACACATATGTATATAGTGAATCGGCGGCTATAGCCAGCCGACACATATATAGTGAATCGGCGGCTATAGCCAGCCGACACATATGTATATAGTGAATCGGCGGCTATAGCCAGCCGACACATATATAGTGAATCGGCGGCTATAGCCAGCCGACACATGTGTATATAGTGAATCGGCGGCTATAGCCAGCCGACACATATATAGTGAATCGGCGGCTATAGCCAGCCGACACATATGTATATAGTGAATCGGCGGCTATAGCCAGCCGACACATATATAGTGAATCGGCGGCTATAGCCAGCCGACACATATGTATATAGTGAATCGGCGGCTATAGCCAGCCGACACATATATAGTGAATCGGCGGCTATAGCCAGCCGACACATATGTATATAGTGAATCGGCGGCTATAGCCAGCCGACACATATATAGTGAATCGGCGGCTATAGCCAGCCGACACATATGTATATAGTGAATCGGCGGCTATAGCCAGCCGACACATATATAGTGAATCGGCGGCTATAGCCAGCCGACACATATGTATATAGTGAATCGGCGGCTATAGCCAGCCGACACATATATAGTGAATCGGCGGCTATAGCCAGCCGACACATATGTATATAGTGAATCGGCGGCTATAGCCAGCCGACACATATATAGTGAATCGGCGGCTATAGCCAGCCGACACATATATAGTGAATCGGCGGCTATAGCCAGCCGACACATATGTATATAGTGAATCGGCGGCTATAGCCAGCCGACACATATATAGTGAATCGGCGGCTATAGCCAGCCGACACATATGTATATAGTGAATCGGCGGCTATAGCCAGCCGACACATATATAGTGAATCGGCGGCTATAGCCAGCCGACACATATGTATATAGTGAATCGGCGGCTATAGCCAGCCGACACATATATAGTGAATCGGCGGCTATAGCCAGCCGACACATATGTATATAGTGAATCGGCGGCTATAGCCAGCCGACACATATATAGTGAATCGGCGGCTATAGCCAGCCGACACATATGTATATAGTGAATCGGCGGCTATAGCCAGCCGACACATATATAGTGAATCGGCGGCTATAGCCAGCCGACACATATGTATATAGTGAATCGGCGGCTATAGCCAGCCGACACATATATAGTGAATCGGCGGCTATAGCCAGCCGACACATATGTATATAGTGAATCGGCGGCTATAGCCAGCCGACACATATATAGTGAATCGGCGGCTATAGCCAGCCGACACATATGTATATAGTGAATCGGCGGCTATAGCCAGCCGACACATATATAGTGAATCGGCGGCTATAGCCAGCCGACACATATGTATATAGTGAATCGGCGGCTATAGCCAGCCGACACATATATAGTGAATCGGCGGCTATAGCCAGCCGACACATATGTATATAGTGAATCGGCGGCTATAGCCAGCTGACACATATATAGTGAATCGGCGGCTATAGCCAGCCGACACATATGTATATAGTGAATCGGCGGCTATAGCCAGCCGACACATATGTATATAGTGAATCGGCGGCTATAGCCAGCCGACACATATGTATATAGTGAATCGGCGGCTATAGCCAGCCGACACATATATAGTGAATCGGCGGCTATAGCCAGCCGACACATATGTATATAGTGAATCGGCGGCTATAGCCAGCCGACACATATATAGTGAATCGGCGGCTATAGCCAGCCGACACATATGTATATAGTGAATCGGCGGCTATAGCCAGCCGACACATATATAGTGAATCGGCGGCTATAGCCAGCCGACACATATGTATATAGTGAATCGGCGGCTATAGCCAGCCGACACATATATAGTGAATCGGCGGCTATAGCCAGCCGACACATATGTATATAGTGAATCGGCGGCTATAGCCAGCCGACACATATATAGTGAATCGGCGGCTATAGCCAGCCGACACATATGTATATAGTGAATCGGCGGCTATAGCCAGCCGACACATATATAGTGAATCGGCGGCTATAGCCAGCCGACACATATGTATATAGTGAATCGGCGGCTATAGCCAGCCGACACATATATAGTGAATCGGCGGCTATAGCCAGCCGACACATATGTATATAGTGAATCGGCGGCTATAGCCAGCCGACACATATATAGTGAATCGGCGGCTATAGCCAGCCGACACATATGTATATAGTGAATCGGCGGCTATAGCCAGCCGACACATATATAGTGAATCGGCGGCTATAGCCAGCCGACACATATGTATATAGTGAATCGGCGGCTATAGCCAGCCGACACATATATAGTGAATCGGCGGCTATAGCCAGCCGACACATATGTATATAGTGAATCGGCGGCTATAGCCAGCCGACACATATGTATATAGTGAATCGGCGGCTATAGCCAGCCGAAACATATATAGTGAATCGGCGGCTATAGCCAGCCGACACATATGTATATAGTGAATCGGCGGCTATAGCCAGCCGACACATATATAGTGAATCGGCGGCTATAGCCAGCCGACACATATGTATATAGTAATATAAGCGCACTATATTACCGACCCAAGCTGTACTCACAGTACTTACGCTCTCTCTTGATCTTACGAAGAACGAAGATCAAGTAGAGAGTGCTTCTGCGCTCATTCTTTCACTTTTTCTCCTGAGTGCCTTCATGGAAAGTAGACGCGTATTTAAATTGCGAACAAATAATTGTTACTACTCAAAAATAAACGTTGAATAAGAATAAAATAATCCAATGTCGTTTTATTTATAACTGGCGCAGTCGAACTACGAACCAAGTGAGTGATTAAAATTAAAAATTAAATAAAATACGCGGTTCTTCGCCCACACTGTTACGATTGGACGTTAAACAAAAAAAAAAAAAAACAAAAAAACAGAATAGACAAATTCAACAAATTCAAATTAAGCGAAATATTAACTTAATATATATATATACAAAAATAATTATAATAACGAGAATATACACGTTAACATACATACATATATGTACACACTTGTAGTATATGCCGTGCTAGATATCGTGTTGTATACGCCGTGAGAATAGACAATCGGAACGGTAATTTTTAGTAACGCTGAGTAGTACAAGCGCAAACATACACCGGCGTGGGATCCCCGACGCTTAGAGCGAGACAACACTCCTAAAAGAAACAAAGAAAAAAAAAACTTTTTTTTTTTCAATCAAACATCGATCACCGTGGGAGATCTTCATAATCACCACCACATTGAATCAACAAAAAGGACAACCAATTTTGAAGCAGGACATCGGTAAGCTGTAAAACATTTTAAAATGGAAGGTATTTACGCTATAGAAAAATTTAGATTAGTATTAGAGTTAATTAATAAGATTCCTTATTATGAAGGAGATGAAACATGTACAGTTGATTTTCTGGATAGGGTAGATTCTCTGACATCCATTTTTGGTGATTTCGATGAAAGCTCGAAAATGATCCTAGTGGGATACATTAAAGATAGGATTATAGGCAGAGCAAAAATTGAGCTACAAAATCATGGTCGAATAGACACTTGGGATCACATTAAAGAAGTTATCAAAAACAGTTTCGGAGGAAACCTTTCAGTAAACACGTTCATTGATAAAATAAGAACAGTTAGGGTGACTTCTACAATTGAAAGTTATTAAAGATAGGATTATAGGCAGAGCAAAAATTGAGCTACAAAATCATGGTCGAATAGACACTTGGGATCACATTAAAGAAGTTATCAAAAACAGTTTCGGAGGAAACCTTTCAGTAAACACGTTCATTGATAAAATAAGAACAGTTAGGGTGACTTCTACAATTGAAAGTTATTACAGTGAAATAACCAGTTACTTAAGTAGAATCAATAATACATGTACTCTTAATAATAGCGTAGACAACAGACATATAATAAATTCAAACAACAGAATTGCTTTCGATGCTTTTAAAGCGAACCTGCCTGAACCAACCAAAACTATAATTTCATGTAGAAACCCTCAAAGTCTAGCAGAGGCGTATAATATTATTCGTGAACTTAATCACCAATCGTTAGGGCCCACGAGTTTTATTCAGCAAACTTCAAGTAATATTTTTCCCGTTAATAAACAATACCACCACACATTTAATCGCTTCCGAACAGATAACAATTTTTCAACACAACATAGTAACAATCCGAATAACATACAAGATAGACATAACCCTTATTTACAAATGACCCATAGACCTAATAACAACCACAACTATTCCCAATACCGACCACAAGTAAACAATTTCCCACAGAGCCGACAAACCCGGCAAACATTTAGTCGAAGCCCTAATAATCGGCAGTCTCAACAATCGAATAGGTACAAACGAGGGAATAGCGAACCTATGGACATAGCTAACAACGAAAGTAGTCAGCACGTTGTATGTCACACCTGCAATCAAGGGACAAATTTTCGGCACGACAACAACGACAACTACCATACATAATAGTAAAAAAAAATAATATCACTTTAAGATTTCTGATAGATTGTGGCGCAGAATTTAGCATAATTAATAAAAATATCTGTAACCCCAAGTGGAAAATACCATCTAGTACACAATATCTAAGAGCCATTGGCCGCACTATCGAATCAAGTACCAAATACAGATTTCCTTTGTTTAGTGAGTTCCATAAACGCTGTTATGTAGAATTCATAGAATATCATTTCCATAACTTCTTTGATGGGCTCATAGGTAATAACATATTAAGCATGCTTAATCCAATAATAAATTATAAATCCAGGTCACTTATTACTGACGATGCCATAATACCTTTATATTTCAACGAAGAAGAAGAAATTTACTCAAACAACAGCTATGAGCATGCAAATTGGAATATATGTTTCGGTCAGTCATTTGAAAATGAAATAACAGATGGAATATTTGCCTCTCATTTAAGCGTAGTTGATATCTCTAAGCTAAAATCACTGCTTAGATCATTTAAACCCATTTTTTATAGAGAAGGAGATTGTTTAACTTTCACAAGCAACATTACACACAGAATAAAAACAAAAACCGAGGTACCAATTTATAGCAAGCTCTACAAATACCCAGAAATTCATGTGAAAGAAGTCGATAGACAAATTGACGAAATGTTGCAACAGGGTATTATAACCCCCAGTAACAGCCCATACAATTCGCCCATTTGGGTAGTTCCCAAGAAAGGTGGCAAAAATGACCAACAACAATGGCGAATTGTAGTCGATTACAGGAAATTAAATGAGCAAACCATAGACGATAGATTCCCTATGCCGAGTGCTGATGACCTGTTCGACAAGTTGGGTAAGTGCAGTTATTTCTCGACAATCGACTTAGTGAAAGGCTTTCACCAAATAGAGGTAGAAAAATGTGACAGGCCGAAAACAGCCTTTTCGACCAAAAATGGCCACTTTGAATTTATTCGGATGCCGTTTGGGCTGAAAAATGCCCCTGCGACATTCCAAAGGCTAATGAATTCGGTACTAAAAGAGTTCATTAATAAAATTTGTGTCGTATATTTGGACGACATTTTAGTATTTTCAACCAGTTTCGATGAACATCTGGATTCCTTGAGAAAAATTTTACAAAAGCTTAGAGATTCAAATTTAAAAATTCAGATCAACAAATGTAGTTTTGCCCAGTTGTCCACAAACTACCTCGGACATACTATAGTAAATAATGGTATTAAACCCGATAATAACAAGGTACAATCCATTCTATCTATGACGCTCCCAAAAGATAAAAAAGGTATTAGGCAGTTCTTAGGCATCACAGGTTATTACCGAAAATTGCAAAAGTTGCATATCCCCTAATCAAGTACTTGAAGAAATCGATTAAAGTTAATACATCCGATCCAGAATATATAAGAGCGTTTGAAACACTAAAAATATTGTTAACCTCAGATCCGGTCTTGAAAAGTCCAGAATTCGAGAAACAATTCATTTTAACCACTGATGCTTCTAATTTTGCTTTGGGTGCCGTACTTAGCCAAAATAACCATCCTATCTGCTACGCTTCTCGCACTCTTAATAATCACGAAAAAAACTACTCTACCATCGAAAAAGAGCTTCTTGCTATTGTTTGGTCAATAAAATATTTCAGAACGTACCTGTATGGTAGAAAATTCATTGTACGTACGGATCATAAGCCGCTTGTATGGCTAAACAGCATATCTGAGCCGAATATGAAGCTCCAGCGGTGGAAGATATCTCTTAATGAGTATGATTTCCAAATCGAATATCTGAAAGGGAAAGAAAACCATGTAGCTGATGGCTTAAGTAGATATGTAAATAGTGAAGATACTAAACATGTGGTAGATGATGAAATAAGTCTGAAAGACGTCTTTAGCAATGAAAACGCTAATGACATCAAAGAAGCACGCGAAATATCTCCGGCACCAGAAAATCAACTGAAGAGTAGATAGAATTGCTGTTCTGTATTCTTATAAGTACATACAACCATACCATAGTTACAAACTTTAACTTTATTGAAAATATAACTAATTCGTAGCAAAATAATTGATAAAATGTAAATGAGTCAAATGTTAGAATATAATTTATCTATTATAATTATTCTTTCTCCTATTTTGTCTAATTCCTCTTATGTTATTTTAATATGTTAAGCGAAATCATTTGAATTTATAATGCTTAAAATGTACCATATAAAATATTATATACCAAAATCGTAGATGATAAGAAATCGTAAATTAAACTATTTTATGTAATAATTTAACGTTTAAGACAGTTATTGAATCATTGAGTTATTTATGAACTGTATGAAGAAATATTCTTTTTGGGGACCAAAAAGACTTAGGCGGGGAGGAGTAATATAAGCGCACTATATTACCGACCCAAGCTGTACTCACAGTACTTACGCTCTCTCTTGATCTTACGAAGAACGAAGATCAAGTAGAGAGTGCTTCTGCGCTCATTCTTTCACTTTTTCTCCTGAGTGCCTTCATGGAAAGTAGACGCGTATTTAAATTGCGAACAAATAATTGTTACTACTCAAAAATAAACGTTGAATAAGAATAAAATAATCCAATGTCGTTTTATTTATAACTATATAGTGAATCGGCGGCTATAGCCAGCCGACACATATATAGTGAATCGGCGGCTATAGCCAGCCGACACATATGTATATAGTGAATCGGCGGCTATACCCAGCCGACACATATATAGTGAATCGGCGGCTATAGCCAGCCGACACATATATAGTGAATCGGCGGCTATAGCCAGCCGACACATATATAGTGAATCGGCGGCTATAGCCAGCCGACACATATATAGTGAATCGGCGGCTATAGCCAGCCGACACATATATAGTGAATCGGCGGCTATAGCCAGCCGACACATATATAGTGAATCGGCGGCTATAGCCAGCCGACACATATATAGTGAATCGGCGGCTATAGCCAGCCGACACATATATAGTGAATCGGCGGCTATAGCCAGCCGACACATATATAGTGAATCGGCGGCTATAGCCAGCCGACACATATATAGTGAATCGGCGGCTATAGCCAGCCGACACATATATAGTGAATCGGCGGCTATAGCCAGCCGACACATATATAGTGAATCGGCGGCTATAGCCAGCCGACACATATATAGCGAATCGGCGGCTATAGCCAGCCGACACATATATAGTGAATCGGCGGCTATAGCCAGCCGACACATATATAGTGAATCGGCGGCTATAGCCAGCCGACACATATATAGTGAATCGGCGGCTATAGCCAGCCGACACATATATAGTGAATCGGCGGCTATAGCCAGCCGACACATATGTATATAGTGAATCGGCGGCTATAGCCAGCCGACACATATATAGTGAATCGGCGGCTATAGCCAGCCGACACATATGTATATAGTGAATCGGCGGCTATAGCCAGCCGACACATATATAGTGAATCGGCGGCTATAGCCAGCCGACACATATATAGTGAATCGGCGGCTATAGCCAGCCGACACATATGTATATAGTGAATCGGCGGCTATAGCCAGCCGACACATATATAGTGAATCGGCGGCTATAGCCAGCCGACACATATGTATATAGTGAATCGGCGGCTATAGCCAGCCGACACATATATAGTGAATCGGCGGCTATAGCCAGCCGACACATATGTATATAGTGAATCGGCGGCTATAGCCAGCCGACACATATATAGTGAATCGGCGGCTATAGCCAGCCGACACATATGTATATAGTGAATCGGCGGCTATAGCCAGCCGACACATATATAGTGAATCGGCGGCTATAGCCAGCCGACACATATATAGTGAATCGGCGGCTATAGCCAGCCGACACATATATAGTGAATCGGCGGCTATAGCCAGCCGACACATATATAGTGAATCGGCGGCTATAGCCAGCCGACACATATATAGTGAATCGGCGGCTATAGCCAGCCGACACATATATAGTGAATCGGCGGCTATAGCCAGCCGACACATATATAGTGAATCGGCGGCTATAGCCAGCCGACACATATATAGTGAATCGGCGGCTATAGCCAGCCGACACATATATAGTGAATCGGCGGCTATAGCCAGCCGACACATATATAGTGAATCGGCGGCTATAGCCAGCCGACACATATATAGTGAATCGGCGGCTATAGCCAGCCGACACATATATAGTGAATCGGCGGCTATAGCCAGCCGACACATATATAGTGAATCGGCGGCTATAGCCAGCCGACACATATATAGTGAATCGGCGGCTATAGCCAGCCGACACATATATAGTGAATCGGCGGCTATAGCCAGCCGACACATATATAGTGAATCGGCGGCTATAGCCAGCCGACACATATATAGTGAATCGGCGGCTATAGCCAGCCGACACATATATAGTGAATCGGCGGCTATAGCCAGCCGACACATATATAGTGAATCGGCGGCTATAGCCAGCCGACACATATATAGTGAATCGGCGGCTATAGCCAGCCGACACATATATAGTGAATCGGCGGCTATAGCCAGCCGACACATATATAGTGAATCGGCGGCTTTAGCCAGCCGACACATATATAGTGAATCGGCGGCTATAGCCAGCCGACACATATATAGTGAATCGGCGGCTATAGCCAGCCGACACATATATAGTGAATCGGCGGCTATAGCCAGCCGACACATATATAGTGAATCGGCGGCTATAGCCAGCCGACACATATATAGTGAATCGGCGGCTATAGCCAGCCGACACATATATAGTGAATCGGCGGCTATAGCCAGCCGACACATATATAGTGAATCGGCGGCTATAGCCAGCCGACACATATATAGTGAATCGGCGGCTATAGCCAGCCGACACATATATAGTGAATCGGCGGCTATAGCCAGCCGACACATATATAGTGAATCGGCGGCTATAGCCAGCCGACACATATATAGTGAATCGGCGGCTATAGCCAGCCGACACATATATAGTGAATCGGCGGCTATAGCCAGCCGACACATATATAGTGAATCGGCGGCTATAGCCAGCCGACACATATATAGTGAATCGGCGGCTATAGCCAGCCGACACATATATAGTGAATCGGCGGCTATAGCCAGCCGACACATATATAGTGAATCGGCGGCTATAGCCAGCCGACACATATATAGCGAATCGGCGGCTATAGCCAGCCGACACATATATAGTGAATCGGCGGCTATAGCCAGCCGACACATATATAGTGAATCGGCGGCTATAGCCAGCCGACACATATATAGTGAATCGGCGGCTATAGCCAGCCGACACATATATAGTGAATCGGCGGCTATAGCCAGCCGACACATATGTATATAGTGAATCGGCGGCTATAGCCAGCCGACACATATATAGTGAATCGGCGGCTATAGCCAGCCGACACATATGTATATAGTGAATCGGCGGCTATAGCCAGCCGACACATATATAGTGAATCGGCGGCTATAGCCAGCCGACACATATGTATATAGTGAATCGGCGGCTATAGCCAGCCGACACATATATAGTGAATCGGCGGCTATAGCCAGCCGACACATATGTATATTATATAGTGAATCGGCGGCTATAGCCAGCCGACACATATGTATATAGTGAATCGGCGGCTATAGCCAGCCGACACATATATAGTGAATCGGCGGCTATAGCCAGCCGACACATATGTATATAGTGAATCGGCGGCTATAGCCAGCCGACACATATATAGTGAATCGGCGGCTATAGCCAGCCGACACATATATAGTGAATCGGCGGCTATAGCCAGCCGACACATATATAGTGAATCGGCGGCTATAGCCAGCCGACACATATATAGTGAATCGGCGGCTATAGCCAGCCGACACATATATAGTGAATCGGCGGCTATAGCCAGCCGACACATATATAGTGAATCGGCGGCTATAGCCAGCCGACACATATATAGTGAATCGGCGGCTATAGCCAGCCGACACATATATAGTGAATCGGCGGCTATAGCCAGCCGACACATATATAGTGAATCGGCGGCTATAGCCAGCCGACACATATATAGTGAATCGGCGGCTATAGCCAGCCGACACATATATAGTGAATCGGCGGCTATAGCCAGCCGACACATATATAGTGAATCGGCGGCTATAGCCAGCCGACACATATATAGTGAATCGGCGGCTATAGCCAGCCGACACATATATAGTGAATCGGCGGCTATAGCCAGCCGACACATATATAGTGAATCGGCGGCTATAGCCAGCCGACACATATATAGTGAATCGGCGGCTATAGCCAGCCGACACATATATAGTGAATCGGCGGCTATAGCCAGCCGACACATATATAGTGAATCGGCGGCTATAGCCAGCCGACACATATATAGTGAATCGGCGGCTATAGCCAGCCGACACATATATAGTGAATCGGCGGCTATAGCCAGCCGACACATATATAGTGAATCGGCGGCTATAGCCAGCCGACACATATATAGTGAATCGGCGGCTATAGCCAGCCGACACATATATAGTGAATCGGCGGCTATAGCCAGCCGACACATATATAGTGAATCGGCGGCTATAGCCAGCCGACACATATATAGTGAATCGGCGGCTATAGCCAGCCGACACATATATAGTGAATCGGCGGCTATAGCCAGCCGACACATATATAGTGAATCGGCGGCTATAGCCAGCCGACACATATATAGTGAATCGGCGGCTATAGCCAGCCGACACATATATAGTGAATCGGCGGCTATAGCCAGCCGACACATATATAGTGAATCGGCGGCTATAGCCAGCCGACACATATATAGTGAATCGGCGGCTATAGCCAGCCGACACATATATAGCGAATCGGCGGCTATAGCCAGCCGACACATATATAGTGAATCGGCGGCTATAGCCAGCCGACACATATATAGTGAATCGGCGGCTATAGCCAGCCGACACATATATAGTGAATCGGCGGCTATAGCCAGCCGACACATATATAGTGAATCGGCGGCTATAGCCAGCCGACACATATATAGTGAATCGGCGGCTATAGCCAGCCGACACATATATAGTGAATCGGCGGCTATAGCCAGCCGACACATATATAGTGAATCGGCGGCTATAGCCAGCGGACACATATATAGTGAATCGGCGGCTATAGCCAGCCGACACATATATAGTGAATCGGCGGCTATAGCCAGCCGACACATATATAGTGAATCGGCGGCTATAGCCAGCCGACACATATATAGTGAATCGGCGGCTATAGCCAGCCGACACATATATAGTGAATCGGCGGCTATAGCCAGCCGACACATATATAGTGAATCGGCGGCTATAGCCAGCCGACACATATATAGTGAATCGGCGGCTATAGCCAGCCGACACATATATAGTGAATCGGCGGCTATAGCCAGCCGACACATATATAGTGAATCGGCGGCTATAGCCAGCCGACACATATATAGCGAATCGGCGGCTATAGCCAGCCGACACATATATAGTGAATCGGCGGCTATAGCCAGCCGACACATATATAGTGAATCGGCGGCTATAGCCAGCCGACACATATATAGTGAATCGGCGGCTATAGCCAGCCGACACATATATAGTGAATCGGCGGCTATAGCCAGCCGACACATATATAGTGAATCGGCGGCTATAGCCAGCCGACACATATATAGTGAATCGGCGGCTATAGCCAGCCGACACATATGTATATAGTGAATCGGCGGCTATAGCCAGCCGACACATATGTATATAGTGAATCGGCGGCTATAGCCAGCCGACACATATGTATATAGTGAATCGGTGGCTATAGCCAGCCGACACATATATAGTGAATCGGCGGCTATAGCCAGCCGACACATATGTGTATAGTGAATCGGCGGCTATAGCCAGCCGACACATATATAGTGAATCGGCGGCTATAGCCAGCCGACACATATGTGTATAGTGAATCGGCGGCTATAGCCAGCCGACACATATATAGTGAATCGGCGGCTATAGCCAGCCGACACATATGTATATAGTGAATCGGCGGCTATAGCCAGCCGACACATATATAGTGAATCGGCGGCTATAGCCAGCCGACACATATGTATATAGTGAATCGGCGGCTATAGCCAGCCGACACATATATAGTGAATCGGCGGCTATAGCCAGCCGACACATATGTATATAGTGAATCGGCGGCTATAGCCAGCCGACACATATATAGTGAATCGGCGGCTATAGCCAGCCGACACATATGTATATAGTGAATCGGCGGCTATAGCCAGCCGACACATATATAGTGGATCGGCGGCTATAGCCAGCCGACACATATGTATATAGTGAATCGGCGGCTATAGCCAGCCGACACATATATAGTGAATCGGCGGCTATAGCCAGCCGACACATATGTATATAGTGAATCGGCGGCTATAGCCAGCCGACACATATATAGTGAATCGGCGGCTATAGCCAGCCGACACATATGTATATAGTGAATCGGCGGCTATAGCCAGCCGACACATATATAGTGAATCGGCGGCTATAGCCAGCCGACACATATATAGTGAATCGGCGGCTATAGCCAGCCGACACATATATAGTGAATCGGCGGCTATAGCCAGCCGACACATATATAGTGAATCGGCGGCTATAGCCAGCCGACACATATATAGTGAATCGGCGGCTATAGCCAGCCGACACATATATAGTGAATCGGCGGCTATAGCCAGCCGACACATATATAGTGAATCGGCGGCTATAGCCAGCCGACACATATATAGTGAATCGGCGGCTATAGCCAGCCGACACATATATAGTGAATCGGCGGCTATAGCCAGCCGACACATATATAGTGAATCGGCGGCTATAGCCAGCCGACACATATATAGTGAATCGGCGGCTATAGCCAGCCGACACATATATAGTGAATCGGCGGCTATAGCCAGCCGACACATATATAGTGAATCGGCGGCTATAGCCAGCCGACACATATATAGTGAATCGGCGGCTATAGCCAGCCGACACATACATATATAGTGAATCGGCGGCTATAGCCAGCCGACACATATATAGTGAATCGGCGGCTATAGCCAGCCGACACATATATAGTGAATCGGCGGCTATAGCCAGCCGACACATATATAGTGAATCGGCGGCTATAGCCAGCCGACACATATATAGTGAATCGGCGGCTATAGCCAGCCGACACATATATAGTGAATCGGCGGCTATAGCCAGCCGACACATATATAGTGAATCGGCGGCTATAGCCAGCCGACACATATATAGTGAATCGGCGGCTATAGCCAGCCGACACATATATAGTGAATCGGCGGCTATAGCCAGCCGACACATACATATATAGTGAATCGGCGGCTATAGCCAGCCGACACATATATAGTGAATCGGCGGCTATAGCCAGCCGACACATATATAGTGAATCGGCGGCTATAGCCAGCCGACACATACATATATAGTGAATCGGCGGCTATAGCCAGCCGACACATATATAGTGAATCGGCGGCTATAGCCAGCCGACACATACATATATAGTGAATCGGCGGCTATAGCCAGCCGACACATATATAGTGAATCGGCGGCTATAGCCAGCCGACACATATATAGTGAATCGGCGGCTATAGCCAGCCGACACATATATAGTGGATCGGCGGCTATAGCCAGCCGACACATATATAGTGAATCGGCGGCTATAGCCAGCCGACACATATATAGTGAATCGGCGGCTATAGCCAGCCGACACATATATAGTGAATCGGCGGCTAGAGCCAGCCGACACTTATATAGTGGATCGGCGGCTATAGCCAGCCGACACATATATAGTGAATCGGCGGCTATAGCCAGCCGACACATACATATATAGTGAATCGGCGGCTATAGCCAGCCGACACATATATAGTGAATCGGCGGCTATAGCCAGCCGACACATACATATATAGTGAATCGGCGGTTATAGCCAGCCGACACATATATAGTGAATCGGCGGCTATAGCCAGCCGACACATACATACATATATAGTGAATCGGCGGCTATAGCCAGCCGACACATATATAGTGAATCGGCGGCTATAGCCAGCCGACACATATATAGTGAATCGGCGGCTATAGCCAGCCGACACATATATAGTGAATCGGCGGCTATAGCCAGCCGACACATATATAGTGAATCGGCGGCTATAGCCAGCCGACACATATATAGTGAATCGGCGGCTATAGCCAGCCGACACATATATAGTGAATCGGCGGCTATAGCCAGCCGACACACATATAGTGAATCGGCGGCTATAGCCAGCCGACACATATATAGTGAATCGGCGGCTATAGCCAGCCGACACATATATAGGGAATCGGCGGCTATAGCCAGCCGACACATATATAGTGAATCGGCGGCTATAGCCAGCCGACACATATATAGTGAATCGGCGGCTATAGCCAGCCGACACATCGGCTACATATATAGTGGGTCGGCGGCTATCGCCAGCCGACACATATATAGTGAATCTACATATATAGTGGGTCGGCGGCTATAGCCAGCCGGCCACATATATAGTGGGTCGGCGGCTATGGCCAGCCGACACATATATAGTGAATCGGCGGCTATAGCCATCCGGCCACATATACAGTGGGTCGACGGCTATAGCCAGTTGGCCACATATACAGTGGTTCAGCGGCTATAGCCAGCCGGCCACACATATAGTGGGTCGGCGGCTATAGCCAGCCGGCAACATATATAGTGCGTCGGCGACTATAGCCGAACACAAAATTGTTAAAAATCATAAAATAACAGTTGATACTAACAAAAGAAAGGTCCATAAACAAAAGATTAAGAAAGGACGCAAAGTGGCTTTATCTGGCAGCAATGAATAATTATTTTGGTTCCTTTATGCATAACATTGTGAGTGTATTTATGAATGTTTTACGCTTAATAATAATGATTATCGGATTAAAGAATATAATTCTTGATCAGATTCAGGTCGGAGTCATTTTCTTCAACCAAATTTCTTATCCGTGCTTTGAACCAAAACAAATCACCCTTAACACATTTTAAAATAACAACAACGAAAACTGAGTATCCAATCAGAAGAAGAGTTCGTCCAAAGCAATATATAACAAGAACAGCATACATGTAGGGCCGAGGAGTGGAAAGAAAATACAAAGTAAATCGCCAAAGTAAAACGCAATCAAAGTAGCAGAGGAAAAGTCGTATGAAAAGAGAAAAAACAAAGTCAGAGGCAATCAAAGCAGTAGAGGAAAAGTCGCGAAGTTGGCAAGTCACCGATAAGTTTGTTTTGCTTTTTATGTCAAATAAAATAACTATTTCTTAATCGAAGAGGAATTAATTAAATTATACTAAATTGATTTAAAATAAAGCCATATTGTTATTTTTACTTCGTTGCACAAACTACATGGTGTCAGAAGTGGGATACGTTCACACACGTCGCCGTTGCTCATCAGTTCGTCGTATTTCGTCGAGCAAAGGGAAATTAAATGAGTTATCTTAAATGAATGTTCTCGAAGATATCGAATCTTTAACCACCAAACAGTTACAGCAAATATTAATACAGCGTGGCTTGTCCTACCGATATAACCTGAAAACGGAACTAGTGGCACGACTCCGTGCTTCATTGGAAAACGAAAAAGAACAACCACAAGATTTTCAAGCAAGCCCTGAACTCGATTCTGATACATCATCCTTGTCGTCGTCTGCTTCATTTTCATCAACTATGTCTGTAAAAGGGGAGCCTGTTCAGAACAATTATCAATTCAAAGATGTCGAAGAGTCCTTAGAAAAGTTTGATGGGGAATCTATGGACGTCGAATTATGGCTCTCGGACTTCGAAAGTGTTTCGCTAGTTTGTTGCTGGAATGAAGTACAAAAATTTCTATATGCGAGGCGATTGTTATCCGGTGCAAGTAGATTAGCAGTCGAGTCAGAACCGGGTATTTCTAGCTGGCAGAAGTTGAAGGAGTTACTTCTTAAAGAGTTTGGGGGTAAGGCAACAGAGAACGTTCATCAACTGCTAGCAGAATCAACGAAAAATCCCTCTGAATCCTATATTGAGTACTTTTATAGACTTAAAAAAACAGCAGCAAGAGGAAAAATAGAGATTTCACATCTAATAGGCTACATAATAAGTGGCATCCCCGACAGCGCAACAAACAAAGGCATTTTATATCAGTCGCAGACTCTAGACCAACTCAAGGGAAACTTAAGAGCATATGAAGCAATGAAAAGTGAGCAGGATAAGGAGAAGAAAAGGAACGATCAACAACTGCAGACTACTACAAGCAATCTTAAAAGACAAGAAAACGTCCCTCATAAGTTGAAGCGGTGTACAAACTGTGGAGCTAGGTCGCACACCCATGGAAATTGTCCTGATAAATCGAAAGGTATGAGATGTTTTTATTGTAATGATTTTGGGCACATCGCTCCAAAATGTCCTAAGAAAGCATCAGTCAGTATTATTAGAGCAGAAGTGCCTGATTTCTCAGTTCAAGTCGAGGTAGGAGGGGAGAATTATCGCGCACTTATAGATACTGGGAGTGACATTTGTATCATCAAGAAGGATCTGAAGGATAAGTTAGGTATATCAACATACGAAGAGCCAGGCATTCCTGTTGTTGGATTTGCCCGAAACAGCAAAATGACCTTAGGAGCAGTATCCATTGATGCCGTCATTGATTTACAGTCTTACCAATTGGTTTGTCATGTAGTTCCGAGCGATTGGTTAAATACAGATATAATAATCGGTAAGAATTTCTTTATGAATGCTTCGTTAGTTATCGAAAATGGGAAGCCTATAATATTTAAAGCTGATAACGACCGAACATTCTTAGCTCAAGTCAATGTAATACATTGCGATTCGTATCCGGAGAGTTTGGATAACGTAAACCGCAAGTTCAAAGAGCAAATCGTATCTTTGGTTAAAGCTTATCGCCCGCAAAAGGAAGCAGATTACGAAGAAGTTGAGATGAAAATTTCCTTGGAGGACGAAATTCCAATCCATCAAAGGCCCAGGAGGCTAGCTCCGTTGGAGAAGGACATAGTGCAGCGACAAATTTCAGAGTGGCTGAACGAAGGAATTATTCGAGAGAGCACCTCGTCGTATGCAAGTCCTGTAGTTCTAGCCAAAAAGAAGGATGGAAGCAGTAGGCTCTGTGTAGATTACAGAAAGTTAAACTCCAAAGTAATTAAAGACAGATTCCCCTTACCTAATATTGAAGAAGTCCTTGAAGGTTTGCATAGCGCTAAGGTGTTTTCGACACTCGACCTTAAGAATGGGTTTTTCCATGTTGGAATAGAAGAGTCAAGCAAAAAGTATACCGCCTTCGTCGTACCAGATGGAAAATACGAGTTTAATAAAGTCCCGTTTGGGTTATGCAACTCGCCATCAGTTTTTCAACGTTTCATAAATTCTGTTTTCCGGAAAATGATACAAAAAGGCACACTTCTCGTCTACATGGATGACCTCATCATCCCTTCAGAAGATGAAATCGAAAATATCGAGTCGTTAAGAAGGGTCCTAGAGGTATGCAGCCGAAACGGCCTGCTTATAAAATGGAGTAAATGCCAGTTCCTAACAAGGGTCGTGCAGGTTCTCGGGCATATAATTCAAAATGGAACCATCCGACCATCCGAAAAAAAGGTTTCAGCAGTGAGAAAATTTCCTGTACCAAAAAACGTGAGGGATGTTATGAGTTTTTTGGGACTTACAGGATTTTTCCGAAAGTTTATATCGGGATACGCCCTGATTGCTAAGCCACTTACTGATTTGACAAAAAATGACCGCAAGGTTGAAGCACTGCTTCGACGTGAATATTATATACCCAAACTATCTAAAGTGGTACGAGCAGTTTCTGACAACTGCATAAGTTGCATCCTAGCTTCAAGAAAGGCTGGAAAAAAGGAAGGATTCCTTAATCCAATTGACAAGATGGACATTCCCCTTCATACCTTTCACTTGGATCACGTCGGACCTTTGCCTTCTACTACAAAGAGCTATAAGTTTTTGCTAACAGTGGTCGACGCTTTTACAAAGTTTTCATGGATATATCCCGTTAAGAGTACTGGAACAGAGGAAGTCCTAAAGAAATTAGAAACTCAAGCTGACCTTTTTGGGAACCCTCATCGGATGATTACCGATAAGGGAGCTGCGTTTACCTCAAATCAGTTCAGAGAGTACTGCCAAGCACGTAACATTTATCATCATCAGGTGACAACAGGAGTCCCAAGGGGAAATGGGCAGGTAGAGCGCATAAACAAAATTATTATTGAAATTTTATCTAAGCTCTCTGTTGAGCAACCTCTTAAGTGGTACCTGCATGTAAGTAGAACGCAACGAATTCTGAACTCTACGCCTTCGAGATCTACCAAAAGAACACCGTTTACGCTGCTCACTGGAGTGCCGATGTTTACAACCGAGGATTTGCATTTAGCCGAGCTATTAGAAGAAGAGATCCGTCTAGATTTTGAACGAAATCGACAAGAAATTCGAGGACAAGCGAAACTGGATATCCAAAAAATTCAACTAGAAAACGAGAGAGGGTACAATCGCGGAAGAAAAGAATCCATAAAATACAAAGTTGGTGATCTTGTAGCGATCCAACGCACGCAGTTTGGAGCGGGACTTAAACTGTGCCCCAAATTTCTCGGGCCATATGAAGTCTCAAGGGTTAAGCGCAATGACAGATACGACGTCCGCAAAGTGAGGAACACGAGGGTACGAATTTTACCTCGACATCAGCGGATTATGTAAAGCCGTGGAAGATATATCAGTCGAATGACGATAGTGAAGAGGATGACGATACTGAAGAAAACTGTTAAAACTCGTCCGGGTCGGTCGAGAATCAGGATGGCCGAGTGTAGGGCCGAGGAGTGGAAAGAAAATACAAAGTAAATCGCCAAAGTAAAACGCAATCAAAGTAGCAGAGGAAAAGTCGTATGAAAAGAGAAAAAACAAAGTCAGAGGCAATCAAAGCAGTAGAGGAAAAGTCGCGAAGTTGGCAAGTCACCGATAAGTTTGTTTTGCTTTTTATGTCAAATAAAATAACTATTTCTTAATCGAAGAGGAATTAATTAAATTATACTAAATTGATTTAAAATAAAGCCATATTGTTATTTTTACTTCGTTGCACAAACTACATACATTCCTTTCAATCAACTGGGAACTCACTGAGACGACTCGTAGCTAGAGACACACAAACCTGTAAGCAATAGTGATCAACACACAAACCTGTGCCTAATAGTGATAAACACACAAGCCTGTAAGCAATAATGGTAAACACACAAACCTTAATAAAACTGAGACGTACTCGTAGCAAGAGACACACAAACCTGTGCGTAATAGTGATAAACACACAAATCTGTAAGCAATAATGGTAAACACACAAACCTTAATAAAAAACATGCTGGGCGAAATGTGCAAAAAAACGCCAGCGACCCCAGAGGTAAAACACATACATGTCAATAACAAATCCCAATCACTTCTTACCCTTTGCCAGATGAATTAGCTTTGAATGAGGACAAACCGAATTCAACCTCCGACAACGATCCGATATCACAAAAAAGAGAGCAAAACAATCCACCACTCGCCGCACCCTTGAACTTAAGCAATTAATTCTCTCGATTCACACTTAAAGGGGAGGAGTTACATACCATCGCTTTCTCCAACTTTGCTGTACGTAGTACGTAGTACAGTTTGAAACTCAAACACGTGAGTGTATCAAGAGAACGCTGATTTGTTATAAGAGACAGCAAAAAGTCCGAATAGCGAGGGGAGCGTATATTTGCAGGGATAATGATTAGCAGTGACCAATGGGAACGGTCACTGCAGGTTATTGGGTAGAATGCTATATTTGAAGAGATTTCGTAGCACAATTTGCAACTCAAACAAGTGAGTGCATCAAGCGAATGCTGGTTCTTTACAAGAGACAGCAGAGAGTCCGAATATAGAGGAGAACGTATATTTGCTGGGATAATGATTAGCAGTGATCAATGGGAACGGCCACTGCAGGTTATTGGGTAGAATGCTTTATTTGAAGAGAGAAAAAGGGTTAAATGACTGAATGAGAGAATTCGTAGCACAGTTTGATACTCAAACAAATGAGTGCATCAAGCGAATGCTGGTTCTTTACAAGAGACAGCAGAGTGTCCGAATATAGAGGAGAACGTATATTTGCAGGGATAATGATTAGCAGTGACTAATGGGAACGGTCACTGCAGGCACGTGAAACTGAAATTAGAGTAGTGTGTCGGTGTGCGCAATCGAACAGTGTGCGTAGGGTGAGTAGGTATAAACACAATCTATTGGCTGTGATTCAAATTGATATAATTTTCACCTTTCAGAGGATTTCCTTTTAAACAAGTTTCGATTTTGCCTGCTGGTGGAAGAAGAATTCAGAACAAATTTTCGATACTAATGTATCTGGTATGGAGGTAGACAATGGACCATTTTTCTTTCATTGTGCAAGTTGTAAAAAATTTAATCACAGTAAGGAAATTTGTAGTTCGGATGAGAACCCACGGACATTTTTTGAGTCAGGTTTTTGTTCAGATAAATGTTTTAATATTGAGTGTGTCAAGTCCTACAAATACCTTGGGGTTCTGCTTGACTGGAAGATGGATTGGTCTGCTCATACGGCTGCTCTTAAGAAGTATCTTGTGGCTGCCACAAGACAAATTTACTTTTGAAAAGGTATTGCTCACGTGAACTCTTAAAGTGTATTTATTATAGTTTAGTGCATTCCAAGCTTGAATATGGCATAGTCTCATGGGGTGGAACACACCAAAATAAAACTAATCCACTTCTGATTTCTCAAAAACACGTTATTCGTCTTATCTGTAATAAAAACCGTCGACATGATAGCCTAACCCTCTTCAGAAGCATCAAAGTCTTACCTCTAAAACACTTGTATTTCTATAAATTATTAAAGATTTTTTTTGCTAGATCTGGATATTTATTGAGCCGATGCTCTTCTAACTATAACCTTAGAGTAAACAATCAACATCTTGCTATAGTACCACATCACAACTTGCAAATTTTTTTAAATTTTTACACGTCAATTGCTCCACGACTATTTAATAAATTACCTACTAGTATTAGAATAATAAGAAATAAATCCATTTTTCTCAAAAAAGTAAAACTTTGGCTCTTCGGCTTAAACTATAATGCTAGATATTAATAAATTACTAACTGTAACCATTTAAGTACATATTCTGTTGCGTGCTTTTCCATATTTCTTTCACGCTATATTGTTATAATTATTATTTGATTGTAGAATAATAAAAACGATTAAGCTTGTAAAAAATATAACATATGTATGTATATGTATAAGAACAAATCTTGTCGTAACCCCACCCCACCACTTTAAAATATATAGTATTCTTATAATAAGGTTACTCCAGCTGCATTCGCCTCTAGTTCCTTATGTACAATAGATTGCAGCTTCTTTATTAATTCACTGTGTTAAATGTTTTATCATATTATAGCTTTGTATTCCATCATAACGTTATGTATCAACACATTATGCATTAGTAAAGAAAGAAATAAATCGAAATTGAAATTGAATTGTTCACGCTATAAGATTGTGGAATTCCCTACCTTTGTCAAAAAAAAAAAAAAAAAAATGATGTGTTAACAATTTAGGCTTCGGTATGGGGGATATTACCGTCACGCGTAACCGAAATTAGTAGTAGTGTGTCGCTGTGTGTAATCGAACTAAGGATTAGTACTACGTCAGGGTGCGTAGGCTGAGTAGGTATAAACACAAGTCTATTGTCTGTGATTAATCTATGGCTATGCGTTAATAAGTTTGTGCGTTGCGTGTTGCCAAACTGCACACATACACACGAAAGCTTTAGCAGGCACATCAAAACGTAAGGTGAATACTTATTCAACTCGGCTATTGTTCGCCAAATGAACCAAATGAATAAACCATGTGAGGTGAATGGTGATCTGCTTAAGTATGACACTTGGCTGAGTGTTTGTAAATCCTGTCGTGGCGTAATTGGTTGAATCGCAGATTAATGTAGCACGCCTGTTCGTATCCTGGCTTTGTAAGAGGTACCTTTTTATTTTCAATTATTTTTATCTTTTTCGTCGTTATTATCTAGGCCACATATATAGTGGGTCGGCGGCTATAGCCAGCCGGCCACATACATAGCGAATCGGAGGCTATAGCCAGCCGACACATACATAGTGAATCGGCGGCTATAGCCAGCCGACAAATATATAGTGAATCGGCGGCTATAGCCAGCCGACACATATATAGTGAATCGGCGGCTATAGCCAGCCGACACATATATAGTGAATCGGCGGCTATAGCCAGCCGACACATATATAGTGAATCGTCGGCTATAGCCAGCCGACACATATATAGTGAATCGTCGGCTATAGCCAGCCGACACATATATAGTGAATCGGCGGCTATAGCCAGCCGACACATATATAGTGAATCGGCGGCTATAGCCAGCCGACAAATATATAGTGAATCGGCGGCTATAGCCAGCCGACACATACATAGTGAATCGGCGGCTATAGCCAGCCGGCCACATACTTATATAGTGGGTCGGCGGCTATGGCCAGCCGACACATATATAGTGAATCGGCGGCTATAGCCATCCGGCCACATATATAGTGGGTCGGCGGCTATAGCCAGCCGGCCACATACATACATATATAGTGGGTCGACGGCTATAGCCAGCCGACACATATATAGTGAATCGGCGGCTATGGCCAGCCGACACATATATAGTGAATCGGCGGCTATAGCCAGCCGACACATATATAGTGAATCGGCGGCTATAGCCAGCCGACACATCCGCTACATATATAGTGGGTCGGCGGCTATCGCCAGCCGACACATATATAGTGAATCTACATATATAGTGGGTCGGCGGCTATAGCCAGCCGGCCACATATATAGTGGGTCGGCGGCTATAGCCAGCCGGCCACATACATAGCGAATCGGAGGCTATAGCCAGCCGACACATACATAGTGAATCGGCGGCTATAGCCAGCCGGCCACATACTTATATAGTGGGTCGGCGGCTATGGCCAGCCGACACATATATAGTGAATCGGCGGCTATAGCCATCCGGCCACATATATAGTGGGTCGGCGGCTATAGCCAGCCGGCCACATACATATATAGTGGGTCGACGGCTATAGCCAGCCGACACATATATAGTGAATCGGCGGCTATAGCCAGCCGACACATATATAGTGAATCGGCGGCTATAGCCAGCCGACACATATATAGTGAATCGGCGGCTATAGCCAGCCGACACATATATAGTGAATCGTCGGCTATAGCCAGCCGACACATATATAGTGAATCGGCGGCTATAGCCAGCCGACACATGCATATATAGTGAATCGGCGGCTATAGCCAGCCGACACATATATAGTGAATCGGCGGCTATAGCCAGCCGACACATATATAGTGAATCGGCGGCTATAGCCAGCCGACACATACATATATAGTGAATCGGGGGCTATAGCCAGCCGACACATATATAGTGAATCGGCGGCTATAGCCAGCCGACACATATATAGTGAATCGGCGGCTATAGCCAGCCGACACATATATAGCGAATCGGCGGCTATAGCCAGCCGACACATATATAGCGAATCGGCGGCTATAGCCAGCCGACACATATATAGTGAATCGGCGGCTATAGCCAGCCGACACATATATAGTGAATCGGCGGCTATAGCCAGCCGACACATATATAGTGAATCGGCGGCTATAGCCAGCCGACACATATATAGTGCATCGGCGGCTATAGCCAGCCGACACATATATAGTGAATCGGCGGCTATAGCCAGCCGACACATATATAGTGAATCGGCGGCTATAGCCAGCCGACACATATATAGTGAATCGGCGGCTATAGCCAGCCGACACATATATAGTGAATCGGCGGCTATAGCCAGCCGACACATATATAGTGAATCGGCGGCTATAGCCAGCCGACACATATATAGTGAATCGGCGGCTATAGCCAGCCGACACATATATAGTGAATCGGCGGCTATAGCCAGCCGACACATATATAGTGAATCGGCGGCTATAGCCAGCCGACACATATATAGTGAATCGGCGGCTATAGCCAGCCGACACATATATAGTGAATCGGCGGCTATAGCCAGCCGACACATATATAGTGAATCGGCGGCTATAGCCAGCCGACACATATATAGTGAATCGGCGGCTATAGCCAGCCGACACATATATAGTGAATCGGCGGCTATAGCCAGCCGACACATATATAGTGAATCGGCGGCTATAGCCAGCCGACACATATATAGTGAATCGGCGGCTATAGCCAGCCGACACATATATAGTGAATCGGCGGCTATAGCCAGCCGACACATATATAGTGAATCGGCGGCTATAGCCAGCCGACACATATATAGTGAATCGGCGGCTATAGCCAGCCGACACATATATAGTGAATCGGCGGCTATAGCCAGCCGACACATATATAGTGAATCGGCGGCTATAGCCAGCCGACACATACATATATAGTGAATCGGCGGCTATAGCCAGCCGACACATATATAGTGAATCGGCGGCTATAGCCAGCCGACACATATATAGTGAATCGGCGGCTATAGCCAGCCGACACATATATAGTGAATCGGCGGCTATAGCCAGCCGACACATATATAGTGAATCGGCGGCTATAGCCAGCCGACACATATGTATATAGTGAATCGGCGGCTATAGCCAGCCGACACATATATAGTGAATCGGCGGCTATAGCCAGCCGACACATATATAGTGAATCGGCGGCTATAGCCAGCCGACACATATATAGTGAATCGGCGGCTATAGCCAGCCGACACATATATAGTGAATCGGCGGCTATAGCCAGCCGACACATATGTATGTAGTGAATCGGCGGCTATAGCCAGCCGACACATATATAGTGAATCGGCGGCTATAGCCAGCCGACACATATGTATATAGTGAATCGGCGGCTATAGCCAGCCGACACATATGTATATAGTGAATCGGCGGCTATAGCCAGCCGACACATATATAGTGAATCGGCGGCTATAGCCAGCCGACACATATGTATATAGTGAATCGGCGGCTATAGCCAGCCGACACATATGTATATAGTGAATCGGCGGCTATAGCCAGCCGACACATATATAGTGAATCGGCGGCTATAGCCAGCCGACACATATATAGTGAATCGGCGGCTATGGCCAGCCGACACATATATAGTGAATCGGCGGCTATAGCCAGCCGACACATATATAGTGCATCGGCGGCTATAGCCAGCCGACACATATGTATATAGTGAATCGGCGGCTATAGCCAGCCGACACATATATAGTGAATCGGCGGCTATAGCCAGCCGACACATATGTATATAGTGAATCGGCGGCTATAGCCAGCCGACACATATATAGTGAATCGGCGGCTATAGCCAGCCGACACATATGTATATAGTGAATCGGCGGCTATAGCCAGCCGACACATATATAGTGAATCGGCGGCTATAGCCAGCCGACACATATATAGTGAATCGGCGGCTATAGCCAGCCGACACATATGTATATAGTGAATCGGCGGCTATAGCCAGCCGACACATATATAGTGAATCGGCGGCTATAGCCAGCCGACACATATATAGTGAATCGGCGGCTATAGCCAGCCGACACATATGTATATAGTGAATCGGCGGCTATAGCCAGCCGACACATATATAGTGAATCGGCGGCTATAGCCAGCCGACACATATGTATATAGTGAATCGGCGGCTATAGCCAGCCGACACATATATAGTGAATCGGCGGCTATAGCCAGCCGACACATATGTATATAGTGAATCGGCGGCTATAGCCAGCCGACACATATATAGTGAATCGGCGGCTATAGCCAGCCGACACATATGTATATAGTGAATCGGCGGCTATAGCCAGCCGACACATATATAGTGAATCGGCGGCTATAGCCAGCCGACACATATGTATATAGTGAATCGGCGGCTATAGCCAGCCGACACATATATAGTGAATCGGCGGCTATAGCCAGCCGACACATATGTATATAGTGAATCGGCGGCTATAGCCAGCCGACACATATATAGTGAATCGGCGGCTATAGCCAGCCGACACATATGTATATAGTGAATCGGCGGCTATAGCCAGCCGACACATATATAGTGAATCGGCGGCTATAGCCAGCCGACACATATGTATATAGTGAATCGGCGGCTATAGCCAGCCGACACATATATAGTGAATCGGCGGCTATAGCCAGCCGACACATATGTATATAGTGAATCGGCGGCTATAGCCAGCCGACACATATATAGTGAATCGGCGGCTATAGCCAGCCGACACATATGTATATAGTGAATCGGCGGCTATAGCCAGCCGACACATATATAGTGAATCGGCGGCTATAGCCAGCCGACACATGTGTATATAGTGAATCGGCGGCTATAGCCAGCCGACACATATATAGTGAATCGGCGGCTATAGCCAGCCGACACATATGTACATATATAGTGAATCGGCGGCTATAGCCAGCCGACACATATATAGTGAATCGGCGGCTATAGCCAGCCGACACATATGTATATAGTGAATCGGCGGCTATAGCCAGCCGACACATATATAGTGAATCGGCGGCTATAGCCAGCCGACACATATGTATATAGTGAATCGGCGGCTATAGCCAGCCGACACATATGTATATAGTGAATCGGCGGCTATAGCCAGCCGACACATATATAGTGAATCGGCGGCTATAGCCAGCCGACACATATGTATATAGTGAATCGGCGGCTATAGCCAGCCGACACATATGTATATAGTGAATCGGCGGCTATAGCCAGCCGAAACATATATAGTGAATCGGCGGCTATAGCCAGCCGACACATATGTATATAGTGAATCGGCGGCTATAGCCAGCCGACACATATATAGTGAATCGGCGGCTATAGCCAGCCGACACATATGTATATAGTAATATAAGCGCACTATATTACCGACCCAAGCTGTACTCACAGTACTTACGCTCTCTCTTGATCTTACGAAGAACGAAGATCAAGTAGAGAGTGCTTCTGCGCTCATTCTTTCACTTTTTCTCCTGAGTGCCTTCATGGAAAGTAGACGCGTATTTAAATTGCGAACAAATAATTGTTACTACTCAAAAATAAACGTTGAATAAGAATAAAATAATCCAATGTCGTTTTATTTATAACTGGCGCAGTCGAACTACGAACCAAGTGAGTGATTAAAATTAAAAATTAAATAAAATACGCGGTTCTTCGCCCACACTGTTACGATTGGACGTTAAACAAAAAAAAAAAAAAACAAAAAAACAGAATAGACAAATTCAACAAATTCAAATTAAGCGAAATATTAACTTAATATATATATATACAAAAATAATTATAATAACGAGAATATACACGTTAACATACATACATATATGTACACACTTGTAGTATATGCCGTGCTAGATATCGTGCTGTATACGCCGTGAGAATAGACAATCGGAACGGTAATTTTTAGTAACGCTGAGTAGTACAAGCGCAAACATACACCGGCGTGGGATCCCCGACGCTTAGAGCGAGACAACACTCCTAAAAGAAACAAAGAAAAAAAAAACTTTTTTTTTTCAATCAAACATCGATCACCGTGGGAGATCTTCATAATCACCACCACATTGAATCAACAAAAAGGACAACCAATTTTGAAGCAGGACATCGGTAAGCTGTAAAACATTTTAAAATGGAAGGTATTTACGCTATAGAAAAATTTAGATTAGTATTAGAGTTAATTAATAAGATTCCTTATTATGAAGGAGATGAAACATGTACAGTTGATTTTCTGGATAGGGTAGATTCTCTGACATCCATTTTTGGTGATTTCGATGAAAGCTCGAAAATGATCCTAGTGGGATACATTAAAGATAGGATTATAGGCAGAGCAAAAATTGAGCTACAAAATCATGGTCGAATAGACACTTGGGATCACATTAAAGAAGTTATCAAAAACAGTTTCGGAGGAAACCTTTCAGTAAACACGTTCATTGATAAAATAAGAACAGTTAGGGTGACTTCTACAATTGAAAGTTATTAAAGATAGGATTATAGGCAGAGCAAAAATTGAGCTACAAAATCATGGTCGAATAGACACTTGGGATCACATTAAAGAAGTTATCAAAAACAGTTTCGGAGGAAACCTTTCAGTAAACACGTTCATTGATAAAATAAGAACAGTTAGGGTGACTTCTACAATTGAAAGTTATTACAGTGAAATAACCAGTTACTTAAGTAGAATCAATAATACATGTACTCTTAATAATAGCGTAGACAACAGACATATAATAAATTCAAACAACAGAATTGCTTTCGATGCTTTTAAAGCGAACCTGCCTGAACCAACCAAAACTATAATTTCATGTAGAAACCCTCAAAGTCTAGCAGAGGCGTATAATATTATTCGTGAACTTAATCACCAATCGTTAGGGCCCACGAGTTTTATTCAGCAAACTTCAAGTAATATTTTTCCCGTTAATAAACAATACCACCACACATTTAATCGCTTCCGAACAGATAACAATTTTTCAACACAACATAGTAACAATCCGAATAACATACAAGATAGACATAACCCTTATTTACAAATGACCCATAGACCTAATAACAACCACAACTATTCCCAATACCGACCACAAGTAAACAATTTCCCACAGAGCCGACAAACCCGGCAAACATTTAGTCGAAGCCCTAATAATCGGCAGTCTCAACAATCGAATAGGTACAAACGAGGGAATAGCGAACCTATGGACATAGCTAACAACGAAAGTAGTCAGCACGTTGTATGTCACACCTGCAATCAAGGGACAAATTTTCGGCACGACAACAACGACAACTACCATACATAATAGTAAAAAAAAATAATATCACTTTAAGATTTCTGATAGATTGTGGCGCAGAATTTAGCATAATTAATAAAAATATCTGTAACCCCAAGTGGAAAATACCATCTAGTACACAATATCTAAGAGCCATTGGCCGCACTATCGAATCAAGTACCAAATACAGATTTCCTTTGTTTAGTGAGTTCCATAAACGCTGTTATGTAGAATTCATAGAATATCATTTCCATAACTTCTTTGATGGGCTCATAGGTAATAACATATTAAGCATGCTTAATCCAATAATAAATTATAAATCCAGGTCACTTATTACTGACGATGCCATAATACCTTTATATTTCAACGAAGAAGAAGAAATTTACTCAAACAACAGCTATGAGCATGCAAATTGGAATATATGTTTCGGTCAGTCATTTGAAAATGAAATAACAGATGGAATATTTGCCTCTCATTTAAGCGTAGTTGATATCTCTAAGCTAAAATCACTGCTTAGATCATTTAAACCCATTTTTTATAGAGAAGGAGATTGTTTAACTTTCACAAGCAACATTACACACAGAATAAAAACAAAAACCGAGGTACCAATTTATAGCAAGCTCTACAAATACCCAGAAATTCATGTGAAAGAAGTCGATAGACAAATTGACGAAATGTTGCAACAGGGTATTATAACCCCCAGTAACAGCCCATACAATTCGCCCATTTGGGTAGTTCCCAAGAAAGGTGGCAAAAATGACCAACAACAATGGCGAATTGTAGTCGATTACAGGAAATTAAATGAGCAAACCATAGACGATAGATTCCCTATGCCGAGTGCTGATGACCTGTTCGACAAGTTGGGTAAGTGCAGTTATTTCTCGACAATCGACTTAGTGAAAGGCTTTCACCAAATAGAGGTAGAAAAATGTGACAGGCCGAAAACAGCCTTTTCGACCAAAAATGGCCACTTTGAATTTATTCGGATGCCGTTTGGGCTGAAAAATGCCCCTGCGACATTCCAAAGGCTAATGAATTCGGTACTAAAAGAGTTCATTAATAAAATTTGTGTCGTATATTTGGACGACATTTTAGTATTTTCAACCAGTTTCGATGAACATCTGGATTCCTTGAGAAAAATTTTACAAAAGCTTAGAGATTCAAATTTAAAAATTCAGATCAACAAATGTAGTTTTGCCCAGTTGTCCACAAACTACCTCGGACATACTATAGTAAATAATGGTATTAAACCCGATAATAACAAGGTACAATCCATTCTATCTATGACGCTCCCAAAAGATAAAAAAGGTATTAGGCAGTTCTTAGGCATCACAGGTTATTACCGAAAATTGCAAAAGTTGCATATCCCCTAATCAAGTACTTGAAGAAATCGATTAAAGTTAATACATCCGATCCAGAATATATAAGAGCGTTTGAAACACTAAAAATATTGTTAACCTCAGATCCGGTCTTGAAAAGTCCAGAATTCGAGAAACAATTCATTTTAACCACTGATGCTTCTAATTTTGCTTTGGGTGCCGTACTTAGCCAAAATAACCATCCTATCTGCTACGCTTCTCGCACTCTTAATAATCACGAAAAAAACTACTCTACCATCGAAAAAGAGCTTTTTGCTATTGTTTGGTCAATAAAATATTTCAGAACGTACCTGTATGGTAGAAAATTCATTGTACGTACGGATCATAAGCCGCTTGTATGGCTAAACAGCATATCTGAGCCGAATATGAAGCTCCAGCGGTGGAAGATATCTCTTAATGAGTATGATTTCCAAATCGAATATCTGAAAGGGAAAGAAAACCATGTAGCTGATGGCTTAAGTAGATATGTAAATAGTGAAGATACTAAACATGTGGTAGATGATGAAATAAGTCTGAAAGACGTCTTTAGCAATGAAAACGCTAATGACATCAAAGAAGCACGCGAAATATCTCCGGCACCAGAAAATCAACTGAAGAGTAGATAGAATTGCTGTTCTGTATTCTTATAAGTACATACAACCATACCATAGTTACAAACTTTAACTTTATTGAAAATATAACTAATTCGTAGCAAAATAATTGATAAAATGTAAATGAGTCAAATGTTAGAATATAATTTATCTATTATAATTATTCTTTCTCCTATTTTGTCTAATTCCTCTTATGTTATTTTAATATGTTAAGCGAAATCATTTGAATTTATAATGCTTAAAATGTACCATATAAAATATTATATACCAAAATCGTAGATGATAAGAAATCGTAAATTAAACTATTTTATGTAATAATTTAACGTTTAAGAAAGTTATTGAATCATTGAGTTATTTATGAACTGTATGAAGAAATATTCTTTTTGGGGACCAAAAAGACTTAGGCGGGGAGGAGTAATATAAGCGCACTATATTACCGACCCAAGCTGTACTCACAGTACTTACGCTCTCTCTTGATCTTACGAAGAACGAAGATCAAGTAGAGAGTGCTTCTGCGCTCATTCTTTCACTTTTTCTCCTGAGTGCCTTCATGGAAAGTAGACGCGTATTTAAATTGCGAACAAATAATTGTTACTACTCAAAAATAAACGTTGAATAAGAATAAAATAATCCAATGTCGTTTTATTTATAACTATATAGTGAATCGGCGGCTATAGCCAGCCGACACATATATAGTGAATCGGCGGCTATAGCCAGCCGACACATATGTATATAGTGAATCGGCGGCTATAGCCAGCCGACACATATATAGTGAATCGGCGGCTATAGCCAGCCGACACATATGTATATAGTGAATCGGCGGCTATAGCCAGCCGACACATATATAGTGAATCGGCGGCTATAGCCAGCCGACACATATGTATATAGTGAATCGGCGGCTATAGCCAGCCGACACATATGTATATATAGCCAGCCGACACATATATAGTGAATCGGCGGCTATAGCCAGCCGACACATACATATATAGTGAATCGGCGGCTATAGCCAGCCGACACATATATAGTGAATCGGCGGCTATAGCCAGCCGACACATATATAGTGAATCGGCGGCTATAGCCAGCCGACACATATATAGCGAATCGGCGGCTATAGCCAGCCGACACATATATAGTGAATCGGCGGCTATAGCCAGCCGACACATATATAGTGAATCGGCGGCTATAGCCAGCCGACACATATATAGTGAATCGGCGGCTATAGCCAGCCGACACATATATAGTGAATCGGCGGCTATAGCCAGCCGACACATATATAGTGAATCGGCGGCTATAGCCAGCCGACACATATATAGTGAATCGGCGGCTATAGCCAGCGGACACATATATAGTGAATCGGCGGCTATAGCCAGCCGACACATATATAGTGAATCGGCGGCTATAGCCAGCCGACACATATATAGTGAATCGGCGGCTATAGCCAGCCGACACATATATAGTGAATCGGCGGCTATAGCCAGCCGACACATATATAGTGAATCGGCGGCTATAGCCAGCCGACACATATATAGTGAATCGGCGGCTATAGCCAGCCGACACATATATAGTGAATCGGCGGCTATAGCCAGCCGACACATATATAGTGAATCGGCGGCTATAGCCAGCCGACACATATATAGTGAATCGGCGGCTATAGCCAGCCGACACATATATAGTGAATCGGCGGCTATAGCCAGCCGACACATATATAGCGAATCGGCGGCTATAGCCAGCCGACACATATATAGTGAATCGGCGGCTATAGCCAGCCGACACATATATAGTGAATCGGCGGCTATAGCCAGCCGACACATATATAGTGAATCGGCGGCTATAGCCAGCCGACACATATATAGTGAATCGGCGGCTATAGCCAGCCGACACATATATAGTGAATCGGCGGCTATAGCCAGCCGACACATATATAGTGAATCGGCGGCTATAGCCAGCCGACACATATATAGTGAATCGGCGGCTATAGCCAGCCGACACATATGTATATAGTGAATCGGCGGCTATTGCCAGCCGACACATATGTATATAGTGAATCGGCGGCTATAGCCAGCCGACACATATGTATATAGTGAATCGGCGGCTATAGCCAGCCGACACATATATAGTGAATCGGCGGCTATAGCCAGCCGACACATATGTATATAGTGAATCGGCGGCTATAGCCAGCCGACACATATATAGTGAATCGGCGGCTATAGCCAGCCGACACATATGTATATAGTGAATCGGCGGCTATAGCCAGCCGACACATATATAGTGAATCGGCGGCTATAGCCAGCCGACACATATGTATATAGTGAATCGGCGGCTATAGCCAGCCGACACATATGTATATAGTGAATCGGCGGCTATAGCCAGCCGACACATATATAGTGAATCGGCGGCTATAGCCAGCCGACACATATATAGTGAATCGGCGGCTATAGCCAGCCGACACATATATAGTGAATCGGCGGCTATAGCCAGCCGACACATACATATATAGTGAATCGGCGGCTATAGCCAGCCGACACATACATATATAGTGAAACGGCGGCTATAGCCAGCCGACACATATATAGTGAATCGGCGGCTATAGCCAGCCGACACATATATAGTGAATCGGCGGCTATAGCCAGCCGACACATATATAGTGAATCGGCGGCTATAGCCAGCCGACACATATATAGTGAATCGGCGGCTATAGCCAGCCGACACATATATAGTGAATCGGCGGCTATAGCCAGCCGACACATATATAGTGAATCGGCGGCTATAGCCAGCCGACACATATATAGTGAATCGGCGGCTATAGCCAGCCGACACATATATAGTGAATCGGCGGCTATAGCCAGCCGACACATATATAGTGAATCGGCGGCTATAGCCAGCCGACACATATATAGTGAATCGGCGGCTATAGCCAGCCGACACATACATATATAGTGAATCGGCGGCTATAGCCAGCCGACACATATATAGTGAATCGGCGGCTATAGCCAGCCGACACATATATAGTGAATCGGCGGCTATAGCCAGCCGACACATACATATATAGTGAATCGGCGGCTATAGCCAGCCGACACATATATAGTGAATCGGCGGCTATAGCCAGCCGACACATACATATATAGTGAATCGGCGGCTATAGCCAGCCGACACATATATAGTGAATCGGCGGCTATAGCCAGCCGACACATATATAGTGAATCGGCGGCTATAGCCAGCCGACACATATATAGTGGATCGGCGGCTATAGCCAGCCGACACATATATAGTGGATCGGCGGCTACAGCCAGCCGACACATATATAGTGAATCGGCGGCTATAGCCAGCCGACACATATATAGTGAATCGGCGGCTATAGCCAGCCGACACATATATAGTGAATCGGCGGCTAGAGCCAGCCGACACATATATAGTGGATCGGCGGCTATAGCCAGCCGACACATATATAGTGAATCGGCGGCTATAGCCAGCCGACACATACATATATAGTGAACCGGCGGCTATAGCCAGCCGACACATATATAGTGAATCGGCGGCTATAGCCAGCCGACACATACATATGTATATAGTGAATCGGCGGTTATAGCCAGCCGACACATATATAGTGAATCGGCGGCTATAGCCAGCCGACACATACATATATAGTGAATCGGCGGCTATAGCCAGCCGACACATACATATGTATATAGTGAATCGGCGGCTATAGCCAGCCGACATATATGTATATAGTGAATCGGCGGCTATAGCCAGCCGACACATATATAGTGAATCGGCGGCTATAGCCAGCCGACACATATATAGTGAATCGGCGGCTATAGCCAGCCGACACATACATATATAGTGAATCGGCGGCTATAGCCAGCCGACACATACATATATAGTGAATCGGCGGCTATAGCCAGCCGACACATACATATATAGTGAATCGGCGGCTATAGCCAGCCGACACATATATAGTGAATCGGCGGCTATAGCCAGCCGACACATATATAGTGAATCGGCGGCTATAGCCAGCCGACACATACATATATAGTGAATCGGCGGCTATAGCCAGCCGACACATATATAGTGAATCGGCGGCTATAGCCAGCCGACACATACATATATAGTGAATCGGCGGCTATAGCCAGCCGACACATATATAGTGAATCGGCGGCTATAGCCAGCCGACACATACATATATAGTGAATCGGCGGCTATAGCCAGCCGACACATATATAGTGAATCGGCGGCTATAGCCAGCCGACACATATATAGTGAATCGGCGGCTATAGCCAGCCGACACATATATAGTGAATCGGCGGCTATAGCCAGCCGACACATATATAGTGAATCGGCGGCTATAGCCAGCCGACACATATATAGTGAATCGGCGGCTATAGCCAGCCGACACATATATAGTGAATCGGCGGCTATAGCCAGCCGACACATATATAGTGAATCGGCGGCTATAGCCAGCCGACACATATATAGTGAATCGGCGGCTATAGCCAGCCGACACATATATAGTGAATCGGCGGCTATAGCCAGCCGACACATATATAGTGAATCGGCGGCTATAGCCAGCCGACACATATATAGTGAATCGGCGGCTATAGCCAGCCGACACATATATAGTGAATCGGCGGCTATAGCCAGCCGACACATATATAGTGAATCGGCGGCTATAGCCAGCCGACACATATATAGTGAATCGGCGGCTATAGCCAGCCGACACATATATAGTGAATCGGCGGCTATAGCCAGCCGACACATATATAGTGAATCGGCGGCTATAGCCAGCCGACACATATATAGTGAATCGGCGGCTATAGCCAGCCGACACATATATAGTGAATCGGCGGCTATAGCCAGCCGACACATATATAGTGAATCGGCGGCTATAGCCAGCCGACACATATATAGTGAATCGGCGGCTATAGCCAGCCGACACATATATAGTGAATCGGCGGCTATAGCCAGCCGACACATATATAGTGAATCGGCGGCTATAGCCAGCCGACACATATATAGTGAATCGGCGGCTATAGCCAGCCGACACATATATAGTGAATCGGCGGCTATAGCCAGCCGACACATATATAGTGAATCGGCGGCTATAGCCAGCCGACACATATATAGTGAATCGGCGGCTATAGCCAGCCGACACATACATATATAGTGAATCGGCGGCTATAGCCAGCCGACACATATATAGTGAATCGGCGGCTATAGCCAGCCGACACATACATATATAGTGAATCGGCGGCTATAGCCAGCCGACACATATATAGTGAATCGGCGGCTATAGCCAGCCGACACATACATATATAGTGAATCGGCGGCTATAGCCAGCCGACACATATATAGTGAATCGGCGGCTATAGCCAGCCGACACATACATATATAGTGAATCGGCGGCTATAGCCAGCCGACACATATATAGTGAATCGGCGGCTATAGCCAGCCGACACATATATAGTGAATCGGCGGCTATAGCCAGCCGACACATACATATATAGTGAATCGGCGGCTATAGCCAGCCGACACATATATAGTGAATCGGCGGCTATAGCCAGCCGACACATACATATATAGTGAATCGGCGGCTATAGCCAGCCGACACATATATAGTGAATCGGCGGCTATAGCCAGCCGACACATACATATATAGTGAATCGGCGGCTATAGCCAGCCGACACATATATAGTGAATCGGCGGCTATAGCCAGCCGACACATATATAGTGAATCGGCGGCTATAGCCAGCCGACACATATATAGTGAATCGGCGGCTATAGCCAGCCGACACATATATAGTGAATCGGCGGCTATAGCCAGCCGACACATATATAGTGAATCGGCGGCTATAGCCAGCCGACACATATATAGTGAATCGGCGGCTTTAGCCAGCCGACACATATATAGTGAATCGGCGGCTATAGCCAGCCGACACATATATAGTGAATCGGCGGCTATAGCCAGCCGACACATATATAGTGAATCGGCGGCTATAGCCAGCCGACACATATATAGTGAATCGGCGGCTATAGCCAGCCGACACATATATAGTGAATCGGCGGCTATAGCCAGCCGACACATATATAGTGAATCGGCGGCTATAGCCAGCCGACACATATGTATATAGTGAATCGGCGGCTATAGCCAGCCGACACATATATAGTGAATCGGCGGCTATAGCCAGCCGACACATATGTATATAGTGAATCGGCGGCTATAGCCAGCCGACACATATATAGTGAATCGGCGGCTATAGCCAGCCGACACATATGTATATAGTGAATCGGCGGCTATAGCCAGCCGACACATATATAGTGAATCGGCGGCTATAGCCAGCCGACACATATATAGTGAATCGGCGGCTTTAGCCAGCCGACACATATATAGTGAATCGGCGGCTATAGCCAGCCGACACATATATAGTGAATCGGCGGCTATAGCCAGCCGACACATATATAGTGAATCGGCGGCTATAGCCAGCCGACACATATATAGTGAATCGGCGGCTATAGCCAGCCGACACATATATAGTGAATCGGCGGCTATAGCCAGCCGACACATATATAGTGAATCGGCGGCTATAGCCAGCCGACACATATATAGTGAATCGGCGGCTATAGCCAGCCGACACATATATAGTGAATCGGCGGCTATAGCCAGCCGACACATATATAGTGAATCGGCGGCTATAGCCAGCCGACACATATATAGTGAATCGGCGGCTATAGCCAGCCGACACATATATAGTGAATCGGCGGCTATAGCCAGCCGACACATATATAGTGAATCGGCGGCTATAGCCAGCCGACACATATATAGTGAATCGGCGGCTATAGCCAGCCGACACATATATAGTGAATCGGCGGCTATAGCCAGCCGACACATATATAGTGAATCGGCGGCTATAGCCAGCCGACACATATATAGTGAATCGGCGGCTATAGCCAGCCGACACATATATAGTGAATCGGCGGCTATAGCCAGCCGACACATATGTATATAGTGAATCGGCGGCTATAGCCAGCCGACACATATGTATATAGTGAATCGGCGGCTATAGCCAGCCGACACATATATAGTGAATCGGCGGCTATAGCCAGCCGACACATATGTATATAGTGAATCGGCGGCTATAGCCAGCCGACACATATATAGTGAATCGGCGGCTACAGCCAGCCGACACATATGTATATAGTGAATCGGCGGCTATAGCCAGCCGACACATATATAGTGAATCGGCGGCTATAGCCAGCCGACACATATATAGTGAATCGGCGGCTATAGCCAGCCGACACATATGTATATAGTGAATCGGCGGCTATAGCCAGCCGACACATATATAGTGAATCGGCGGCTATAGCCAGCCGACACATATGTATATAGTGAATCGGCGGCTATAGCCAGCCGACACATATATAGTGAATCGGCGGCTATAGCCAGCCGACACATATGTATATAGTGAATCGGCGGCTATAGCCAGCCGACACATATATAGTGAATCGGCGGCTATAGCCAGCCGACACATATGTATATAGTGAATCGGCGGCTATAGCCAGCCGACACATATATAGTGAATCGGCGGCTATAGCCAGCCGACACATATATAGTGAATCGGCGGCTATAGCCAGCCGACACATATGTATATAGTGAATCGGCGGCTATAGCCAGCCGACACATATATAGTGAATCGGCGGCTATAGCCAGCCGACACATATGTATATAGTGAATCGGCGGCTATAGCCAGCCGACACATATATAGTGAATCGGCGGCTATAGCCAGCCGACACATATGTATATAGTGAATCGGCGGCTATAGCCAGCCGACACATATATAGTGAATCGGCGGCTATAGCCAGCCGACACATATGTATATAGTGAATCGGCGGCTATAGCCAGCCGACACATATGTATATAGTGAATCGGCGGCTATAGCCAGCCGACACATATATAGTGAATCGGCGGCTATAGCCAGCCGACACATATGTATATAGTGAATCGGCGGCTATAGCCAGCCGACACATATATAGTGAATCGGCGGCTATAGCCAGCCGACACATATGTATATAGTGAATCGGCGGCTATAGCCAGCCGACACATATATAGTGAATCGGCGGCTATAGCCAGCCGACACATACTATGTATATAGTGAATCGGCGGCTATAGCCAGCCGACACATATATAGTGAATCGGCGGCTATAGCCAGCCGACGCATATGTATATAGTGAATCGGCGGCTATAGCCAGCCGACACATATATAGTGAATCGGCGGCTATAGCCAGCCGACACATATGTATATAGTGAATCGGCGGCTATAGCCAGCCGACACATATATAGTGAATCGGCGGCTATAGCCAGCCGACACATATGTATATAGTGAATCGGCGGCTATAGCCAGCCGACACATATGTATATAGTGAATCGGCGGCTATAGCCAGCCGACACATATATAGGGAATCGGCGGCTATAGCCAGCCGACACATATGCATATAGTGAATCGGCGGCTATAGCCAGCCGACACATATATAGTGAATCGGCGGCTATAGCCAGCCGACACATATATAGTGAATCGGCGGCTATAGCCAGCCGACACATATGTATATAGTGAATCGGCGGCTATAGCCAGCCGACACATATATAGTGAATCGGCGGCTATAGCCAGCCGACACATATGTATATAGTGAATCGGCGGCTATAGCCAGCCGACACATATATAGTGAATCGGCGGCTATAGCCAGCCGACACATATGTATATAGTGAATCGGCGGCTATAGCCAGCCGACACATATATAGTGAATCGGCGGCTATAGCCAGCCGACACATATGTATATAGTGAATCGGCGGCTATAGCCAGCCGACACATATATAGTGAATCGGCGGCTATAGCCAGCCGACACATATGTATATAGTGAATCGGCGGCTATAGCCAGCCGACACATATATAGTGAATCGGCGGCTATAGCCAGCCGACACATATGTATATAGTGAATCGGCGGCTATAGCCAGCCGACACATATATAGTGAATCGGCGGCTATAGCCAGCCGACACATATGTATATAGTGAATCGGCGGCTATAGCCAGCCGACACATATATAGTGAATCGGCGGCTATAGCCAGCCGACACATATGTACGAACTTGTAAATACTTTCCTAATTTTTAAGTTTACATTGTACATATTTTATTTCAATCTTTGTAACGGGAGCTACTGTGTGACAGAGATTATTCGAATCCCCTTTATCGTGGGAATTGTTTTGTAAGCAACGACGAATGCTCGGATTACGTCTAGTGAACCGCAAACATCAATTGTTCTCACAGTAGCTCATCGAGTGATAATTATGCGTTGTACCTACGCAAGGTGGAAAATAAAGTCATTATTAATTTTGACACTGAAGGCAACGGTTGAACATCTTTTTTACTATACATTTTTTTGGCGACCGTGACAGGACACTACTAAAAGAATTTAGTGTGCCTGAATATTAACAGAAAAGCAGTGTGTTTAAAATTATAATCAATCATACATTAACTTGAGTGTCTGGTCATTAACAAACATTTATCTTCTCAATCAAAGATATACCAAATCATTTGTTGTGTCGTGTATTCAATTTTCAGTGCTCATTAACTAACTGAATTCTAGTGCACAGTGTTAAGCCCTAACAAAAATAGACCTTAATATACATAGACGCTTCATACAAATTATCAATCATCATGGTTCGAACACTAGAG
This sequence comes from Eumerus sabulonum, assembly GCA_951905685.1. NCBI lineage: Eukaryota > Metazoa > Arthropoda > Insecta > Diptera > Syrphidae > Eumerus > Eumerus sabulonum. The sequence goes on from CATOVK010000013.1 coordinate 164,457, forward strand.
GAATTAACTGACCTGCAAGAGCAAGTAGGAAAGGAGATCTGCATCCTCGCTCGAAACTATGGGAAGGATAGTGACAGCCGCAAAACCATGAAAAAATTACATGAAAGGAGGGAAAAATTAGAAAACTTGTGGGACTGTTTCGACACCAACGACAGTGAAATTCGAGATAAGTATGCGGACTCGATACAACATGAATACTTCGCTAAGGGGTACTACGACGAGATTCAGAAGGTGTACGAAAACATGAAGTCAGACATTATCACTCGATTAATGAATTTGCAAGGACGGGACGCAGACCAGATCCAGGAGGAGTCACCAGCAACACCGCCATCAGGATCATCGGTCACACCATCATCAACAGCAACAAAGATGAATCCACCTGAAGCGAAACAAAGGCATCAGGACATTAAATCTTCAAAGACAAACACACTTTCCACTAGAGAAAGATTTAAGGTGCTTTCAAAATATTTCCAAACATCATTGGATAAGTGTGCACCAAATTTGAAAGACACCAACCCCCAGATGTTCAACGTTAAGGTAAACAATATCAAGGAGAATTTTGAAGAATTAAAAATTATGTATCGGCGAATGGATGGTGAATTAAAAGAAGAAGATATCGAAACATATTTCCATCTTCAAGAGCAGTTGGAGTTGCGATTAAGTGAGGTTCTAGTTAGAATTACACAGGATCAACCATCAAGTACTACGTTAAAGCTACCGAAAATTGAGTTGCCCAAGTTCGACGGAAATTACCTTAAGTGGCGCCAATTTCACGATCTGTTTAAGCCAATGATCCTTGAACAACCTATACCACTTGCTCAAAAACTTTATTTTCTCCGTGCTAATCTAACAGGAGAAGCGCTAAGCTTAATACAAGGATTTCCGGCTACAGACAACAACTTTGAAACAGCTTGGAAGACTCTGATTGATAGATACGACAATAAGCGGCTTCTATTGTCAGCACAGTTGGATAAGCTACTACAGCAACCATCAGCATCAGGAACTGCATCAAGCTTACGGAAACTTCACGACAATACAAAGGAAGGTATCCAGGCACTTACTAATCTGGGATATCAAGCTCATGACTGGGACCCCATAGTAGTTCATCTAATACTGAAGAAACTGGATAAGGAAAGCAGAACGCTGTTTGAGCAATCGTTGATTGATCCGAGATGCAGTCCTTCGCTAACAGAATTGCTGAAGTTCATTGAATCCCGGTTTCAGACACTTGAAACAATTAATAGTGCAGACGATAGAAGGAAGCCCACAACAGTTATAGCAGCTAAAGTTGATGGCTGCCTAATGTGCAGCTCAGGTAACCATAAAATATTTAACTGTAAGACATTTTTATCTCTTTCAGGTGGCGATCGTGAGAGAGCTGTTCAACGTCTTGGAATTTGCCGAAACTGTCTTAGGTCGGGACATGCCTCCAACACATGTCACTCGAGAGGATGCCAAAGTTGTAATGGCAAACATAATACTCTCCTACACTATCAAAAAGATTCAAGGCAATCTTTGAAAACAAAACCAATTAATAACCATAATCATTCCATAGGTGGTCAACAGCAGCAACTAGCTCAACCATTGGTGCAATCAGCTCAAAGGGGGGAAGGTCAATCAACCAACCATTATACGAATTCCATAAGTAATCAGCAGCATCAGCTAGTTCAAAGAAGAGAAGCTCAAGCAGCCAATGCAGCTAGCTATTCGAGAAATAAATCACGCCAAGTTTATCTAGCAACAGCCTTAATTAATGTCAAGTCCGCATGCGGAACATGGCTTACTTGTCGTGCTTTGTTAGACTCAGGATCGCAAATCCATTTTGTGACTGCAGCTTTTGCACAAGCACTGGGTCTTCCAAAGTATCAATCAGAAAATTCAATAAGCGGCATAGGAGGACATGGCACAAAAACACAATTTGCAATAGGACTCACTTTTCAAGCACACAATTCAAGTTTCAAGGCAAGTATTGAAGCAAACATAATGGCTAGGATTACAGATTACCAGCTACGTGAGGTTCAATCAGGAAATTGGAATATCCCTATCCACATTCAATTGGCTGATCCAGGATTCATGTCTAATCAAAAAATAGATATGCTTATTGGTGCTGAGTTGTTTTTCGATCTTCTTCTCCCAGGGGAAATAACTATTGGACCTCAGCTTCCTAAACTCCGTAACACAAAACTAGGATGGATTGTCGCGGGTGGCATACAGGCTACAAACTCAAATGTTGTTTGCACCATTGCCACGAAGCCATCTCTATCTTCATTAGAGAAACTGGTGAGTAGATTCTGGGAGTACGAAACCCATGAGACGGAAGTGAAACGTATGAGTAATGAAGAACATAACTGTGAGGAACATTTTAAATCGAACACAAAAATTTTATCAAATGGAAGATTTATGGTAAGTCTTCCTTTCAAAAGGAATCCGACTTGTTTAGGTGCATCTCTCGAAAAGGCACGGAAAAGATTTCTTTCATTAGAACGACGATTTGAAGGAGATAATGAATTGCGTGAACTTTATTCTCAGTTCCTGCTAGAATACGAGGAATTAGGCCACATGAGTCCGATCGAGAAGGATGAGATTCCACAAAATCATTATTTCATTCCGCATCATTGTGTGCTGAAGCCAGAAAGCTCCTCAACAGCATTGCGTGTGGTCTTTGATTGTTCAGCAAAAACGACATCTGGAGTTTCTCTCAATGATGTTCTTGGCGTAGGGCCAACAGTCCAGAATGACTTGTTTGCAATAATTATTAATTTCAGGTTAGAAAGGTATGCATTTACAGCAGACGTAAGCAAAATGTACCGACAGGTATTAGTAAGGCCAGAAGATAGAGCCTTTCAACTAATTCTTTGGAGATTTCACAGCAATCAACCTCTGAAGGCATATAAGCTTAACACATTGACTTACGGTTCAGCATGTGCTCCATTAGCAAATTCTGCACTTTTGCCGGATGCAAAAAACCAAATACTACTGCCGAAGAACAACATCGTTACAAGGCTGCTTTTGGAAAACATACATAGAACAAACTTACATGTATCCCACAGGGCTCTTGTAGCAATTTCACGACAACGGTATTGGATACTAAGCATTGGAAGAGAAGCAAGATCAGTGATCAGAAAGTGTATCATATGTGCGAAATCAAGACCAACATCCATAGCACAGTTGATGGGCGATTTACCTATGCAAAGAGTAACACCATCTCGCCCATTTTACTACACAGGAGTGGACTTTGCTGGCCCTATAAAATCACACTACAAAATCAGGGGTAAGACTCCTTCAAAATCTTATTTAGCAATTTTTGTGTGCTTTTCAACGAAGGCAATCCATATAGAAGTTGTTGGAGATCTCTCCACTGAATCGTTCATAAACTGCCTTAAGAGGTTTGTAGGCAGACGAGGATTGTGCCACACTATCTTCTGCGATAATGCAACTAATTTTGTTGGTGCAAACAATAAACTTAAGGAGCTTAAAGAAGTTATGCAGTCAAAGAGAATGGAGTCAGCCATTCAATCATCATGTATTCAGGCGGGAATTAATTGGCAATTTATTCCTCCCCGTTCTCCGCACTTCGGGGGACTCTGGGAGTCAGCTGTAAAATCTGCTAAGGGATTGTTGGTTAAACACCTGGGTGAGGCTTCGTTAACATATGAAGAGCTCACCACGATCACAATTCAAATAGAAGCTATACTCAATTCAAGACCCTTGACGCCAATTTCATCGGATCCAAATGATTTAGAAGCTCTTACCCCTGGACATTTTCTGATAGGAGCGCCACTCCTTTCAATAGCTGAGCCCGATGTCACTGATAAAAGGGTAAGTTCTCTAAATAAATATCGACAAATCCAGCATGTTCAACAGTCTTTTTGGAAGAGATGGTCGAGTGAGTACTTACATAACTTACAACAACGAACTAAGTGGAAAACTGAATCCCAAAACTTGAAGCCAAACACTCTTGTTTTATTAAAGGAATCTAATATGCCACCAACAAGATGGAAGTTGGGACGTGTACTAGAAGTTATCAAAGGAAACGATGGATTGGTTCGTGTTGCTAACATTAAGACCCAAGGAGGAGTTCTCCAGCGAGCTATTCATAACTTGTGTCCTCTGCCGTTAGAAGAAACAGCTGAGGTGGAGTCTCCAGCAGATGAGCATGAGAAAGAGCCATATCTAAGAAATGAACGAGAACCAACATCACGGAAACTCAGAAACGGCAAGGTTAGATCGGGAACTTTATTGGTGTCATTTTTGATTGCAATGTTGGTTGGACCAGTTAACACAACATACACAGACAACCACGTCCTTACAAATCAGCTCGATAATGCAGTCGGAATCTACTTTGAAGACATTGGAACTCTTCGAATCGTCAACAATTTTTGGAGCCTTTATGTTTTTTACAATCTTACCAATTATTGGTTTGAATTAAATGAAATTAAAACGTATATAAATGAACTGGAAAAAGCTTGCACGACAGATAAAACGGACAAGATTTACTACTGTCATTCGACGGTTGACATTTTTCGACAAAGAGTAGCTATCATTGATCAAAATAACGAATTCATTCACGGGTTTAATACTTCAAGTCGGGCAGCGATTCGACATCGCAGGTCTCCATTCGATTTTGTTGGTAGTGTAGCACATAGTTTGTTTGGCATCCTTGATCAAGAAGAGGCTCAACACATTCAAAATCAGATCAACTTGGCGAATAAACATGAAACTCACTTAGCTGCTCTCATTGAAAAACAAAGTTCCATTTCAGATTCCACTGTTAATATTTTGAGGCAAAATTCATTGGAAGTCAAAAGGCAATTCCAGACACTGAACACATATTTGGCCAGGACGTTTAATGTAATCGAAAAACAGCAAGATAACATTGGCACAAACCAACACTTTGTATCGCTTACGTCTTATTTAATTATGATTTTATCCAACTTTCAGCGCACTCAAGATATTCTACTTGATGTTATACTTGACTTGAATCATGCAAAAATTAACCCTCAGCTTATCACACCAAGGCAACTCAATGACCAGCTGCAGCTTATTCAAGGAAACCTCCCATCAACTTTGAGATTACCTAATGTTTCAGTTTTGGACATGTTTAAAATAATAACAGTCAGGGGACGGACACTTCATGATTCAATCGTTTTTGAAATGCTCATACCATTAGCTGACGACCAAGAATTCCAGATGTTCAATCTAATTCCATTACCCATCATTCACTACAACATCAGCCTCCTAGTGGATATACCTAAACCATACCTTGCAGTTACATTAGCAAGAGACAAATTTTTTAGATTAACAGAGTTTGAATTCTCATCTTGCAAGCTTATAGCTGCGAGAACCCATCTCTGTACTCAGATTGTTCCAACTAATATCCATCAACACAATTTGCAAGTATGTGAAATGGCCTTGATGAATCATGAAAATAATGCATTGGCCGATTGCATCTTAAACGAAATACCATCTCAAAATCGTTGGATCGCACTCAAAGAAACTAACAGCTGGCTATTTTCATTGATTACTAATTCCACAGGTCTACTCATTTGCAATGGAGTTACAAGCAGCATCGCCTTAGCAGGCAATGGAGTGATAGAATTCAAAGAGATGTGCACTCTTAAAGTTGGAAACACGATTATAACCGGACGCTCAAACTTAAAAACAGTTATATCTAACTCGTTCGTTCCGAGTGCAAAAATCAACAACTGGATCGAAAACCATAACTTCACAAAAGACCTTGTCCCCCCATTGAAGGTAAGCACCATTGAACATGATCAATTTAAAAATATTACACAGGAAATAGAAGACCTTAAGAAAGACATGAGAGCACCCGAAGAACCGCAATTGAACATACACGATTACCATCACTACAGTTTGAGCTACCTGCTGCTGTCGATTACCATTGGAATAATAGTATATTATTGCCGACGCCGACATCAGAAAGGGCCGATTCCAGCTCAACGAAGAACAGTTCCTCGCTTTGAAGCCAATATTTGAATTGAAGGTTAAGAACCTCCAAGGAGGGGTGTATGTACGAACTTGTAAATACTTTCCTAATTTTTAAGTTTACATTGTACATATTTTATTTCAATCTTTGTAACGGGAGCTACTGTGTGACAGAGATTATTCGAATCCCCTTTATCGTGGGAATTGTTTTGTAAGCAACGACGAATGCTCGGATTACGTCTAGTGAACCGCAAACATCAATTGTTCTCACAGTAGCTCATCGAGTGATAATTATGCGTTGTACCTACGCAAGGTGGAAAATAAAGTCATTATTAATTTTGACACTGAAGGCAACGGTTGAACATCTTTTTTACTATACATTTTTTTGGCGACCGTGACAGGACACTACTAAAAGAATTTAGTGTGCCTGAATATTAACAGAAAAGCAGTGTGTTTAAAATTATAATCAATCATACATTAACTTGAGTGTCTGGTCATTAACAAACATTTATCTTCTCAATCAAAGATATACCAAATCATTTGTTGTGTCGTGTATTCAATTTTCAGTGCTCATTAACTAACTGAATTCTAGTGCACAGTGTTAAGCCCTAACAAAAATAGACCTTAATATACATAGACGCTTCATACAAATTATCAATCATCATGGTTCGAACACTAGAGGAATTAACTGACCTGCAAGAGCAAGTAGGAAAGGAGATCTGCATCCTCGCTCGAAACTATGGGAAGGATAGTGACAGCCGCAAAACCATGAAAAAATTACATGAAAGGAGGGAAAAATTAGAAAACTTGTGGGACTGTTTCGACACCAACGACAGTGAAATTCGAGATAAGTATGCGGACTCGATACAACATGAATACTTCGCTAAGGGGTACTACGACGAGATTCAGAAGGTGTACGAAAACATGAAGTCAGACATTATCACTCGATTAATGAATTTGCAAGGACGGGACGCAGACCAGATCCAGGAGGAGTCACCAGCAACACCGCCATCAGGATCATCGGTCACACCATCATCAACAGCAACAAAGATGAATCCACCTGAAGCGAAACAAAGGCATCAGGACATTAAATCTTCAAAGACAAACACACTTTCCACTAGAGAAAGATTTAAGGTGCTTTCAAAATATTTCCAAACATCATTGGATAAGTGTGCACCAAATTTGAAAGACACCAACCCCCAGATGTTCAACGTTAAGGTAAACAATATCAAGGAGAATTTTGAAGAATTAAAAATTATGTATCGGCGAATGGATGGTGAATTAAAAGAAGAAGATATCGAAACATATTTCCATCTTCAAGAGCAGTTGGAGTTGCGATTAAGTGAGGTTCTAGTTAGAATTACACAGGATCAACCATCAAGTACTACGTTAAAGCTACCGAAAATTGAGTTGCCCAAGTTCGACGGAAATTACCTTAAGTGGCGCCAATTTCACGATCTGTTTAAGCCAATGATCCTTGAACAACCTATACCACTTGCTCAAAAACTTTATTTTCTCCGTGCTAATCTAACAGGAGAAGCGCTAAGCTTAATACAAGGATTTCCGGCTACAGACAACAACTTTGAAACAGCTTGGAAGACTCTGATTGATAGATACGACAATAAGCGGCTTCTATTGTCAGCACAGTTGGATAAGCTACTACAGCAACCATCAGCATCAGGAACTGCATCAAGCTTACGGAAACTTCACGACAATACAAAGGAAGGTATCCAGGCACTTACTAATCTGGGATATCAAGCTCATGACTGGGACCCCATAGTAGTTCATCTAATACTGAAGAAACTGGATAAGGAAAGCAGAACGCTGTTTGAGCAATCGTTGATTGATCCGAGATGCAGTCCTTCGCTAACAGAATTGCTGAAGTTCATTGAATCCCGGTTTCAGACACTTGAAACAATTAATAGTGCAGACGATAGAAGGAAGCCCACAACAGTTATAGCAGCTAAAGTTGATGGCTGCCTAATGTGCAGCTCAGGTAACCATAAAATATTTAACTGTAAGACATTTTTATCTCTTTCAGGTGGCGATCGTGAGAGAGCTGTTCAACGTCTTGGAATTTGCCGAAACTGTCTTAGGTCGGGACATGCCTCCAACACATGTCACTCGAGAGGATGCCAAAGTTGTAATGGCAAACATAATACTCTCCTACACTATCAAAAAGATTCAAGGCAATCTTTGAAAACAAAACCAATTAATAACCATAATCATTCCATAGGTGGTCAACAGCAGCAACTAGCTCAACCATTGGTGCAATCAGCTCAAAGGGGGGAAGGTCAATCAACCAACCATTATACGAATTCCATAAGTAATCAGCAGCATCAGCTAGTTCAAAGAAGAGAAGCTCAAGCAGCCAATGCAGCTAGCTATTCGAGAAATAAATCACGCCAAGTTTATCTAGCAACAGCCTTAATTAATGTCAAGTCCGCATGCGGAACATGGCTTACTTGTCGTGCTTTGTTAGACTCAGGATCGCAAATCCATTTTGTGACTGCAGCTTTTGCACAAGCACTGGGTCTTCCAAAGTATCAATCAGAAAATTCAATAAGCGGCATAGGAGGACATGGCACAAAAACACAATTTGCAATAGGACTCACTTTTCAAGCACACAATTCAAGTTTCAAGGCAAGTATTGAAGCAAACATAATGGCTAGGATTACAGATTACCAGCTACGTGAGGTTCAATCAGGAAATTGGAATATCCCTATCCACATTCAATTGGCTGATCCAGGATTCATGTCTAATCAAAAAATAGATATGCTTATTGGTGCTGAGTTGTTTTTCGATCTTCTTCTCCCAGGGGAAATAACTATTGGACCTCAGCTTCCTAAACTCCGTAACACAAAACTAGGATGGATTGTCGCGGGTGGCATACAGGCTACAAACTCAAATGTTGTTTGCACCATTGCCACGAAGCCATCTCTATCTTCATTAGAGAAACTGGTGAGTAGATTCTGGGAGTACGAAACCCATGAGACGGAAGTGAAACGTATGAGTAATGAAGAACATAACTGTGAGGAACATTTTAAATCGAACACAAAAATTTTATCAAATGGAAGATTTATGGTAAGTCTTCCTTTCAAAAGGAATCCGACTTGTTTAGGTGCATCTCTCGAAAAGGCACGGAAAAGATTTCTTTCATTAGAACGACGATTTGAAGGAGATAATGAATTGCGTGAACTTTATTCTCAGTTCCTGCTAGAATACGAGGAATTAGGCCACATGAGTCCGATCGAGAAGGATGAGATTCCACAAAATCATTATTTCATTCCGCATCATTGTGTGCTGAAGCCAGAAAGCTCCTCAACAGCATTGCGTGTGGTCTTTGATTGTTCAGCAAAAACGACATCTGGAGTTTCTCTCAATGATGTTCTTGGCGTAGGGCCAACAGTCCAGAATGACTTGTTTGCAATAATTATTAATTTCAGGTTAGAAAGGTATGCATTTACAGCAGACGTAAGCAAAATGTACCGACAGGTATTAGTAAGGCCAGAAGATAGAGCCTTTCAACTAATTCTTTGGAGATTTCACAGCAATCAACCTCTGAAGGCATATAAGCTTAACACATTGACTTACGGTTCAGCATGTGCTCCATTAGCAAATTCTGCACTTTTGCCGGATGCAAAAAACCAAATACTACTGCCGAAGAACAACATCGTTACAAGGCTGCTTTTGGAAAACATACATAGAACAAACTTACATGTATCCCACAGGGCTCTTGTAGCAATTTCACGACAACGGTATTGGATACTAAGCATTGGAAGAGAAGCAAGATCAGTGATCAGAAAGTGTATCATATGTGCGAAATCAAGACCAACATCCATAGCACAGTTGATGGGCGATTTACCTATGCAAAGAGTAACACCATCTCGCCCATTTTACTACACAGGAGTGGACTTTGCTGGCCCTATAAAATCACACTACAAAATCAGGGGTAAGACTCCTTCAAAATCTTATTTAGCAATTTTTGTGTGCTTTTCAACGAAGGCAATCCATATAGAAGTTGTTGGAGATCTCTCCACTGAATCGTTCATAAACTGCCTTAAGAGGTTTGTAGGCAGACGAGGATTGTGCCACACTATCTTCTGCGATAATGCAACTAATTTTGTTGGTGCAAACAATAAACTTAAGGAGCTTAAAGAAGTTATGCAGTCAAAGAGAATGGAGTCAGCCATTCAATCATCATGTATTCAGGCGGGAATTAATTGGCAATTTATTCCTCCCCGTTCTCCGCACTTCGGGGGACTCTGGGAGTCAGCTGTAAAATCTGCTAAGGGATTGTTGGTTAAACACCTGGGTGAGGCTTCGTTAACATATGAAGAGCTCACCACGATCACAATTCAAATAGAAGCTATACTCAATTCAAGACCCTTGACGCCAATTTCATCGGATCCAAATGATTTAGAAGCTCTTACCCCTGGACATTTTCTGATAGGAGCGCCACTCCTTTCAATAGCTGAGCCCGATGTCACTGATAAAAGGGTAAGTTCTCTAAATAAATATCGACAAATCCAGCATGTTCAACAGTCTTTTTGGAAGAGATGGTCGAGTGAGTACTTACATAACTTACAACAACGAACTAAGTGGAAAACTGAATCCCAAAACTTGAAGCCAAACACTCTTGTTTTATTAAAGGAATCTAATATGCCACCAACAAGATGGAAGTTGGGACGTGTACTAGAAGTTATCAAAGGAAACGATGGATTGGTTCGTGTTGCTAACATTAAGACCCAAGGAGGAGTTCTCCAGCGAGCTATTCATAACTTGTGTCCTCTGCCGTTAGAAGAAACAGCTGAGGTGGAGTCTCCAGCAGATGAGCATGAGAAAGAGCCATATCTAAGAAATGAACGAGAACCAACATCACGGAAACTCAGAAACGGCAAGGTTAGATCGGGAACTTTATTGGTGTCATTTTTGATTGCAATGTTGGTTGGACCAGTTAACACAACATACACAGACAACCACGTCCTTACAAATCAGCTCGATAATGCAGTCGGAATCTACTTTGAAGACATTGGAACTCTTCGAATCGTCAACAATTTTTGGAGCCTTTATGTTTTTTACAATCTTACCAATTATTGGTTTGAATTAAATGAAATTAAAACGTATATAAATGAACTGGAAAAAGCTTGCACGACAGATAAAACGGACAAGATTTACTACTGTCATTCGACGGTTGACATTTTTCGACAAAGAGTAGCTATCATTGATCAAAATAACGAATTCATTCACGGGTTTAATACTTCAAGTCGGGCAGCGATTCGACATCGCAGGTCTCCATTCGATTTTGTTGGTAGTGTAGCACATAGTTTGTTTGGCATCCTTGATCAAGAAGAGGCTCAACACATTCAAAATCAGATCAACTTGGCGAATAAACATGAAACTCACTTAGCTGCTCTCATTGAAAAACAAAGTTCCATTTCAGATTCCACTGTTAATATTTTGAGGCAAAATTCATTGGAAGTCAAAAGGCAATTCCAGACACTGAACACATATTTGGCCAGGACGTTTAATGTAATCGAAAAACAGCAAGATAACATTGGCACAAACCAACACTTTGTATCGCTTACGTCTTATTTAATTATGATTTTATCCAACTTTCAGCGCACTCAAGATATTCTACTTGATGTTATACTTGACTTGAATCATGCAAAAATTAACCCTCAGCTTATCACACCAAGGCAACTCAATGACCAGCTGCAGCTTATTCAAGGAAACCTCCCATCAACTTTGAGATTACCTAATGTTTCAGTTTTGGACATGTTTAAAATAATAACAGTCAGGGGACGGACACTTCATGATTCAATCGTTTTTGAAATGCTCATACCATTAGCTGACGACCAAGAATTCCAGATGTTCAATCTAATTCCATTACCCATCATTCACTACAACATCAGCCTCCTAGTGGATATACCTAAACCATACCTTGCAGTTACATTAGCAAGAGACAAATTTTTTAGATTAACAGAGTTTGAATTCTCATCTTGCAAGCTTATAGCTGCGAGAACCCATCTCTGTACTCAGATTGTTCCAACTAATATCCATCAACACAATTTGCAAGTATGTGAAATGGCCTTGATGAATCATGAAAATAATGCATTGGCCGATTGCATCTTAAACGAAATACCATCTCAAAATCGTTGGATCGCACTCAAAGAAACTAACAGCTGGCTATTTTCATTGATTACTAATTCCACAGGTCTACTCATTTGCAATGGAGTTACAAGCAGCATCGCCTTAGCAGGCAATGGAGTGATAGAATTCAAAGAGATGTGCACTCTTAAAGTTGGAAACACGATTATAACCGGACGCTCAAACTTAAAAACAGTTATATCTAACTCGTTCGTTCCGAGTGCAAAAATCAACAACTGGATCGAAAACCATAACTTCACAAAAGACCTTGTCCCCCCATTGAAGGTAAGCACCATTGAACATGATCAATTTAAAAATATTACACAGGAAATAGAAGACCTTAAGAAAGACATGAGAGCACCCGAAGAACCGCAATTGAACATACACGATTACCATCACTACAGTTTGAGCTACCTGCTGCTGTCGATTACCATTGGAATAATAGTATATTATTGCCGACGCCGACATCAGAAAGGGCCGATTCCAGCTCAACGAAGAACAGTTCCTCGCTTTGAAGCCAATATTTGAATTGAAGGTTAAGAACCTCCAAGGAGGGGTGTATGTACGAACTTGTAAATACTTTCCTAATTTTTAAGTTTACATTGTACATATTTTATTTCAATCTTTGTAACGGGAGCTACTGTGTGACAGAGATTATTCGAATCCCCTTTATCGTGGGAATTGTTTTGTAAGCAACGACGAATGCTCGGATTACGTCTAGTGAACCGCAAACATCAATTGTTCTCACAGTAGCTCATCGAGTGATAATTATGCGTTGTACCTACGCAAGGTGGAAAATAAAGTCATTATTAATTTTGACACTGAAGGCAACGGTTGAACATCTTTTTTACTATACAACATATGTATATAGTGAATCGGCGGCTATAGCCAGCCGACACATACATGTATAGTGAATCGGCAGCTATAGCCAGCCGACACATACATATATAGTGAATCGGCGGCTATAGCCAGCCGACACATATATAGTGAATCGGCGGCTATAGCCAGCCGACACATATATAGTGAATCGGCGGCTATAGCCAGCCGACACATATATAGTGAATCGGCGGCTAAAGCCAGCCGACACATATATAGTGAATCGGCGGCTATAGCCAGCCGGGCACATATAAAGTGAATCGGGGCTATGGCCAGCCGGGTACATATATAGTGAATCGGCGGCTTTAGCCAGCCGGCCACATATATAGTGGGTCGGCGACTATAGCCAGCCGGCCACATATATAGTGGGTCGGCGACTATAGCCAGCCGGCCACATATATAGTGGGTCGGCGGCTATAGCCAGCCGGCCACATACATAGTGAATCGGCGTCTATATCCAGCCGGCACATATATAGTGAATCGGCGGCTATAGCCAGCCGACACATATATAGTGAATCGGCGGCTATAGCCAGCCGACACATATATAGTGAATCGGCGGCTATAGCCAGCCGACACATATATAGTGAATCGGCGGCTATAGCCAGCCGACACATATATAGTGAATCGGCGGCTATAGCCAGCCGACACATATATAGTGAATCGGCGGCTATAGCCAGCCGACACATATATAGTGAATCGGCGGCTATAGCCAGCCGACACATATATAGTGAATCGGCGGCTATAGCCAGCCGACACATATATAGTGAATCGGCGGCTATAGCCAGCCGACACATATATAGTGAATCGGCGGCTATAGCCAGCCGACACATATATAGTGAATCGGCGGCTATAGCCAGCCGACACATATATAGTGAATCGGCGGCTACAGCCAGCCGACACATATATAGTGAATCGGCGGCTATAGCCAGCCGACACATATATAGTGAATCGGCGGCTATAGCCAGCCGACACATATGTATATAGTGAATCGGCGGCTATAGCCAGCCGACACATATGTATATAGTGAATCGGCGGCTATAGCCAGCCGACACATATGTATATAGTGAATCGGCGGCTATAGCCAGCCGACACATATATAGTGAATCGGCGGCTATAGCCAGCCGACACATATATAGTGAATCGGCGGCTATAGCCAGCCGACACATATATAGTGAATCGGCGGCTATAGCCAGCCGACACATATATAGTGAATCGGCGGCTATAGCCAGCCGACACATATATAGTGAATCGGCGGCTATAGCCAGCCGACACATATATAGTGAATCGGCGGCTATAGCCAGCCGACACATATATAGTGAATCGGCGGCTATAGCCAGCCGACACATACAGTGGTGGACACGAATTTAGCACACTCATTTTAATAAAAAAGAGTTGTTGTTGATTTTTATTTATTTTCAAAAAAAATGAATTTATTCATACTTTTAGGTTTCATATATAACTAACTTTTGTTAAACATACAAACCATTGATATACATTACACCTGTAAGGAAAAAAAAACGATAATGCCGTTAATAGCCTGGACACGAATTTAGCACATTTGCTGTTATTAGGGAAAAACTATTGATGTAACCAACTTACCGTTATTTATTCATAACTGTTGCTAGTATTTGGTAGGAAATCCTTTATTCTTTAGGACTGCGGCACATCGTCGAGGTAAACTTTCTACCAAAGCCTCGCAGCGCTGGTTTGGAATGGCATACCACGCGTTTTGAATCTCCTGCCACAATTCAACCAAATTTTTTGTTTTCTTTTGAGCGATATGATGTTCAATGTCATTCCAAAGATTCTCAATCGGGTTGATATCTGGTGATTGTGCAGGCCACCTTAGAACATCAACGTTATTGACCTCTAAGCAATTCTTAACTAACCGGGAAGTGTGCTTGGGGTCATTGTCATGCATGAAACGCCAAGTAACCGGTAAGTTGTCGTCGGCAAATGGTATCATATGATTTTCAATGATGTTTTTGTAAACATGTTGATCCATTTTGCTGTCTATCTTTATGATTGGACCGACACCGTGCCAAGAAAAAGCACCCCAGAC
Source organism: Eumerus sabulonum (assembly GCA_951905685.1). Classification (NCBI taxonomy): domain Eukaryota; kingdom Metazoa; phylum Arthropoda; class Insecta; order Diptera; family Syrphidae; genus Eumerus; species Eumerus sabulonum. Next base: position 179,491 of record CATOVK010000013.1, read on the forward strand.
CATTATGCTCCCACCACCATGTTTCACGGTCTTTATGGTGTACTTTGGATCATGCTGCATATTTTGTGGACGCCATACGTATTTTTTTCCATCTGATCCAAATCTACAGAACTTTGATTCATCAGACCAAAGTACATTCTTCCAAAAAGAAAGTGGTTTGGCAATGTGGTCTCTTGCGAACTCTATCCTGGCCTTCAAGTTTTTTTTCGACACTAGAGGTTTTCGTTGCGCTATGCACCCCCGCAAATTTTTTTCGTTTAGTCGCCGCCTTACTGTTCTTGAGGATACAGTTATACCATATTCTAATGAAATCTCATTTTGTATGTCACTGGAGCTCTTAAACGGGTCTTTAGCAGAAGCTCGACAAATGATTTGGTCTTCTTTGGGCGTTGTTTTACGTGCACGGGGAGCTTGTTTAATATTTTCTGTAACCCCAAACCTTTGAAAATGCCATGTTATACACCATCTTCCTTGAACACTCCAAGCATTGGGATATCTCCGCGACTGTCTTACCTTTGCCTGTCATTTGCAATATAAGAGCCCTTTTCTCTTCTGAGCACCAACGTCCTTTTGCCATACCTAATTACATTTTTCTTTATTTTTTTTTTATTCAGTATTAGAAACTATCATTACCTCAAAAGTTATTTCGATTCTAAACAAAAAAAAACTGAAAAACTACACAATATTCCAAATGTGCTAAATTTATGTCCAGCTATAAACACGGGAGAATGACAATAACTGATGATCCTTCACGAATTAAAACGAAATTCCTATGTCAAACTAACGGGATATATTCTGGGATATAGGCGTGAGCAATTGAGCAAAACATTTCAGTTCGTTGGAACGGAAAAAAAACGAGAAAATTTTAAGGAAGAGTAACCACTTTTGTTGTGCTAAATTCGTGTCCACCACTGTATATAGTGAATCGGCGGCTATAGCCAGCCGACACATATATAGTGAATCGGCGGCTATAGCCAGCCGACACATATATAGTGAATCGGCGGCTATAGCCAGCCGACACATATATAGTGAATCGGCGGCTATAGCCAGCCGACACATATATAGTGAATCGGCGGCTATAGCCAGCCGACCCATATATAGTGAATCGGCGGCTATAGCCAGCCGCCACATATATAGTGAATCGGCGGCTATAGCCAGCCGACACATATATAGTGAATCGGCGGCTATAGCCAGCCGACACATATATAGTGAATCGGCGGCTATAGCCAGCCGACACATATATAGTGAATCGGCGGCTATAGCCAGCCGACCCATATATAGTGAATCGGCGGCTATAGCCAGCCGCCACATATATAGTGAATCGGCGGCTATAGCCAGCCGACACATATATAGTGAATCGGCGGCTATAGCCAGCCGGCCACATATATAGTGGGTCGGCGGCTATAGCCAGCCGGCCACATACATAGTGAATCGGCGTCTATATCCAGCCGGCACATATATAGTGAATCGGCGGCTATAGCCAGCCGACACATATATAGTGAATCGGCGGCTATAGCCAGCCGACACATATATAGTGAATCGGCGGCTATAGCCAGCCGACACATATATAGTGAATCGGCGGCTATAGCCAGCCGACACATATATAGTGAATCGGCGGCTATAGCCAGCCGACACATATATAGTGAATCGGCGGCTATAGCCAGCCGACACATATATAGTGAATCGGCGGCTATAGCCAGCCGACACATATATAGTGAATCGGCGGCTATAGCCAGCCGACACATATATAGTGAATCGGCGGCTATAGCCAGCCGACACATATATAGTGAATCGGCGGCTATAGCCAGCCGACACATATATAGTGAATCGGCGGCTATAGCCAGCCGACACATATATAGTGAATCGGCGGCTATAGCCAGCCGACACATATGTATATAGTGAATCGGCGGCTATAGCCAGCCGACACATATGTATATAGTGAATCGGCGGCTATAGCCAGCCGACACATATGTATATAGTGAATCGGCGGCTATAGCCAGCCGACACATATATAGTGAATCGGCGGCTATAGCCAGCCGACACATATATAGTAAATCGGCGGCTAAAGCCAGCCGACACATATATAGTGAATCGGCGGCTATAGCCAGCCGACACATATACAGTGAATCGGCGGCTATAGCCAGCCGACACATATATAGTGAATCGGCGGCTTTAGCCAGCCGACACATATACAGTGAATCGGCGGCTATAGCCAGCCGACACATATATAGTGAATCGGCGGCTTTAGCCAGCCGACACATATATAGTGAATCGGCGGCTATAGCCAGCCGACACATATATAGTGAATCGGCGGCTATAGCCAGCCGACACATATATAGTGAATCGGCGGCTATAGCCAGCCGACACATATATAGTGAATCGGCGGCTATAGCCAGCCGACACATATATAGTGAATCGGCGGCTATAGCCAGCCGACACATATATAGTGAATCGGCGGCTATAGCCAGCCGACACATATATAGTGAATCGGCGGCTATAGCCAGCCAACACATATATAGTGAATCGGCGGCTATAGCCAGCCGACACATATATAGTGAATCGGCGGCTATAGCCAGCCGACACATATATAGTGAATCGGCGGCTATAGCCAGCCGACACATATATAGTGAATCGGCGGCTATAGCCAGCCGACACATATATAGTGAATCGGCGGCTATAGCCAGCCGACACATATATAGTGAATCGGCGGCTATAGCCAGCCGACACATATATAGTGAACCACCACAACCTGACTTTACAACACGACTGTAAAGTAAAATACATACATACGTATACTTCAACCTGAGAGAGCCAAAAGCGGCACACATTTACGTATGTACACATGTATGTATCTACTAAAGGCGATATAGAGAAAAAAAACATCAACGAAAAAATCTGATTTAACGTCCACCAGAGATCGGAGAACAGTTTTAGTTCAGCTCTTGAAGCGTTTAAAGTTAATGAACCGAACGAGGCGTCGCGGATAAAATACACTTCAACAGTCTGTCTACCCATTTAATACTAATTTAATAAAAGAAAAACACATTTTTCCAACACGTTATATCGACGAGTGCGAAGTTATTGTTTATTTATTTATTGATTTTATAATTAAAAAAAAATACACACATTTAAATCTATACAAAAAAGAGAATATAATCTAAGTGCAATACAGTGTATCTATAAGGTGTTACACAATATCTGTGCAGTCTTCATAGTTGTCAGAAATCATTTTTTTTTTAATTTTTCTGTTCGCTTTATTTTTGAGTGAAAGTTTTGTGACAAAATTCGTGTCGAAAAATTTCTACAAATTACATATATTCGCAAAGAAAAGAAATTCCGAATATAAAGGGAACATTTTTGAATCACAGAAAAGGATATATTCATACCTCAATAGTGTGAAAAAAAAAAATCAATAAATCAATTGTTGTTTTATGCACCATAAGCTGTGATATCCCTGTGCGTATTTTGCAAATCGAACTCTTTACTTCAAAACAGAAATTGACAAGAGATTGAAAATGCCTAATTCGAATGCAGCGACAACAACAACAAATCAGGCACAGGGTGTACCAAATGCGAACGGGATAAACAGTGTCGGACAGCAGATACCGATAAATCATCAACATCAAACAACAGCTGGAATGGACGCAACGCCCGGATACCATACGCAGCCAGGATATAGCTCGCCGAGCGGTCGGCAACAGCAGTTTTCGTCACATTTTCCGGTAACGTTTTTGTTTTCTCTTCTTTTTTTGATTCTATCATCACTTTTGGTAGTAAAATTTTGTTGACAGTCACAAATCTTTGTCAAAATAATGAAAGAAAAATGACAAATGTCAAATGGGAAATTCAAATGAAAACGAACACGCAAAAAATCATCGTCATGTTCACAATTTTCTTTTCCTTTACCCCCGACCCATATTTCGACACCTCTCCAAGTTCTCGATTTTCCTTCTAGAACTTTTGAGTGTGCAATTGCTAGAAAAAAACCCGCGACTTTCCAATTGTTTTTCGACGAATTGTCATTGCAGTAGCTCTCAATCTTTAGAGAAGGATTTTCACCAATACACTTATACGTTTTTATTTTAACTTATTTGAGAGAGCCAAAATGTCTCCATACTACTCCACTGATTGGTGTTTGTGGGTGGTTAATAAGCATTAGATATGAACGTGTAAGAAGACATTGACTAGTATTGGTGATAGGGTAGATGTCGCAATTGTTGTTCACATTTCTATCGAACACAATTGGATAGTACGGAACAAGTGGACACGTTTTATAATATGACCTCGAAGAAGCAGAAGTAGTAGAGATTCGCTATAGATACATATGTTTGTTTCTTTTCCACCTTTAGTAACTACATACTTGTCTAGGTTGTAAATACAAGTTTGTACAATCGCTCACTCATTGTACCGTATCAATGAATCATTAATATTTTTCTATGACGCTGGGTGGTGGAATATACATACATACATAAGTGCAACAACTCACTCTTGTTTTTTCTAAAACAAAAAAAATGCAAATACGACCAAAATAGAATTTAACCTCATTGCTGAAGATGATTTTATTCGGAAAATTTAGCAACCACTTTTTCTGAAATCTATTCACCGGGATGACCTGAGTTCAATTCTTGAGCCAACTGAAGTTTCCAAATCTCTCGGCAGGATAATACCTATGTTAAGAGCCTCTTGAATGACTTGATTGACAGCTCGATTGTTTAGTATCTGCACAGTTGACTAAGTTGAATTACTATTGAGATCCCAAATGGAAATTGAAAAATATAGCACTCAACTTTCATTACCTTCAAACTAGTGCTCAATAATGAGTTTGTCGCTCAAGCAAAGCATTCATTTCACACTCTATACCAGAACAATTTTTGTATCTCTATTACTGCTTTCTGGGAAATTCTGTCTTCATGCCAAAGCAGGTCACATTCCTCTGCAATACAGTTAAATCCGCAATAGTTTGAATATCCTTAAGATATTTCTTAGGGTTCCGTACCCAAGGTAAAACGGAACCCTATTACTAAGACTTCGCTGTCCGTCCGTCCGTCTGTCACCAGGCTGTATCTCATGAACCGTGATAGCTAGACAGTTGCCGCTACCACGACAAATACTAAAAACAGAACAAAATTAATATTTAAGGGGGGCTTCCATACAAGAGACATGATTTTCATCCAAAAAATCCTGCCTGCAACCAAGATCTGTCATTTGATGATGTAACATACATAGCCTCTTTCATATTTATATATACAGATGGGACGGAACCCTTCGTGCGCGAGTCCGACTCGCACTTGGCCGGTTTTTTATGACTCATGACTGAATCACCATGGCGCTTCCCGGAAATAGGAACAAAAAAAAGAGAAGGAGTGAAAACGAAGGACTTGGACAGCTACATACATCTATTTGGCGTGTTGAGTACCTATTAAACTTATTTGAATTGATTCGACGATTACTGAAACGATTTGTTTGAGCCATGTAGCCAATATAAGTGATTGATTGACCCCCAAGGATTTTTCTCAGACAAGAATATTGACTAATTGAATGTACATACATACTTACTTACGTGGAGAGCACATTTACAGCATTTTTTTTAAGACAGCAAGATTAAAGTAAAATCCCCTTATCAGTTATATTTATATAGGGTGATATGATACGCTCTATAAAAGCATTCGTTTCTAATTGTTAAGCTTTCGATAAGGACTTGAAATCTTATCACGCCATTACATATCACTTGTTTTCTAATTGTTTATCCAAAACATTATACACAACATGAAGGCTATTATTGTTGATTCATTTGATGGATTCAATAAAACAATATCGAAGGCCTTTGAACTCGAAATGAATATTGAAATTGAATTGCTCTTTTGTCGAATAGAGCAGTGCTACTCCCTTTACTTGGAACAAAATTTGCTGATACAATTTTCTTTGTTTCTGCTTTACGTAAATTAGTCATGATCATCTTAGATTAGTTAACTTGACGTTCCTTATCTTTTTAACGATAATACTACACTATTATCTTTGAAGTCTTTTCTTGATAAGATCTCTTCAGCAAATACATACTTTTTACTTTTCTTTTAAATGTATCAAACCACGTAAAGTTCCTGTCTTAATAGATTGCAAAACTTTCTTCGAAAAATTTGCATTTGCGTCACTCTCCTATTCACTGCCGCCGTAAGATATGTATCTACCTGCGTTTTGTTAAATATTCAATTAAAAAAGCGAGGAAAGTAAAATTTCACAGAATATTTCAATTTGCGATTAACATTTTACAAATGCCAGCCGCTGATGATAGATACTATCGATTGCAGAATTGTTTTGCGACAGAATGTATATGTATGTATATGCATATCTTTACCTTACCTTTGATGGCGCTACCGTTCGGGATGAACCAGGGCCTCAACCAACAAGCCTCTCCAGCCGGCCTGATCATCGGCCAGCCGCTTCCAGTGTCGCACGCCCAGCTGGTTGTGGTCCCTTTCCACCTGTGCTCGCCACCTTAAATGCGGTCGTCTTCTGCTGCGTCGTCTCTCGGGGTTGGAGTCGAAGAATCCTCGGGCCGGAGCGTTGATGTCCATTCGCTCTACATGGCCTAACCAGGCCGATGCCGCTGTACAGCCCGTACAGTTCTTCGTTGGACCTCCTCCTCCATTCTCCGTTTACACAAACGGGACCACAGATTGCACGCAGAATTTTCCTCTGGAAACGTCCAAGAGCCTCTTCATCCGCTTTTGATAACGTCCAAGCCTCAGCGCCGTAGAGGAGGACCGGGATGATTAAGGTTTTGTATACATATATAGTGAATCGGCGGCTATAGCCAGCCGACACATATATAGTGAATCGGCGGCTATAGCCAGCCGACACATATATAGTGAATCGGCGGCTATAGCCAGCCGACACATATATAGTGAATCGGCGGCTATAGCCAGCCGACACATATATAGTGAATCGGCGGCTATAGCCAGCCGACACATATATAGTGAATCGGCGGCTATAGCCAGCCGACACATATATAGTGAATCGGCGGCTATAGCCAGCCGACACATATATAGTGAATCGGCGGCTATAGCCAGCCGACACATATATAGTGAATCGGCGGCTATAGCCAGCCGACACATATATAGTGAATCGGCGGCTATAGCCAGCCGACACATATATAGTGAATCGGCGGCTATAGCCAGCCGACACATATATAGTGAATCGGCGGCTATAGCCAGCCGACACATATATAGTGAATCGGCGGCTATAGCCAGCCGACACATATATAGTGAATCGGCGGCTATAGCCAGCCGACACATATATAGTGAATCGGCGGCTATAGCCAGCCGACACATATATAGTGAATCGGCGGCTATAGCCAGCCGACACATATATAGTGAATCGGCGGCTATAGCCAGCCGACACATATATAGTGAATCGGCGGCTATAGCCAGCCGACACATATATAGTGAATCGGCGGCTATAGCCAGCCGACACATATATAGTGAATCGGCGGCTATAGCCAGCCGACACATATATAGTGAATCGGCGGCTATAGCCAGCCGACACATATATAGTGAATCGGCGGCTATAGCCAGCCGACACATATATAGTGGGTCGGCGACCATAGCCAGCCGGCCACATATATAGTGGGTCGGCGGCCATAGCCAGCCGACACATATATAGTGAATCGGCGGCTATAGCCAGCCGACACATATATAGTGAATCGGCGGCTATAGCCAGCCGACACATATATAGTGAATCGGCGGCTATAGCCAGCCGACACATATATAGTGAATCGGCGGCTATAGCCAGCCGACACATATATAGTGAATCGGCGGCTATAGCCAGCCGACACATATATAGTGAATCGGCGGCTATAGCCAGCCGACACATATATAGTGAATCGGCGGCTATAGCCAGCCGACACATATATAGTGAATCGGCGGCTATAGCCAGCCGACACATATATAGTGAATCGGCGGCTATAGCCAGCCGACACATATATAGTGAATCGGCGGCTATAGCCAGCCGACACATATATAGTGAATCGGCGGCTATAGCCAGCCGACACATATATAGTGAATCGGCGGCTATAGCCAGCCGACACATATATAGTGGGTCGGCGACCATAGCCAGCCGGCCACATATATAGTGAATCGGCGGCTATAGCCAGCCGACACATATATAGTGAATCGGCGGCTATAGCCAGCCGACACATATATAGTGAATCGGCGGCTATAGCCAGCCGACACATATATAGTGAATCGGCGGCTATAGCCAGCCGACACATATATAGTGAATCGGCGGCTATAGCCAGCCGCCACATATATAGTGAATCGGCGGCTATAGCCAGCCGACACATATATAGTGAATCGGCGGCTATAGCCAGCCGCCACATATATAGTGAATCGGCGGCTATAGCCAGCCGACACACATATAGTGAATCGGCGGCTGCAGCCACCCGGCCACATATACAGTGCGTCGGCGGCTATGGCCAGCCGATACATATATAGTAAATCGGCGGCTATAGCCAGCCGGCCACATATACAGTGGTTCGGCGGCTATCGCTAGCCTGCCACATATATAGTGGGTCGGCGGCTATAGCCAGCCGGCCACATATAAAGTGGTTCGGCGGCCATAGCCAGCTGGGTACACATATAGTGAATCGGCGGCTGCAGCCACCCGGCCACATATACAGTGCGTCGGCGGCTATAGCCAGCCGGCTACATATACAGTACGTCGGCGGCTATGGCCAGCCGGCCACATATACAGTGGGTCGGCGGCTATAGCCAGTCGGCCACATATACAGTGGTTCAGCGGCTACAGCCAGCCGGCCACATATACATATAGTAGGTCGGCGACTATAGCCAGCCGGCCACATATATAGTGCGCCGGCGGCTGTAGCCGAACACAAAATTGTTAAAAATCATAAAATAACAGTTGATACTAACAAAAGGAAGGTCCATAAACAAAAATTAAGAAAGGACGCAAAGTGGCATTATCTGGGAGCAATGAATACTTATTTTGGTTTCATTATGCATAACATTGTGAGTGTATTTATGAATGTTTTACGCTTAATAATAATGATTATCGGATTAAAGAATATAATTGTTGAACAGATTCAGGTCGGAGTCATTTTCTTCAACCAAATTTCTTATCCGTGCTTTGAACAAAAACAAATCACCCTTACCACATTTTAAAAATAACAACAACGAAAACTAAGTAGCCAATCAGAAGAAGAGGCCGTCCAAAGCAATATATAACAAGAACAACATACATACCTTTCAATCAACTGGGAACTCACTGAGACGACTCGTAGTTAGAGACACACAAACCTGTAAGCAATTGTGATCAGCACACAAACCTGTACCTAATAGTGATAAACACACAAACGTGTAAGCAATAATAGTAAACACACAAACCTTAATAAAACTGAGACGTACTCGTAGCAAGAGACACACAAACCTGTACGTAATAGTGTTAAACACTGAATCGGCGGCTGAAGCCAGCCGACACATATATAGTGAATCGGCGGCTATAGCCAGCCGGGCACATATAAAGTGAATCGGGGCTATGGCCAGCCGGGTACATATATAGTGAATCGGCGGCTTTAGCCAGCCGGCCACATATATAGTGGGTCGGCGACTATAGCCAGCCGGCCACATATATAGTGGGTCGGCGGCTATAGCCAGCCGGCCTCATACATAGTGAATCGGCGGCTATATCCAGCCGGCACATATATAGTGAATCGGCGGCTATAGCCAGCCGACACATATATAGTGAATCGGCGGCTATAGCCAGCCGACACATATATAGTGAATCGGCGGCTACAGCCAGCCGACACATATATAGTGAATCGGCGGCTATAGCCAGCCGACACATATATAGTGAATCGGCGGCTATAGCCAGCCGACACATATATAGTGAATCGGCGGCTATAGCCAGCCGACACATATATAGTGAATCGGCGGCTATAGCCAGCCGACACATATGTATATAGTGAATCGGCGGCTATAGCCAGCCGACACATATGTATATAGTGAATCGGCGGCTATAGCCAGCCGACACATATGTATATAGTGAATCGGCGGCTATAGCCAGCCGACACATATGTATATAGTGAATCGGCGGCTATAGCCAGCCGACACATATATAGTAAATCGGCGGCTATAGCCAGCCGACACATATATAGTGAATCAGCGGCTATAGCCAGCCGACACATATATAGTGAATCGGCGGCTATAGTCAGCCGACACATATATAGTGAATCGGCGGCTATAGCCAGCCGACACATATATAGTAAATCGGCGGCTATAGCCAGCCGACACATATATAGTGAATCGGCGGCTATAGCCAGCCGACACATATATAGTGAATCGGCGGCTATAGCCAGCCGACACATATATAGTGAATCGGCGGCTATAGCCAGCCGACACATATATAGTGAATCGGCGGCTTTAGCCAGCCGACACATATATAGTGAATCGGCGACTATAGCCAGCCGACACATATATAGTGAATCGGCGGCTATAGCCAGCCGACACATATATAGTGAATCGGCGGCTATAGCCAGCCGACACATATATAGTGAATCGGCGGCTATAGCCAGCCGACACATATATAGTGAATCGGCGGCTATAGCCAGCCGACACATATATAGTGAATCGGCGGCTATAGCCAGCCGACACATATATAGTGAATCGGCGGCTATAGCCAGCCGACACATATATAGTGAATCGGCGGCTATAGCCAGCCGACACATATATAGTGAATCGGCGGCTATAGCCAGCCGACACATATATAGTGAATCGGCGGCTATAGCCAGCCGACACATATATAGTGAATCGGCGGCTATAGCCAGCCGACACATATATAGTGAATCGGCGGCTATAGCCAGCCGACACATATATAGTGAATCGGCGGCTATAGCCAGCCGACACATATATAGTGAATCGGCGGCTATAGCCAGCCGACACATATATAGTGAATCGGCGGCTATAGCCAGCCGACACATATATAGTGAATCGGCGGCTATAGCCAGCCGACACATATATAGTGAATCGGCGGCTATAGCCAGCCGACACATATATAGTGAATCGGCGGCTATAGCCAGCCGACACATATATAGTGAATCGGCGGCTATAGCCAGCCGACACATATATAGTGAATCGGCGGCTATAGCCAGCCGACACATATGTATATAGTGAATCGGCGGCTATAGCCAGCCGACACATATGTATATAGTGAATCGGCGGCTATAGCCAGCCGACACATATGTATATAGTGAATCGGCGGCTATAGCCAGCCGACACATATATAGTGAATCGGCGGCTATAGCCAGCCGACACATATATAGTGAATCGGCGGCTATAGCCAGCCGACACATATATAGTGAATCGGCGGCTATAGCCAGCCGACACATTTATAGTGAATCGGCGGCTATAGCCAGCCGACACATATATAGTGAATCGGCGGCTATAGCCAGCCGACACATATATAGTGAATCGGCGGCTATAGCCAGCCGACACATATATAGTGAATCGGCGGCTATAGCCAGCCGACACATATATAGTGAATCGGCGGCTATAGCCAGCCGACACATATATAGTGAATCGGCGGCTATAGCCAGCCGACACATATATAGTGAATCGGCGGCTATAGCCAGCCGACACATATATAGTGAATCGGCGGCTATAGCCAGCCGACACATATATAGTGAATCGGCGGCTATAGCCAGCCGACACATATATAGTGAATCGGCGGCTATAGCCAGCCGACACATATATAGTGAATCGGCGGCTATAGCCAGCCGACACATATATAGTGAATCGGCGGCTATAGCCAGCCGACACATATATAGTGAATCGGCGGCTATAGCCAGCCGACACATACAGTGATGGACAAAAAAATAAATACAGAACACTCTACCACACAATTCTGTCATTTCCTCCTCCTTTCTCTTTACTGAGGACAGCGGTATCTTGTGAAAAGTAAGTAGACATCGAGAATAAAATACACCCGAAGAATGAAAGCAGGATCATTTACCGTTATCAAAAATTTTCCTGAAATGTCAGTTTATGTCCTCTTTTGTCTGGACAAAAAAATAAATACACACATTGACAGCGAAGTGTGTCTGGTGAAAACAAAGTATTACGAAATTATTTTACTATCGGAAAGAGGAAAAGGTTGATACTACTGAATACCAGTGAAGTAACGAATAATATTTAATTGTTTTATTAGCGAAATATGGAGCGTAACGTGCATTGTTCCGAGGACAAAAGAGAAATCATAAAAAAAGTTAAAAAACGAAGGATATTCGTACCGTTCAATCGCAAAAACCATAGGTTGTTCTTTAGGTATGGTACAAAATGCACTTAGAGATAAACCAGCGCGAGAAAACAGAGGACGGCCACGGAAAACAACGCTAAAGCAGGATCGTTTAATTGTGCTGGAATCAAAAAAAGACCCTTTTTTATCGTCACGGAAAATTTTGCAGGAGAATAATTTGCAAATTAGTTCGAGGACTGTCCGAAGACGATTAGTGGAGTACGATCTTCCATCACGATCACCAAGAAAAGTGCCACTAATCAGTAAGAAAAATAAAAGACAAAGGATATTATTTGCTGATCAGCACAAATCATGGTCCGGCGAAGAGGGCACTAAAAAGTGGCGAAATATCCTTTGGAGTGATGAATCCAAGCTTAATTTGTTCGGATCGGATGGCAGACGCAATGTGAGACGTCCACCCAACTCTGAACTGCATCCAAAATACACCAAGAAGACGGTCAAACATGGTGGTGGTAGCATTATGGTATGGGCATGTTTCTCATGGTATGGTGTTGGTCCCATACACCTCATAAATACTATCATGACAAAGGAAATATATACGCCAATACTGGAAACCGTAATGCTACCATATGCCGAGGAAGAAATGCCTTTGGTGTGGACGTTTCAACAAGATAACGATCCGAAACATACGGCTAAACTAACAAAGGAATGGTTTGCTGCGAAAAGAGTTGCTCTCTTGGAGTGGCCTGCTCAATCGCCGGACCTAAATCCAATAGAGAATCTGTGGAAACAGGTCAAGCATGCAGTTTCTATTAAAAAACCAAAAAACAAAAACGAACTTTGGCAGGCAGTGCAGTCGGCATGGAATTCTATACCTGTTGAGACATGTCGGAAGTTGGTTGATTCTATGCCGAGGAGGGTAGAACAAATAACTAAAAATAAAGGTCAAGCGACAAAATACTGACAAATATTAACAAAACCTACCATGACTTGTTTGCTCGTATGAATAAATTTCGTGAAATAATAAATTTGATGAGGTGTATTTATTTTTTTGTCCACGTCAAAAGACGACGTTTTTTACATTTTCAGCAGTTACTCCCACTATAACATGGCAAGATGCTTTAAAAATACATGAATACGTTCCTGGTTATTGTAGGAATACTTCAGAAAAAGAAACTTGCCTCAAACTTGCAAACTTTTGTTAAAATATATCTATCTATTCAATGGCTTCAGGTGTATTTATTTTTTTGTCCATAACTGTATATAGTGAATCGGCGGCTATAGCCAGCCGACACATATATAGTGAATCGGCGGCTATAGCCAGCCGACACATATATAGTGAATCGGCGGCTATAGCCAGCCGACACATATATAGTGAATCGGCGGCTATAGCCAGCCGACACATATATAGTGAATCGGCGGCTATAGCCAGCCGACACATATATAGTGAATCGGCGGCTATAGCCAGCCGACACATATATAGTGAATCGGCGGCTATAGCCAGCCGACACATATATAGTGAATCGGCGGCTATAGCCAGCCGACACATATATAGTGAATCGGCGGCTATAGCCAGCCGACACATATATAGTGAATCGGCGGCTATAGCCAGCCGACACATACATATATAGTGAATCGGCGGCTATAGCCAGCCGACACATATATAGTGAATCGGCGGCTATAGCCAGCCGACACATACATATATAGTGAATCGGCGGCTATAGCCAGCCGACACATATATAGTGAATCGGCGGCTATAGCCAGCCGACACATACATATATAGTGAATCGGCGGCTATAGCCAGCCGACACATATATAGTGAATCGGCGGCTATAGCCAGCCGACACATACATATATAGTGAATCGGCGGCTATAGCCAGCCGACACATATATAGTGAATCGGCGGCTATAGCCAGCCGACACATATATAGTGGGTCGGCGACCATAGCCAGCCGGCCACATATATAGTGGGTCGGCGGCCATAGCCAGCCGGGTACACATATAGTGAATCGGCGGCTGCAGCCACCCGGCCACATATACAGTGCGTCGGCGGCTATGGCCAGCCGATACATATATAGTAAATCGGCGGCTATAGCCAGCCGGCCACATATACAGTGGTTCGGCGGCTATAGCTAGCCTGCCACATATATAGTGGGTCGGCGGCTATAGCCAGCCGGCCACATATAAAGTGGTTCGGCGGCCATAGCCAGCCGGGTACACATATAGTGAATCGGCGGCTGCAGCCACCCGGCCACATATACAGTGCGTCGGCGGCTATAGCCAGCCGGCTACATATACAGTACGTCGGCGGCTATGGCCAGCCGGCCACATATACAGTGGGTCGGCGGCTATAGCCAGTCGGCCACATATACAGTGGTTCAGCGGCTACAGCCAGCCGGCCACATATGTATATAGTGGGTCGGCGGCTATAGCCAGCCGGCCACATATATAGTGGGTCGGCGGCTATAGCCAGCCGGCCACATATTAAGTGGGTTGGTGGCTATGGCCAGCCGGCCACATATTAAGTGGGTTGGTGGCTATGGCCAGCCGGCCACATATATAGTGGGTCGGTGGCTATAGCCAGCCGGCCACATATATAGTGGGTCGGCGGCCATAGCCAGACGACCACATATACATATAGTGGGTCGGTGGCTATGGCCAGACGGCCACATATATAGTGGATCGGCGGCTATAGACAGCCGGCTACATATATAGTGAATCGGCGGCTGTAGCCAGCCGGCCACATATACAGTGGGTCGGCGGCTATAGCCAGTCGGCCACATATACATATAGTGCGCCGGCGGCTATAGCCGATCACAAAATTGTTAAAAATCATAAAATAACAGTTGATACTAACAAAAGGAAGGCCCATAAACAAAAATTAAGAAAGGACGCAAAGTGGCTTTATCTGGGAGCAATGAATAATTATTTTGGTTTCATTATGCATAACATTGTGAGTGTATTTATGAATGTTTTACGCTTAATAATAATGATTATCGGATTAAAGAATATAATTGTTGAACAGATTCAGGTCGGAGTCATTTTCTTCATCCGAATTTCTTATCCGTGCCTTGAACAAAAACAAATCACCCTTAACACATTTTAAAAATAACAACAACGAAAACTAAGTATCCAATCAGAAGAAGAGGTCGTCCAAAGCAATATACATATAACAAGAACAACATACATGCCTTTCAATAACTGGGAACTCACTGAGACGACTCGTAGTTAGAGACACACAAACCTGTACGTAATAGTGTTAAACACACAAACCTGCAAGCAATAATGGTAAACACACAAACCTTAATAAAATACATGCTGGGCGAAATGTGCAAAAAACGCCAGCGACCCCAGAGGTAAAACATATACATACATGTCAAAAACAAATCCCAATCACTTCTTACCCTTTGCCCGCTGAATTTGCTTTGAATGAGAACAAACCGAATTCAACCTCCGACAACGATCCGATATCACAAAAAAGAGTGCAAAACAATCCACCACTCGCCGCACCATTGAACTTAAGCAATTAATTCTCTCAATTCGTACTTTGCTGTTCCTAGTACGTAGTACAGTTTGAAACTCAAACACGTGAGTGTATCAAGAGAACGCTGGTTCGTTATAAGAGACAGCTGAAGGTCCGAATAGCGAGGAGAGCGTAAATTTGCATTGATAATGATTAGCAGTGACCAATGGGAACGGTCACTGCAGGTTATTGGGTAGAATGCTATATTTGAAGAGAATTCGTATCAAAGTTTGCAGCTCAAGCAAGTGAGTGCATCAAGCGAATGCTGGTTCTTTACAAGAGACAGCAGAGAGTCCGAATATATAGGAGAACGTATATTTACAGGGTTAATGATTAGCAGTGACGAAAGGGAAACGGTCACTGCAGGTTATTGGGTAGAATGCTTTATTTGAAGAGAGAAAAATGGTTAAATGACATATTACTAGAAAAAGAGAGAATTCGTAGCACAGTTTAATACTCAAACAAGTGAGTGCATCAAGCGAATGCTGGTTCCTTACAAGAGACAGCAGAGTGTCCGAATATAGAGGATAACGTATATTTGCAGGGATAATGATTAGCAGTGACCAATACGAACGATCACTGTAGGTTATTGGTTAGAATGCTTTATTTGAAACAATAGTTATATGGCAAATTAAAAGAAAAGGAGAGAATACGCAGCACAGTTTGCTATATTTGCAGGGATAATGATTAGCATTGACCAATGGGAACGATCACTGCAGGCACGTGTAACCGAGATTAGAGTAGTGTGTCGGTGTGCGCAATCGAACAGTGTGCGTAGGGTGAGTAGGTTTAACCACAATCTACTGGCTGTGATTCAAATTAATATAATTTTCAATTGTGGCCAGCCGGCCACATATATAGCGAATCGGAGGCTATAGCCAGCCGGCCACATATACAGTCGGTCGGCGGCTATAGCCAGCCGGATACATATATAGCGAATCGGAGGCTATAGCCAGCCGGCCACATATATAGTGGATCGGCGGCAATAGCCAGCCGGCCACATATATAGTGGATCGGCGGCAATAGCCAGCCGGCCACATATGTATATAGTGTGTCGGCGGCTATAGCCAGCCGGCCACATATACAGTGGGGTGGCGGCTATAGCCAGCCGGCCACATACATATATAGTGGGTCGGTGGCTATAGCCAGCCGGCCACATATATAGTCGGTCGGCGGCCATAGCCAGCCGGCCACATATATAGTCGGTCGGCGGCTATAGCCAGCCGGGTACATATGTATATAGTGAATCGGCGGCTATAGCCAGCCGGCCACATATCTAGTGGGTCGGCGGCTTAAGCCAGCCGGCCACATATATAATGCGTCAGCGGCTATAGCCAGCCGCCCACATATACAGTGCTTCGGCGGCTATAGCCAGCCGGACACAGATATAGTCGGTCGGCGGCCATAGCCAGCCGGCCACATATATAGTCGGTCGGCGGCTATAGCCAGCCGGGTACATATGTATATAGTGAATCGGCGGCTATAGCCAGCCGGCCACATATATACTGGGTCGGCGGCTATAGCCAACCGACACATATATAATGAATCGGCGGCTATAGCCAGCCGACACATATATAGTGAATCGGCGGCTATAGCCAGCCGGATACATATATAGCGAATCGGAGGCTATAGCCTCTATATATATATAGTCGGTCGGCGGCCATAGCCAGCCGGCCACATATATAGTCGGTCGGCGGCTATAGCCAGCCGGGTACATATGTATATAGTGAATCGGCGGCTATAGCCAGCCGGCCACATATATAGTGGGTCGGCGGCTTAAGCCAGCCGGCCACATATATAATGCGTCAGCGGCTATAGCCAGCCGCCCAC
Source organism: Eumerus sabulonum (assembly GCA_951905685.1). Classification (NCBI taxonomy): domain Eukaryota; kingdom Metazoa; phylum Arthropoda; class Insecta; order Diptera; family Syrphidae; genus Eumerus; species Eumerus sabulonum. Next base: position 197,108 of record CATOVK010000013.1, read on the forward strand.
ATATACAGTGCTTCGGCGGCTATAGCCAGCCGGACACAGATATAGTCGGTCGGCGGCCATAGCCAGCCGGCCACATATATAGTCGGTCGGCGGCTATAGCCAGCCGGGTACATATGTATATAGTGAATCGGCGGCTATAGCCAGCCGACACATATATAGTGAATCGGCGGCTACAGCCAGCCGACACATATATAGTGAATCGGCGGCTATAGCCAGCCGACACATATATAGTGAATCGGCGGCTATAGCCAGCCGACACATATATAGTGAATCGGCGGCTATAGCCAGCCGACACATATATAGTGAATCGGCGGCTATAGCCAGCCGACACATATGTATATAGTGAATCGGCGGCTATAGCCAGCCGACACATATGTATATAGTGAATCGGCGGCTATAGCCAGCCGACACATATGTATATAGTGAATCGGCGGCTATAGCCAGCCGACACATATATAGTAAATCGGCGGCTATAGCCAGCCGACACATATATAGTGAATCAGCGGCTATAGCCAGCCGACACATATATAGTGAATCGGCGGCTATAGTCAGCCGACACATATATAGTGAATCGGCGGCTATAGCCAGCCGACACATATATAGTAAATCGGCGGCTATAGCCAGCCGACACATATATAGTGAATCGGCGGCTATAGCCAGCCGACACATATATAGTGAATCGGCGGCTATAGCCAGCCGACACATATATAGTGAATCGGCGGCTATAGCCAGCCGACACATATATAGTGAATCGGCGGCTATAGCCAGCCGACACATATATAGTGAATCGGCGGCTATAGCCAGCCGACACATATATAGTGAATCGGCGACTATAGCCAGCCGACACATATATAGTGAATCGGCGGCTATAGCCAGCCGACACATATATAGTGAATCGGCGGCTATAGCCAGCCGACACATATATAGTGAATCGGCGGCTATAGCCAGCCGACACATATATAGTGAATCGGCGGCTATAGCCAGCCGACACATATATAGTGAATCGGCGGCTATAGCCAGCCGACACATATATAGTGAATCGGCGGCTATAGCCAGCCGACACATATATAGTGAATCGGCGGCTATAGCCAGCCGACACATATATAGTGAATCGGCGGCTATAGCCAGCCGACACATATATAGTGAATCGGCGGCTATAGCCAGCCGACACATATATAGTGAATCGGCGGCTATAGCCAGCCGACACATATATAGTGAATCGGCGGCTATAGCCAGCCGACACATATATAGTGAATCGGCGGCTATAGCCAGCCGACACATATATAGTGAATCGGCGGCTATAGCCAGCCGACACATATGTATATAGTGAATCGGCGGCTATAGCCAGCCGACACATATATAGTGAATCGGCGGCTATAGCCAGCCGACACATATATAGTGAATCGGCGGCTATAGCCAGCCGACACATATATAGTGAATCGGCGGCTATAGCCAGCCGACACATATATAGTGAATCGGCGGCTATAGCCAGCCGACACATATATAGTGAATCGGCGGCTATAGCCAGCCGGGTACATATATAGGGAATCGGCGGCTATAGCCAGCCGGCCACATATATAGTGGGTCGGCGGCTATAGCCAGCCGGCCACATATATAATGCGTCAGCGGCTATAGCCAGCCGCCCACATATGTATACAGTGCTTCGGCGGCTATAGCCAGCCGAACACAGATATAGTGGGACGGCGGCTGTAGCCAGCCGGCCACATATACATATAGCGAATCGGCGGCTATAGCCAGCCGACACATATATAGTGAATCGGCGGCTATAGCCAGCCTACACATATATAGTGAATCGGCGGCTATAGCCAGCCGACACATATATAGTGAATCGGCGGCTATAGCCAGCCGACACATATATAGTGAATCGGCGGCTATAGCCAGCCGATACATATATAGTGAATCGGCGGCTATAGCCGGCCGACACATATATAGTGAATCAGTGGCTATAGCCAGCCGACACATATATAGTGAATCGGCGGCTATAGCCAGCCGACACATATATAGTGAATCGCCGGCTATAGCCAGCCGACACATATATAGTGAATCGGCGGCTATAGCCAGCCGGGTACATATATAGGGAATCGGCGGCTATAGCCAGCCGGCCACATATATAGTGGGTCGGCGGCTATAGCCAGCCGGCCACATATATAGTGGATCGGCGGCTATAGCCAGCCGGCCACATATATAGTGGGTCGGCGGCTATAGCCAGCCGGCCACATATATAGTGGGTCGGCGGCTATAGCCAGCCGGCCACATATATAGTGGGTCGGCGGCTATAGCCAGCCGGCCACATATATAGTGGGTCGGCGGCTATAGCCAGCCGGCCACATATATAGTGGGTCGGCGGCTATAGCCAGCCGGCCACATATATAGTGGGTCGGCGGCTATAGCCAGCCGGCCACATATATAGTGGGTCGGCGGCTATAGCCAGCCGGCCACATATATAGTGGGTCGGCGGCTATAGCCAGCCGGCCACATATATAGTGGGTCGGCGGCTATAGCCAGCCGGCCACATATATAGTGGGTCGGCGGCTATAGCCAGCCGGCCACATATATAGTGGGTCGGCGGCTATAGCCAGCCGGCCACATATATAGTGGGTCGGCGGCTATAGCCAGCCGGCCACATATATAGTGGGTCGGCGGCTATAGCCAGCCGGCCACATATATAGTGGGTCGGCGGCTATAGCCAGCCGGCCACATATATAATGCGTCAGCGGCTATAGCCAGCCGCCCACATATACAGTGCTTCGGCGGCTATAGCCAGCCGGACACAGATATAGTGGGACGGCGGCTGTAGCCAGCCGGCCACATATACATATAGCGAATCAGCGGCTATAGCCAGCCGACACATATATAGTGAATCGGCGGCTATAGCCAGCCGACACATATATAGTGAATCGGCGGCTATAGCCAGCCGACACATATATAGTGAATCGGCGGCTATAGCCAGCCGACACATATATAGTGAATCGGCGGCTATAGCCAGCCGACACATATATAGTGAATCGGCGGCTATAGCCAGCCGACACGTATATAGTGAATCGGCGGCTATAGCCAGCCGACACATATATAGTGAATCGGCGGCTACAGCCAGCCGACACATATATAGTGAATCGGCGGCTATAGCCAGCCGATACATATATAGTGAATCGGCGGCTATAGCCAGCCGACACATATATAGTGAATCGGCGGCTATAGCCAGCCGACACATATATAGTGAATCGGCGGCTATAGCCAGCCGACACATATATAGTGAATCGGCGGCTATAGCCAGCCGACACATATATAGTGAATCGGCGGCTATAGCCAGCCGACACATATATAGTGAATCGGCGGCTATAGCCAGCCGACACATATATAGTGAATCGGCGGCTATAGCCAGCCGACACATATGTATATAGAGAATCGGCGGCTATAGCCAGCCGACACATATATAGTGAATCGGCGGCTATAGCCAGCCGACACATATATAGTAAATCGGCGGCTATAGCCAGCCGACACATATATAGTGAATCGGCGGCTATAGCCAGCCGACACATATATAGTGAATCGGCGGCTATAGTCAGCCGACACATATATAGTGAATCGGCGGCTATAGCCAGCCGACACATATATAGTGAATCGGCGGCTATAGCCAGCCGACACATATATAGTGAATCGGCGGCTATAGCCAGCCGACACATATATAGTGAATCGGCGGCTATAGCCAGCCGACACATATATATTGAATCGGCGGCTATAGCCAGCCGACACATATATAGTGAATCGGCGGCTATAGCCAGCCGACACATATATAGTGAATCGGCGGCTATAGCCAGCCGACACATATATAGTGAATCGGCGGCTATAGCCAGCCGACACATATATAGTGAATCGGCGGCTATAGCCAGCCGACACATATATAGTGAATCGGCGGCTACAGCCAGCCGACACATATATAGTGAATCGGCGGCTATAGCCAGCCGACACATATATAGTGAATCGGCGGCTATAGCCAGCCGACACATATATAGTGAATCGGCGGCTATAGCCAGCCGACACATATATAGTGAATCGGCGGCTATAGCCAGCCGACACATATATAGTGAATCGGCGGCTATAGCCAGCCGACACATATGTATATAGTGAATCGGCGGCTATAGCCAGCCGACACATATATAGTGAATCGGCGGCTATAGCCAGCCGACACATATATAGTAAATCGGCGGCTATAGCCAGCCGACACATATATAGTGAATCGGCGGCTATAGCCAGCCGACACATATATAGTGAATCGGCGGCTATAGTCAGCCGACACATATATAGTGAATCGGCGGCTATAGCCAGCCGACACATATATAGTGAATCGGCGGCTATAGCCAGCCGACACATATATAGTGAATCGGCGGCTATAGCCAGCCGACACATATATAGTGAATCGGCGGCTATAGCCAGCCGACACATATATATTGAATCGGCGGCTATAGCCAGCCGACACATATATAGTGAATCGGCGGCTATAGCCAGCCGACACATATATAGTGAATCGGCGGCTATAGCCAGCCGACACATATATAGTGAATCGGCGGCTATAGCCAGCCGACACATATATAGTGAATCGGCGGCTATAGCCAGCCGACACATATATAGTGAATCGGCGGCTATAGCCAGCCGACACATATATAGTGAATCGGCGGCTACAGCCAGCCGACACATATATAGTGAATCGGCGGCTAAAGCCAGCTGACACATATGTATATAGTGAATCGGCGGCTATAGCCAGCAGGGCACATATAAAGTGAATCGGGGCTATGGCCAGCCGGGTACATATATAGTGAATCGGCGGCTTTAGCCAGCCGCCCACATATATAGTGGGTCGGCGACTATAGCCAGCCGGCCACATACATAGTGAATCGGCGGCTATATCCAGCCGGCACATATGTATATAGTGAATCGGCGGCTATAGCCAGCCGACACATATATAGTGAATCGGCGGCTATAGCCAGCCGACACATATATAGTGAATCGGCGGCTATAGCCAGCCGACACATATATAGTGAATCGGCGGCTACAGCCAGCCGACACATATATAGTGAATCGGCGGCTATAGCCAGCCGACACATATATAGTGAATCGGCGGCTATAGCCAGCCGACACATATATAGTGAATCGGCGGCTATAGCCAGCCGACACATATATAGTGAATCGGCGGCTATAGCCAGCCGACACATATATAGTGAATCGGCGGCTATAGCCAGCCGACACATATATAGTGAATCGGCGGCTATAGCCAGCCGACACATATATAGTGAATCGGCGGCTATAGCCAGCCGACACATATATAGTGAATCGGCGGCTATAGCCAGCCGACACATATATAGTGAATCGGCGGCTATAGCCAGCCGACACATATATAGTGAATCGGCGGCTATAGCCAGCAGGGCACATATAAAGTGAATCGGGGCTATGGCCAGCCGGGTACATATATAGTGAATCGGCGGCTTTAGCCAGCCGCCCACATATATAGTGGGTCGGCGACTATAGCCAGCCGGCCACATACATAGTGAATCGGCGGCTATATCCAGCCGACACATATATAGTGAATCGGCGGCTATAGCCAGCCGACACATATATAGTGAATCGGCGGCTATAGCCAGCCGACACATATATAGTGAATCGGCGGCTATAGCCAGCCGACACATATATAGTGAATCGGCGGCTACAGCCAGCCGACACATATATAGTGAATCGGCGGCTATAGCCAGCCGACACATATACAGTGAATCGGCGGCTATAGCCAGCCGACACATATATAATGAATCGGCGGCTTTAGCCAGCCGACACATATATAGTGAATCGGCGGCTATAGCCAGCCGACACATATATAGTGAATCGGGGCTATGGCCAGCCGGGTACATATATAGTGAATCGGCGGCTTTAGCCAGCCGCCCACATATATAGTGAATCGGCGGCTATAGCCAGCCGACACATATATAGTGAATCGGCGGCTATAGCCAGCCGACACATATATAGTGAATCGGCGGCTATAGCCAGCCGACACATATATAGTGAATCGGCGGCTATAGCCAGCCGACACATATATAGTGAATCGGCGGCTATAGCCAGCCGACACATATATAGTGAATCGGCGGCTACAGCCAGCCGACACATATATAGTGAATCGGCGGCTATAGCCAGCCGACACATATACAGTGAATCGGCGGCTATAGCCAGCCGACACATATATAATGAATCGGCGGCTATAGTCAGCCGACACATATATAGTGAATCGGCGGCTATAGCCAGCCGACACATATATAGTGAATCGGCGGCTATAGCCAGCAGGGCACATATAAAGTGAATCGGGGCTATGGCCAGCCGGGTACATATATAGTGAATCGGCGGCTTTAGCCAGCCGCCCACATATATAGTGAATCGGCGGCTATAGCCAGCCGACACATATATAGTGAATCGGCGGCTATAGCCAGCCGACACATATATAGTGAATCGGCGGCTATAGCCAGCCGACACATATATAGTGAATCGGCGGCTATAGCCAGCCGACACATATATAGTGAATCGGCGGCTATAGCCAGCCGACACATATATAGTGAATCGGCGGCTACAGCCAGCCGACACATATATAGTGAATCGGCGGCTATAGCCAGCCGACACATATACAGTGAATCGGCGGCTATAGCCAGCCGACACATATATAATGAATCGGCGGCTTTAGCCAGCCGACACATATATAGTGAATCGGCGGCTATAGCCAGCCGACACATATATAGTGAACCGGCGGCTATAGCCAGCCGACATATATATAGTGAATCGGCGGCTATAGCCAGCCGACACATATATAGTGAATCGGCGGCTATAGCCAGCCGACACATATATAGTGAATCGGCGGCTATAGCCAGCCGACACATATATAGTGAATCGGCGGCTATAGCCAGCTGACACATATATAGTGAATCGGCGGCTATAGCCAGCCGACACATATGTATATAGTGTACGGCGGCTATAGCCAGCCGACACATATATAGTGAATCGGCGGCTATAGCCAGCCGACACATATATAGTAAATCGGCGGCTATAGCCAGCCGACACATATATAGTGAATCGGCGGCTATAGCCAGCCGACACATATATAGTGAATCGGCGGCTATAGTCAGCCGACACATATATAGTGAATCGGCGGCTATAGCCAGCCGACACATATATAGTGAATCGGCGGCTATAGCCAGCCGACACATATATAGTGAATCGGCGGCTATAGCCAGCCGACACATATATAGTGAATCGGCGGCTATAGCCAGCCGACACATATATATTGAATCGGCGGCTATAGCCAGCCGACACATATATAGTGAATCGGCGGCTATAGCCAGCCGACACATATATAGTGAATCGGCGGCTATAGCCAGCCGACACATATATAGTGAATCGGCGGCTATAGCCAGCCGACACATATATAGTGAATCGGCGGCTATAGCCAGCCGACACATATATAGTGAATCGGCGGCTACAGCCAGCCGACACATATATAGTGAATCGGCGGCTATAGCCAGCCGACACATATATAGTGAATCGGCGGCTATAGCCAGCCGACACATATATAGTGAATCGGCGGCTATAGCCAGCCGACACATATATAGTGAATCGGCGGCTATAGCCAGCCGACACATACATATATAGTGAATCGGCGGCTATAGCCAGCCGACACATATATAGTGAATCGGCGGCTATAGCCAGCCGACACATATATAGTGAATCGGCGGCTATAGCCAGCCGACACATATGTATATAGTGAATCGGCGGCTATAGCCAGCCGACACATATATAGTGAATCGGCGGCTATAGCCAGCCGACACATATATAGTAAATCGGCGGCTATAGCCAGCCGACACATATATAGTGAATCGGCGGCTATAGCCAGCCGACACATATATAGTGAATCGGCGGCTATAGCCAGCCGACACATATATAGTGAATCGGCGGCTATAGTCAGCCGACACATATATAGTGAATCGGCGGCTATAGCCAGCCGACACATATATAGTGAATCGGCGGCTATAGCCAGCCGACACATATATAGTGAATCGGCGGCTATAGCCAGCCGACACATATATAGTGAATCGGCGGCTATAGCCAGCCGACACATATATATTGAATCGGCGGCTATAGCCAGCCGACACATATATAGTGAATCGGCGGCTATAGCCAGCCGACACATACAGAGCTGTTCAAAATAATAGGGAAAGGAATTAGCCGAAGAATTTCTAAGGGTTTTCCGAAATGTTGTAACCGAATAGTTCCATATTAGTATTTTAATAAGTAAAACACGTAATATCTGATCTGTGTTACTATATACATATATTTCTTTTATTCATTGTAGTTTTTTTTTTTTTTTTTTAATCAACTTAAATACCTTCGAATTTGTTGTTCAAAATAATAGGGAAATTTATAGTTTACATCCGATTTTCTTAAAATAATACATTAAAACTTATATTTATTCGTTAAGATAATAGTGAAAAACAAAACATGGTAGATCAGTGTCCCGAATGACCACTCTTGTTTTTTATGACAGCAGTTATACGAGCAGGCATTGAATCTATCAGTTTCTGGCATTTACTTTTGGGAATATTTCTCCAATGGGTTTCAATGGCAGTCCACAACTGATTTTTATTTTGAAAGATCTGTCTGGCCAAAGATTTTTTCAGTTCCGCCCACAAATTCTCGATGGGGTTGAGATCGGGGGACTGAGAGGGCCATTGTAGCACTGACACTTGATGGTCTTGCAACCAAGCACGAACCAATTTCGATGAATGCTTGGGATCGTTATCGTGTTGAAAGTGCCATCGTAACGGCATATTGTCTTCGGCATACGGTAGCATAACATCCTTTAAAATATCACGATAGCTCTCCTTGTTCATGATGTCTTTTATTTGGTAAATGGGTCCAACACCAAACCAAGAAAAGCAGCCCCATACCATGATGCTACCACCCCCATGTTTCACGGTTTTTTTAGTAAACCGGACATGAAACTCCTTCCCCTGAGGACGCCGAACATTTCTACCGCTATCGGAACCAAATAAATTTATTTTAGTTTCATCACTCCAAAGAATGTTGCGAAACATCTCTTTGGAGTGATTTCTAAAATGCAAGGCAAACTCCATTCTCGCTTTTATGTTTTTTCTACTTAGTAGTGGTACTTTGCGAGCAATTCTACCGGGCAGTTTACTATCGAGCAACCTTCTCCGGATAGTTGGTGCACTTACTGCATTATTCAATTCCGCGGCAATCGCCCTTGATGACATAAAGGGATCCTTTTTCGCTAGCAGCACAATACGAGAGTCATCGATGGGAGTAGTTTTTCTTGGTCTACCTCTAGTTTCTCGTGCTGGGGTTCTTGAAAGCGCATTAAAAACAAAATTAATTGACCTTCCCAATGTATTGGCTATAAATTTAAGGGTCTTTCCTTGGTCTCTTAAATGTTTAATAATGCGACTTTCTTCAGCAGTGCAATGTCTATTACGTCCCATTTTTAACACTGCGTAGATTTTAAAAATGTAAAATTTGTATAATTCTTACGTCTACGAAAAACAACATTACCTTTTCAATTATTTTTGACAGAAATACGAACGAGAAAACAACGAAACAGCAAAATTCCCTATTATTTTGAACACCTTAAAATAATCCTTTTTCCAACTTTATACCACAGCACGAATAACACGAATGAAGAATTGACCAGAGATGCATCATAAGAAAAGCATTACAGCTGTACAAATAGCTGCAATAATTACTTTTCGAAAAAGAGATGAAAAGGGTTCAAAATAAACAAACAAATTGGTTATCAGCGATATTCCCTATTATTTTGAACAGCTCTGTATATAGTGAATCGGCGGCTATAGCCAGCCGACACATATATAGTGAATCGGCGGCTATAGCCAGCCGACACATATATAGTGAATCGGCGGCTATAGCCAGCCGACACATATATAGTGAATCGGCGGCTATAGCCAGCCGACACATATATAGTGAATCGGCGGCTACAGCCAGCCGACACATATATAGTGAATCGGCGGCTAAAGCCAGCCGACACATATGTATATAGTGAATCGGCGGCTATAGCCAGCAGGGCACATATAAAGTGAATCGGGGCTATGGCCAGCCGGGTACATATATAGTGAATCGGCGGCTTTAGCCAGCCGCCCACATATATAGTGGGTCGGCGACTATAGCCAGCCGGCCACATGTATAGTGGGTCGGCGGCTATAGCCAGCCGGCCACATACATAGTGAATCGGCGGCTATATCCAGCCGGCACATATGTATATAGTGAATCGGCGGCTATAGCCAGCCGACACATATATAGTGAATCGGCGGCTACAGCCAGCCGACACATATATAGTGAATCGGCGGCTATAGCCAGCCGACACATATATAGTGAATCGGCGGCTATAGCCAGCCGACACATATATAGTGAATCGGCGGCTATAGCCAGCCGACACATATATAGTGAATCGGCGGCTATAGCCAGCCGACACATATATAGTGAATCGGCGGCTATAGCCAGCCGACACATATATAGTGAATCGGCGGCTATAGCCAGCCGACACATATATAGTGAATCGGCGGCTATAGCCAGCCGACACATATATAGTGAATCGGCGGCTATAGCCAGCCGACACATATATAGTGAATCGGCGGTTATAGCCAGCCGACACATATATAGTGAATCGGTGGCTATAGCCAGCCGACACATATATAGTGAATCGGCGGCTATAGCCAGCCGACACATATATAGTGAATCGGCGGCTATAGCCAGCCGACACATATATAGTGAATCGGCGGCTATAGCCAGCCGACACATATATAGTGAATCGGCGGCTATAGCCAGCCGACACATATATAGTGAATCGGCGGCTATAGCCAGCCGACACATATATAGTGAATCGGCGGCTATAGCCAGCCGACACATATATAGTAGTAGGGTGTTATAGCCGGTTCAAGCGCTTTTGAGTCGAGTACCTCGGTACCCCGCCGAGATCAACGTACGCCACTGGATGTGATTCATTCGTTCTCGACAGTATATGTTACATATCTATGTGTCTGTAAAAATTTCTTAGCGTTTCAAATACATATTTATACATACACACACACCCATATATATAAATATTACTGGAATAGTATAAACAAATGACCCAATACATTAAATTGTTCTGTAAGCAACAATTAATCAGTGCGAACAGCGCTATTTAATTTGTTTATTTAGGTTGTGAATTTGCGTGGGGGTTAGGAAATGTATGGGGATTTAGTCGCTATCTGTGTTGTGTGTGTGAATCAATCACATCCAGTGGCGTAGATGTGAATTTGCGTGGGGGTTAGGAAATGTATGGCGATTCAGTCGATATCTGTGTTGTGTGTGTGTGAATCAATCACATACAGTGGCGTAGTTGTGAATTTGCGTGGGGGTTAGGAAATGTATGGGGATTTAGTCGCTATCTGTGTTGTGTGTGTGAATCAATCACATCCAGTGGCGTAGATGTGAATTTGCGTAGGGGTTAGGAAATGTATGGCGATTTAGTCGATATCTGTGTTGTGTGTGTGTGAATCAATCACATACAGTGGCGTAGTTGTGAATTTGCGTGGGGGTTAGGAAATGTATGGCGATTTAGTCGATATCTGTGTTGGGGTTAGGAAATGTATGGGGCTATCTGTGTTGTGTCTGTGAATCAATCAGATCCAGTGGCGTAGATGTGAATTTGCGTGGGGGTTAGGAAATGTATGGGGATTTAGTCGCTATCTGTGTTGTGTGTGTGAATCAATCACATCCAGTGGCGTAGATGTGAATTTGCGTAGGGGTTAGGAAATGTATGGGGATTTAGTCGCTATCTGTGTTGTGTGTGTGAATCAATCACATCCAGTGGCGTAGATGTGAATTTGCGTGGGGGTTAGGAAATGTATGGGGATTTAGTCGCTATCTGTGTTGTGGTTTTGTGTGCGTGCAAGGGCGTTATCATGTAGTATGTTATGGCCGGAGCAATAGATATGTACATATTCTTACGCCTTAAAGAGATAGGTATAGAAGTATTTACTACAAGACAATATAAATATGTATATTTTTGCGGAAATATATGGGGGGTTCTGGCCCTATGTAATTTTTTTATTTAAGTTGGGAATTTGCGTTGCGGTTAGGAAATGTATGGCGGTTCTCGCGCTATTTTAAGTTGGTTTTTGTCACGTGCTGGTTGTGTGCGTGCAAGGTGGTTATCATGTGACGTATTTAGAATAGGAATAGCAATAGATATGTATATATTGTTACGCAAGGCTACGAAGATCTACTAACACATAGCATACAATTTTAAGGGGAACAGATAAACTATATACATATCTATGTATTAGCTATGGATATGTACATATTGTTACGCATTAGGGAATCGCGCTGGCATCTGTAGTGATTTACATATATAAATATGTATATTTTGCGGAAATATATGGGGGTTCTGGCGCTATTTAATTTGTTTATTTAAGTTGTGAATTTGCGTTGGGGTTAGGAAATGTATGGGGATTTAGTCGCTATCTGTGTTGTGTGTGTGAATCAACGTGGAAATACTTTCGCATATTAAAAAGTGGATGTGATTGTTTCATTCTTGACAGTATATGTTACATATCTATGTATCTATAAATATTTCTTAGCAAATACATATGCATACATACACACACACGCACATATATATAAATATTACTGGAATAGTATAAACAAATGACCCATTACATTAAAATGGTTCTGTAAGCAACAATCAATCAGTGCGAACAGCGCTATTTAATTTGTTTATTTAAGTTGTTTTTGCGGAAATATATGGGGATTCTGGCGCTATCTGTGTTGTGGTTTTGTGTGCGTGCAAGGTCGTTATCATGTAGTATGTTATGGCCGGAGCAATAGATATGAAGGTTTTGGTATGAAGTGATTCAGGCGCTTTTTGGTATGAAGGTGTTCTGGCGCTATGTAATTTGTTTATTTAAGTTGTGAATTTGCGTTGCGGTTAGGAAATGTATGGCGGTTCTCGCGCTATTTTAAGTTGGTTTTTGTCACGTGCTGGTTGTGTGCGTGCAAGGTCGTTATCATGTGACGTATTTAGAATAGGAATAGCAATAGATATGTATATATTGTTACGCAGCAAGGCTACGAAGATCTACTAACACATAGCATTCAATTTTAAGGGGAACAGATAAACTATATACATATCTATGTATTAGCAATAGATATATGATGGTATGAAGGGTTTTGGTATGAAGCGATGGTATGAAGGGATTTGGTATGAAGCGGTTGAGGTGCTTTTTGGTATGAAGCGATGATATGAAGTGATGGTATGAGGGGGTTTGGTATGAAGAGATGGTATGAAGGGATTTGGTATGAAGCGGTTGAGGTGCTTTTTGGTATGAAGGTGTTCTGGCGCTATGTAATTTGATTATTCAAGTTGTGAATTTGCGTTGGGGTTGGGAAATGTATAGGGATTTAGTCGCTATCTGTGTTGTGGTTTTGTGTGCGTGCAAGGTCGTTATCATGTGACGTATTTAGAATAGTTGGTATGAAGCGGTTCAAGCGCTTTTTGGTATGAAGCGATGGTATGAAGCGATGGTATGAAGCGATGATATGAAGCGGTGGTATGAAGCGATGGTATGAAGGGGTTCTGGCGCTATTTAATTTGTTTATTTAAGTTGTGAATTTGCGTTGGGGTTAGGCGCTTTCAAAAATCGCATTAAGACATTTCACATTTCTAATAATGATGAGAGCATATTGAATGTAGAAGTCCTATATGAAAAAAACATGTATTTGATTACCGAGCTGTTGGAAAACGAAGAGGAAGTTTTGCATGCTTTTAAATTTAATATGGAATTATTTACGGTGTTCGTGAAGCATACAAAGGAAAATGACGATATGATCCAGGATATTAAAAGTATGCAGACCAAGAGCGATTTATCTGAAAAATTAAACGCTACTATCAATGACATCAAGGTTAAACTAGAGGAATTCCAGGAAAGAGATAGCGGATGGGCTTTATTGTCATTCCTGAGAATCGAAATAAATATTAATAAATACGATCCGCTTCGGGCTTCTACCTATCTTAATCTACCACCACAGTTATTGATCAAACATGATTGTATAAATGTGAAAAACACCGATGAATACTGTTTCAAATGGTCTGTTATATCGGCTTTGGATAGCAAAGTTAAATATAATCATGAGAGACCATCATCATATGCAATTCGCGATATAACTAGTGACATAATACAAGTTAATGGTGAAATTCTTTGTTTTAGGAATATGCAATTTCCTCTTGCGATCAAAGATATACATATATTCGAGTTGAATAATCCAACAATCAGTGTAAACGTGTTCGGTTATGAAATCAACGATAAGAATGAATGTTATTTAATTGGACCATACTATCATACGACCGAGGAAAAGACTAAACATATTAACTTGCTGTATTGCGAAAGTTCTGATAGCGATCTAACGCATTATGTGTACATCAAACATATGTCGCGTTTAATGAGAAGACAAATAACTAAGAAAAAAAATCGAATGCATCTTTGTAATGGGTGCTTACAGCGATTCCCTAATGAATCCCGTCTGCTGCAACACAAAAGTGAATGTCGGAAGCTGATAACGATTATGCCGGATGAAGGAAACAAAATACTCAAGTTTGTTAAACACCATCGAAAGCAACGAGTTCCATTTGCTGTGTATGCCGACTTTGAGTCTATTCTATTACCTGTGAGTCATTGCATGCCGAATCCAGAATCTTCGTCAACAACTAATGTACAACAACACATACCCTATGCGTTTTTGTATTTCATTAAGTGCTCATTTGATGATAATGTAAATAGACACAGAACATTTGTTGGGTGAGAAATTACATTTAGTTACATGCTATCAAAAACAAAAAATAAACAATGTCTCCTTTGTATTTTTATAGGAGAAAATTAATCTGATGAATTTGTAAAGATGCTGGTTGAAGACTTAAAATACCTCTATAGGGAGTACATGGAGAAACCAAAAGCGATGAATCAATTGACAGATGTTGAGAACTACAACCATCATAATGCTTCAATATGTTGTATATGTAATCGTAGTTTTAGTCAGACAGATATAAGAGTAAAAGATCATTGCCACTTCACGGGTGCATATAGAGGAACTACACATAGACAGTGTAATTTAGATTTTCAAAAGCCAAATTTTTTCCCAATACTTTTACATAATTTTTCGGGCTACGACTATCATCTTTTTGTGAAAAGTTTAAGTAATATTGATGGTGAAATAACAATTATTCCATTAAATAAAGAAAATTATATATCACTTTCCAAGCGAGTGCATTTAGACGCAAATAACGCATTTGAAATTAGGTTTTTAGATTCATTTCGATTTCTTCAGTCGAGTATAGATTCGTTAGCAAATAATTTATCTGAAGATGATTTTATTATAGGCAAAAGGTATTACAAAAATGATGACTCATTCAAATTAATGACTAGGAAAGGGGTATTTCCTTACGATTATCTCAATTCATGGAATCGCTTAGATGATTGTTCTCTTCCATCAATTTCCCAATTTTATAATAAACTAACGGGTAAAGATTGTTTAGATGCAGATTATGAATATGCACTAAAGGTATGGAGGCATTTTAATTGTAAATCATTAAAAGATTACATGCTTGTGTATCTACAGAGCGATGTGCTCTTGTTGGCTGACATATTCGAGAATTTCCGTAAGGTCTGCTTAAAAATATATGAATTAGATCCATGTCATTATTATACATCTCCTGGTTTATCATGGGATGCAATGTTGAAGATAATGGAAGTTAATCTAGAGCTTTTCACCGACATTGATATGTTTAATTTCATTAAGAAAGGTATCAGAGGTGGTCTATGTCAATGTAGCCATCGATATGCCATCTCTAATAATAAGTACATGAATAAATTCGACGAAACTAAAACAAACGAATTCCTTATGTACTTTGATGCAAATAACTTGTACGGTTGGGCAATGTCTCAACCACTTCCTAATGGAAATTTTCAATGGAATGATCCCGAAATCTATACCAGAGAATATATTTTGAAATTGGAAAAAGACGATAAATTTGGTTATGTATTCGAAGTAGATTTAGCCTATCCCACAGATCTTCACGATATACATAATGATCTTCCGTTTTGCCCCGAAAATATGCTTACGCCGGGAACTAAAATTCCTAAGCTAATTGCCAATTTAAATGCAAAGACCAATTATATAATTCATTTAAGAAATTTACAACAATGTCTGAACAACGGATTAAATATCACTAAAGTTCACAGAGTGTTGTCTTTTACTCAATCGGAATGGTTACAGAAATATATAAATCTGAATACCGAATGCCGGAAAAAGGCGAACAGTAAGTTTGAAAAAGACTTTTTCAAATTAATGAACAACAGTGTTTACGGTAAAACAATGGAGAATGTAGAAAAGCGTCGAGATGTGAAAATTGTAACTCAATGGGATGGTCAAAGAAAGTCATTGTGTGCTAGGAAACTAATTGCACATCCTTATTTTCACAATAGATCTATATTTACACCAGAGATGTGTGCTATTGAAATGACCAAGGGACGAGTTGTGTACAATAAACCTATTTATTTAGGTTTCATTGTATTAGAGCTTTCAAAATGGCATATGTACGACTTTCATTATGAGTATATGAGGAAAAAATTTGGAAAATCGATTCGATTAAACTATATGGATACGGATTCATTTATTTATTCAGTAATGACAGATGATTTCTATCCTGATATATATCAAGACGTCATTGATCCCGAGAAATCAAGGTTTGATACTTCAGAATACCCCATAGACAATGTGCATAATTTTCCGCAAACAAACGGTAAAGTTCTCGGGAAATTTAAAGATGAGAATAACTATCGGAAAATGTTAGAATTCATTGGATTAAGAGCGAAAATGTACTCCTTTATATTAGAGACCAATGATGTGGTGAAAAAGGCAAAAGGAATTAAAATGTCGGTTACTAATAGCTTAGATATTAAAGATTATCGAAATTGTTTAATGAATAAAAAATTGTTGGTTAGATCAATGTTTATATTTAGAAGTAAGTTACATAATGTTTATACGCAGTCTATTAATAAGTTAGCTTTAAGTTATAACGACACTAAAAGATATATGTATGTATATGTAATGATGGGATAAGTACTTATGCTTGGGGTCATAATAAAATACCAATGAAAGATAATTGATACAAAAAAAGGAAAAAATGATTAATTATTCTCTCTCCTTCTCTTACGAAGATCTAACACAACAAGGTCACTGAACTTTTCAACAAGGTCATGGTTCTAACTAACTGGTTTTAAACTTTTCAACAAGGTCACTGAACTTTTCAAAGGGGTCACTGAACTTCCACCTGTCACCTGACACACCTGTCACCTGTCACCCGTCACCTGTCACACCTGTCAAATTTGCATACGCCACGTATGGTGGCCTTGTAAGCTGTCGAGCCCGGCCACTACATTGATACTTTTTACTGGTGTCAGTCTTACACACGAATTCCAAAGCATCTGATACGCGGCAATGCAAATTTGACAGGTGTGACAGGTGACGGGTGACAGGTGACAGGTGTGTCAGGTGACAGGTGGAAGTTCAGTGACCCCTTTGAAAAGTTCAGTGACCTTGTTGAAAAGTTTAAAACCAGTTAGTTAGAACCATGACCTTGTTGAAAAGTTCAGTGACCTTGTTGTGTTAGATCTTCGTAAGAGAAGGAGAGAGAATAATTAATCATTTTTTCCTTTTTTTGTATCAATTATCTTTCATTGGTATTTTATTATGACCCCAAGCATAAGTACTTATCCCATCATTACATATACATACATATATCTTTTAGTGTCGTTATAACTTAAAGCTAACTTATTAATAGACTGCGTATAAACATTATGTAACTTACTTCTAAATATAAACATTGATCTAACCAACAATTTTTTATTCATTAAACAATTTCGATAATCTTTAATATCTAAGCTATTAGTAACCGACATTTTAATTCCTTTTGCCTTTTTCACCACATCATTGGTCTCTAATATAAAGGAGTACATTTTCGCTCTTAATCCAATGAATTCTAACATTTTCCGATAGTTATTCTCATCTTTAAATTTCCCGAGAACTTTACCGTTTGTTTGCGGAAAATTATGCACATTGTCTATGGGGTATTCTGAAGTATCAAACCTTGATTTCTCGGGATCAATGACGTCTTGATATATATCAGGATAGAAATCATCTGTCATTACTGAATAAATAAATGAATCCGTATCCATATAGTTTAATCGAATCGATTTTCCAAATTTTTTCCTCATATACTCATAATGAAAGTCGTACATATGCCATTTTGAAAGCTCTAATACAATGAAACCTAAATAAATAGGTTTATTGTACACAACTCGTCCCTTGGTCATTTCAATAGCACACATCTCTGGTGTAAATATAGATCTATTGTGAAAATAAGGATGTGCAATTAGTTTCCTAGCACACAATGACTTTCTTTGACCATCCCATTGAGTTACAATTTTCACATCTCGACGCTTTTCTACATTCTCCATTGTTTTACCGTAAACACTGTTGTTCATTAATTTGAAAAAGTCTTTTTCAAACTTACTGTTCGCCTTTTTCCGGCATTCGGTATTCAGATTTATATATTTCTGTAACCATTCCGATTGAGTAAAAGACAACACTCTGTGAACTTTAGTGATATTTAATCCGTTGTTCAGACATTGTTGTAAATTTCTTAAATGAATTATATAATTGGTCTTTGCATTTAAATTGGCAATTAGCTTAGGAATTTTAGTTCCCGGCGTAAGCATATTTTCGGGGCAAAACGGAAGATCATTATGTATATCGTGAAGATCTGTGGGATAGGCTAAATCTACTTCGAATACATAACCAAATTTATCGTCTTTTTCCAATTTCAAAATATATTCTCTGGTATAGATTTCGGGATCATTCCATTGAAAATTTCCATTAGGAAGTGGTTGAGACATTGCCCAACCGTACAAGTTATTTGCATCAAAGTACATAAGGAATTCGTTTGTTTTAGTTTCGTCGAATTTATTCATGTACTTATTATTAGAGATGGCATATCGATGGCTACATTGACATAGACCACCTCTGATACCTTTCTTAATGAAATTAAACATATCAATGTCGGTGAAAAGCTCTAGATTAACTTCCATTATCTTCAACATTGCATCCCATGATAAACCAGGAGATGTATAATAATGACATGGATCTAATTCATATATTTTTAAGCAGACCTTACGGAAATTCTCGAATATGTCAGCCAACAAGAGCACATCGCTCTGTAGATACACAAGCATGTAATCTTTTAATGATTTACAATTAAAATGCCTCCATACCTTTAGTGCATATTCATAATCTGCATCTAAACAATCTTTACCCGTTAGTTTATTATAAAATTGGGAAATTGATGGAAGAGAACAATCATCTAAGCGATTCCATGAATTGAGATAATCGTAAGGAAATACCCCTTTCCTAGTCATTAATTTGAATGAGTCATCATTTTTGTAATACCTTTTGCCTATAATAAAATCATCTTCAGATAAATTATTTGCTAACGAATCTATACTCGACTGAAGAAATCGAAATGAATCTAAAAACCTAATTTCAAATGCGTTATTTGCGTCTAAATGCACTCGCTTGGAAAGTGATATATAATTTTCTTTATTTAATGGAATAATTGTTATTTCACCATCAATATTACTTAAACTTTTCACAAAAAGATGATAGTCGTAGCCCGAAAAATTATGTAAAAGTATTGGGAAAAAATTTGGCTTTTGAAAATCTAAATTACACTGTCTATGTGTAGTTCCTCTATATGCACCCGTGAAGTGGCAATGATCTTTTACTCTTATATCTGTCTGACTAAAACTACGATTACATATACAACATATTGAAGCATTATGATGGTTGTAGTTCTCAACATCTGTCAATTGATTCATCGCTTTTGGTTTCTCCATGTACTCCCTATAGAGGTATTTTAAGTCTTCAACCAGCATCTTTACAAATTCATCAGATTAATTTTCTCCTATAAAAATACAAAGGAGACATTGTTTATTTTTTGTTTTTGATAGCATGTAACTAAATGTAATTTCTCACCCAACAAATGTTCTGTGTCTATTTACATTATCATCAAATGAGCACTTAATGAAATACAAAAACGCATAGGGTATGTGTTGTTGTACATTAGTTGTTGACGAAGATTCTGGATTCGGCATGCAATGACTCACAGGTAATAGAATAGACTCAAAGTCGGCATACACAGCAAATGGAACTCGTTGCTTTCGATGGTGTTTAACAAACTTGAGTATTTTGTTTCCTTCATCCGGCATAATCGTTATCAGCTTCCGACATTCACTTTTGTGTTGCAGCAGACGGGATTCATTAGGGAATCGCTGTAAGCACCCATTACAAAGATGCATTCGATTTTTTTTCTTAGTTATTTGTCTTCTCATTAAACGCGACATATGTTTGATGTACACATAATGCGTTAGATCGCTATCAGAACTTTCGCAATACAGCAAGTTAATATGTTTAGTCTTTTCCTCGGTCGTATGATAGTATGGTCCAATTAAATAACATTCATTCTTATCGTTGATTTCATAACCGAACACGTTTACACTGATTGTTGGATTATTCAACTCGAATATATGTATATCTTTGATCGCAAGAGGAAATTGCATATTCCTAAAACAAAGAATTTCACCATTAACTTGTATTATGTCACTAGTTATATCGCGAATTGCATATGATGATGGTCTCTCATGATTATATTTAACTTTGCTATCCAAAGCCGATATAACAGACCATTTGAAACAGTATTCATCGGTGTTTTTCACATTTATACAATCATGTTTGATCAATAACTGTGGTGGTAGATTAAGATAGGTAGAAGCCCGAAGCGGATCGTATTTATTAATATTTATTTCGATTCTCAGGAATGACAATAAAGCCCATCCGCTATCTCTTTCCTGGAATTCCTCTAGTTTAACCTTGATGTCATTGATAGTAGCGTTTAATTTTTCAGATAAATCGCTCTTGGTCTGCATACTTTTAATATCCTGGATCATATCGTCATTTTCCTTTGTATGCTTCACGAACACCGTAAATAATTCCATATTAAATTTAAAAGCATGCAAAACTTCCTCTTCGTTTTCCAACAGCTCGGTAATCAAATACATGTTTTTTTCATATAGGACTTCTACATTCAATATGCTCTCATCATTATTAGAAATGTGAAATGTCTTAATGCGATTTTTGAAAGCGCCTAACCCCAACGCAAATTCACAACTTAAATAAACAAATTAAATAGCGCCAGAACCCCTTCATACCATCGCTTCATACCACCGCTTCATATCATCGCTTCATACCATCGCTTCATACCATCGCTTCATACCAAAAAGCGCTTGAACCGCTTCATACCAACTATTCTAAATACGTCACATGATAACGACCTTGCACGCACACAAAACCACAACACAGATAGCGACTAAATCCCTATACATTTCCCAACCCCAACGCAAATTCACAACTTGAATAATCAAATTACATAGCGCCAGAACACCTTCATACCAAAAAGCACCTCAACCGCTTCATACCAAATCCCTTCATACCATCTCTTCATACCAAACCCCCTCATACCATCACTTCATATCATCGCTTCATACCAAAAAGCACCTCAACCGCTTCATACCAAATCCCTTCATACCATCGCTTCATACCAAAACCCTTCATACCATCATATATCTATTGCTAATACATAGATATGTATATAGTTTATCTGTTCCCCTTAAAATTGAATGCTATGTGTTAGTAGATCTTCGTAGCCTTGCTGCGTAACAATATATACATATCTATTGCTATTCCTATTCTAAATACGTCACATGATAACGACCTTGCACGCACACAACCAGCACGTGACAAAAACCAACTTAAAATAGCGCGAGAACCGCCATACATTTCCTAACCGCAACGCAAATTCACAACTTAAATAAACAAATTACATAGCGCCAGAACACCTTCATACCAAAAAGCGCCTGAATCACTTCATACCAAAACCTTCATATCTATTGCTCCGGCCATAACATACTACATGATAACGACCTTGCACGCACACAAAACCACAACACAGATAGCGCCAGAATCCCCATATATTTCCGCAAAAACAACTTAAATAAACAAATTAAATAGCGCTGTTCGCACTGATTGATTGTTGCTTACAGAACCATTTTAATGTAATGGGTCATTTGTTTATACTATTCCAGTAATATTTATATATATGTGCGTGTGTATGTATGTATGCATATGTATTTGCTAAGAAATATTTATAGATACATAGATATGTAACATATACTGTCAAGAATGAAACAATCACATCCACTTTTTAATATGCGAAAGTATTTCCACGTTGATTCACACACACAACACAGATAGCGACTAAATCCCCATACATTTCCTAACCCCAACGCAAATTCACAACTTAAATAAACAAATTAAATAGCGCCAGAACCCCCATATATTTCCGCAAAATATACATATTTATATATGTAAATCACTACAGATGCCAGCGCGATTCCCTAATGCGTAACAATATGTACATATCCATAGCTAATACATAGATATGTATATAGTTTATCTGCTCCCCTTAAAATTGTATGCTATGTGTTAGTAGATCTTCGTAGCCTTGCGTAACAATATATACATATCTATTGCTATTCCTATTCTAAATACGTCACATGATAACCACCTTGCACGCACACAACCAGCACGTGACAAAAACCAACTTAAAATAGCGCGAGAACCGCCATACATTTCCTAACCGCAACGCAAATTCCCAACTTAAATAAAAAAATTACATAGGGCCAGAACCCCCCATATATTTCCGCAAAAATATACATATTTATATTGTCTTGTAGTAAATACTTCTATACCTATCTCTTTAAGGCGTAAGAATATGTACATATCTATTGCTCCGGCCATAACATACTACATGATAACGCCCTTGCACGCACACAAAACCACAACACAGATAGCGACTAAATCCCCATACATTTCCTAACCCCCACGCAAATTCACATCTACGCCACTGGATGTGATTGATTCACACACACAACACAGATAGCGACTAAATCCCCATACATTTCCTAACCCCTACGCAAATTCACATCTACGCCACTGGATGTGATTGATTCACACACACAACACAGATAGCGACTAAATCCCCATACATTTCCTAACCCCCACGCAAATTCACATCTACGCCACTGGATCTGATTGATTCACAGACACAACACATATAGCGACTAAATCCCCATACATTTCCTAACCCCTACGCAAATTCACATCTACGCCACTGGATGTGATTGATTCACACACACAACACAGATAGCCCCATACATTTCCTAACCCCAACACAGATATCGACTGAATCGCCATACATTTCCTAACCCCCACGCAAATTCACATCTACGCCACTGGATGTGATTGATTCACACACACACAACACAGATAGCGACTAAATCCCCATACATTTCCTAACCCCCACGCAAATTCACAACCTAAATAAACAAATTAAATAGCGCTGTTCGCACTGATTAATTGTTGCTTACAGAACAATTTAATGTATTGGGTCATTTGTTTATACTATTCCAGTAATATTTATAGATATGGGTGTGTGTGTATGTATAAATATGTATTTGAAACGCTAAGAAATATTTACAGACACATAGATATGTAACATATACTGTCGAGAACGAATGAATCACATCCAGTGGCGTACGTTGATCTCGGCGGGGTACCGAGGTACTCGACTCAAAAGCGCTTGAACCGGCTATAACACCCTACTGTCATGGAAATGCGAATGCATTATCGAGGCGACCTTGCGATGTTGAATGCAAACATTGTTCGCGAGCCGAAACCAAGGAACAGGTCACCGACATCCGTCGTTTCCATGTGCTGCCAGAAGATTCGTGGACTGTCGAAAAGGTCGGAAGGAAGCAGCGAGAAGATGCCGATCTGGCAGTCATCATCGACTACCAAGAACGAGGTTTTCGACCAAATTGGCAGCAAGTATCCAGTGAAAGCCCAATCGTGAAAGCTTACTGGGCTCAATGGCAGAGTTTGAAGCTGAAGAACGGTTGCCTCTACCGCAGTTGGGAAAGTGAGGACGGGAACATTGTAAACGATCTGCTGGTAATTCCAAAAGGGCAAATCGACGAGGTCATCCGAGAATACCACGAGGGACCAAGCGGGGGTCATCTTGGTGTTAACAAGACTGTAGAAAAGATCAAGAGACGTTTCTACTGGGTAGGATGTCATGAGTCGGTTACGCGTATCATTCGCAGGTGTGAACAGTGTGCGAAGGCAAAGGGTCCAGTTAGGAAATCTCGAGGAAATATGCAGCAGTACAATGTTGGAGCACCGTTCGAACGTATCGCAATGGACATTGCAGGCCCATTCCCAACGAGCAACGCTGGAAACAAGTACGCGCTAGTGGTGATCGATTACTTCAGCAAGTGGCCTGAGGTGTTTTGCATCTCGAACCAGGAAGCCAAAACCATTTCGGATGCATTCGTGAATAACTGGGTTTCGCGTTATGGAGTACCAATGGAACTGCACTCAGACCAAGGGAGAAACTTCGAGTCGTCGGTGTTCAAAGAACTCTGTGACATGCTAGGTATCAGAAAGACGCCGACAACACCATTACATCCACAATCTGATGGCATGGTCGAAAGGTTCAACCGGACGATGGAGGAATACCTGAGAAAAGTCGTCGTCGGAGATCAGAAGGACTGGGATGAACATCTCCCCCTTTTCCTAATGGCATACCGTTCGGCACAGCACAATTCAACGGCAACAACACCCGCCGAAGCCATTTTTGGAACTGATCTCCGACTTCCATCGGACTTGAAGTTCGGCGTGGTACTACCGACAACTAGCGGCAGGGAGGACTTCGTAACCGAAAAGAAGGAACAGCTGAACTCCATCCATCAATTCATCCGGGAGCGACTGAACTTGGTTAGCGATAAAATGAAGGCGAGATACGATTTGAGGGCGAATACTTCTGGATTTGAGACAGGACAATTGGTATTGCTGTACAACCCACAACGAAAAAAAGGCTTGTGCCCCAAATTGCAATCAGCCTCGGACGGACCATATGAGGTCAAAAAGAAACTCAATGACGTGGTATACCGGATACAGCAGATGGGAAACAGACGGGCGAAGTATAAGATTGTCCACGTAGAGAGGTTAGCGCCATATTATGGAGAAGGATCCAATCGCTTGTTCGAGGACGAACAAGTTTAGGAGGAGGGCAGTGTTGCGGAGATACAAACCGACGGTTGAGTTCGAATTTCGCTGTCGAAGTTCGAAAGCTCTCTGGAAGCGGGGATTGGAATGATGTCAACTTCCAATGGCGTAATGCTAATTGTCAGAGCATTCTAGTGATTTCCGAAGGGGAACTTCCAACGGCGAACATTCGAGAAAGCTGCACCGAGAGATATATAAGCGCGAACACTCGCCCTCGACATACATTCAGTTTGTGGTATTAAACAGCGTGTGACAAGTCGGTGTGATCAAACAGTGTGAAACTAAAAGCTTTCAATAAAGGGTTGTTTGTGTAATAAAGTTTAAAGTGGATAGTATTGGATAATAAATAAAAGTGGTGAAGCTACGCAGATAAGTGATCTGTGGTGAAAGAAATAAAGGTGTGTGTGTTTTTATTCGGATAAAAAGGACATTTGTAGTTTATCGCAATCCAGTGGTGCGAACCCTATTCGGTGCGGGATCGAATAGTTCGTAACAGTATTACTAACTACAGGCCAATTTCTAAAATATCTGTGATTCCCAAACTTTTCGAAAAAATCGTTTATGATAAGGTCTTCTTTATAATTAAGGAACATATTGTTGCGGAGATGCAAGCGGACCGTTAAGTTCGAAAACTCTCTGGAAGCGGGGAATTGGAGTGATGTCAACTTCCAATGGAATTGTCAGAGCGTTCTAGAGATGTCCGATGGGGAACTTCCAACGGCGAACGTTCGAGATGGTGGACCGAGAGCTATATAAGCGCGAACACTCGCCCTCGACATTCATTCAGTTTGTGGTATAAAACAGCGTGTGACAAGTCGGTGTGATCAACCAGAGTGAAAAGAAAAGCTTTCAATAAAGGTTTGTGTATTGTGTAATAAAGTTTAAAGTGGATAGTATTGGATAATAAAGTTTAAAGTGGATAGTATTGGATAATAAAGAAAAGTGGTGAAGCTACACAGATAATTGATCTGTGGTGAAAGAAATAAAAGTGTGTGTGTGTTTTTATTTGGGAAAACGAAGAAAATTGTAGTTTATCGCAATCCAGTGGTGCGAACCCTATTTGGTGTGGGGATTGAATAAATTCGTAACATTTGGTGTCAGAAGTGGGATTGCGAGTAAACGAGTGAAACTTTATTTGAGTTGTGAAGTGAATTATTGCAGAAGTGAGAAAATTTTAAAATTGGAAAAGTTGACAATTGAACAACTGAAAAAAGAGCTGGATGCTCGGGAATCATCCACAGTGGGAAGTAAAGCCAACCTGGTGGAGAGACTGCGATCGGCGTTGCAGGAAGAAGGTGTCGACTGGGAGAGTTATGAATTCGGGGTGGAGAAGCCGTCGACATCCACTGAGCCAGCGTTCGATATGCAGCACATTCTCGCGGCTCTTAATGCTATGAGTCAAAAGATGGAGGAAAATTCCGCGGCCGTAAGTAGAAAGTTGGAGGAAAATTCCGTTGCCGTAAGTAGAAAGTTGGAAGAAAATTCCACTTCCCTGGGCCAGAAGCTGGAGACGTTAGAAGGGATGCTAGAGAACAATCGAGAAAGCCTAAGAAACATCCAGCAGACAGTCAACGATCGATTCCAGGACGTCGAAGAAAGAATCGAGACATTAGAATCGCGGTTCGACAAGAAGGTTCTAGATCTCGAGAATAATCAAGAAAAGAGAATCGAGACACTAGAATCGAGGTTCGACAAGAAGGTTCTAGATCTCGAAAATAACCAGGAAAAGATAATCGAGACCTTGGAATCGAAGTTCAACAAGAAGGTTCTGGAACTCGAGAAAACTGTCCAGAACGTTCAGTGTCAAAGAATCGTTGTACCGACGGCAGCATCGAAATTCACAGCTCCCAACTTTGACGGCACGAGCGCATTTAACATCTTTAAGCTCCAGTTCGAGACAACAGCGGAACGGATTCAATGGGGAGAAGAAGATCGAGTGGCCGCTCTAGTAATTTCGCTTAAAGGCGAAGCAGCTGGTGTTCTACAGACCATCCCGGAGACCCAGAGAAGGAACTACACAGCCATATGGGAAGCTCTTCATCGAAGATACGGCAGTGAGCACATGCAGGAGATGCACAAGCTGGAACTCAAAGGGCGCAAGCAGCGTTTAAACGAGACCATACAACAGTATGCTGCCGACATCGAGAGGCTGTCTCATCTAGCCTACGCGGATGTTCCAGTTGATGTGGTGGAGAAACTAAAAACGGATTCCTTCATCCAAGGGCTAAGGGATCCCGATACGCAAGGAAGCCTGATTCTCCTGCCGAAGACATTTTTCAAGGAGACAGTTGCCAGCGCTCTCGCATGTGAAACATCGCTCTTGATATGCCGACCTTCGATCAAACTACGGCGCATATCTCAAGACCAGGATAGTTCGAGAACAACAACGGCGAGTAGGAGTGGTTCATTCCCGGGTAGATGCTACATCTGCGACCAGCAGGGGCACATTGCGAGGAGCTGCCGTCTGCGGAGAAAGCGTTCCTTCAGCAAATCGCGACGTAATTCCAGAGCAACGACAGTGAGTAGGAGTCGCTCGTTCCCAGGTAGCTGCTATATCTGCGACCAGCAGGGGCACATTGCAAAAGACTGTCGTCTGCGGAGAAAGCGTTCTTCCAGCTAATTGTGGCGTAGTTCCAGAGAAACAACGGTGAGTAGGAGCTGCCCGTTCCCAGGTAGATGCTACATCTGCAACGAGCAGGGGCACATGGCGGGAAATTGTCATCTGAGAAGAAGGCGTTCGAGGTTTGATTCGCGAAAAGGAGAACAAGCGAGAGCACGCGAATATCGGAAGGGAAGCAGCCATAGAAATGCGGATGCATTAACGAGCCGACATCGCGGCGTTGAATGCAAGC
This sequence comes from Eumerus sabulonum, assembly GCA_951905685.1. Taxonomy (NCBI): domain Eukaryota; kingdom Metazoa; phylum Arthropoda; class Insecta; order Diptera; family Syrphidae; genus Eumerus; species Eumerus sabulonum. The sequence goes on from CATOVK010000013.1 coordinate 225,373, forward strand.
ATTGTTCACGTGCGGAAACCAAAGAAGAGGTCACCGATATCCGTCGTTTCCATGTGCTGCCAGAAGATGCTTGGAGTGCCGAGAAGGTTGGAAGAAAGCAGCGAGAGGATGCCGATCTGGCAGTCATCATCGACTACCAAGAACGAGGTTTTCGACCAAGTTGGCAGCAAATATCCAGTGAAAGCCCAATCGTGAAAGCTTACTGGGCTCAATGGCAGAGTTTGAAGTTGAAGAACGGTTGCCTCTACCGCAGTTGGGAGAGTGAGGACGGGAACATTGTAAACGATCTGCTGGTAATACCAAAAGGGCAAATCGACGAGGTCATCCGAGAATACCACGAGGGACCAAGCGGGGGTCATCTTGGTGTTAACAAGACTGTAGAAAAGATCAAGAGACGTTTCTACTGGGTAGGATGCCATGAGTCGGTTACGCGTTTCATTCGCAGGTGTGAACAGTGTGCGAAGGCAAAGGGTCCAGTAAGGAAAACTCGAGGAAATATGCAGCAGTACAATGTTGGAGCACCGTTCGAACGTATCGCAATGGACATTGCAGGCCCATTCCCAACGAGCAACGCTGGAAACAAGTACGCGCTAGTGGTGATCGATTACTTCAGCAAGTGGCCTGAGGTGTTTTGCATCCCGAACCAGGAAGCCAAAACCATTTCGGATGCATTCGTGAATAACTGGGTTTCGCGTTATGGAGTACCAATGGAACTACACTCAGACCAAGGGAGAAACTTCGAGTCGTCGGTGTTCAAGGAACTCTGTGACATGCTAGGTATCAGAAAGACGCGGACAACACCATTACATCCACAATCTGATGGCATGGTCAAAAGGTTCAACCGGACGATGGAGGAATACCTGAGAAAAGTCGTCGTCGGAGATCAGAAGGACTGGGATGAACATCTTCCCCTTTTCCTAATGGCATACCGTTCGGCACAGCACAATTCAACGGCAACAACACCCGCCGAAGCCATTTTTGGAACTGATCTCCGACTTCCATCGGACTTGAAGTTCGGCGTGGTACTACCGACAACTAGCGGCAGGGAAGACTTCGTAACCGAAAAGAAAGAACAGCTGTACTCTATCCACCAGTTCATCCGGGAGCGACTGAATTTGGTCAGCGATAAAATGAAGGCGCGATACGACTTGAGGGCGAATACTTCTGGATTCGAGACCGGACAATTGGTATTGCTGTACAACCCACAACGGAAAAAAGGCTTGTGCCCCAAATTGCAATCAGCCTGGGACGGACCATATGAGGTCATCAAGAAACTCAATGACGTGGTATACCGGATACAGCAGATGGGAAACAGACGGGCGAAGTATAAAATTGTCCACGTAGAGAGGTTAGCACCATATTACGGAGAAGGGTCCAATCGCTTGTTCGACGACGAACAAGTTTAGGAGGAGGGCAGTGTTGCGGAGATGCAAGCGGACCGTTAAGTTCGAAAACTCTCTGGAAGCGGGGAATTGGAATGATGTCAACTTCCAATGGAATTGTCAGAGCGTTCTAGAGATGTCCGATGGGGAACTTCCAACGGCGAACGTTCGAGATGGTGGACCGAGAGCTATATAAGCGCGAACACTCGCCCTCGACATTCATTCAGTTTGTGGTATAAAACAGCGTGTGACAAGTCGGTGTGATCAACCAGAGTGAAAAGAAAAGCTTTCAATAAAGGTTTGTGTATTGTGTAATAAAGTTTAAAGTGGATAGTATTGGATAATAAAGTTTAAAGTGGATAGTATTGGATAATAAAGAAAAGTGGTGAAGCACACAGATAATTGATCTGCGGTGAAAGAAATAAAAGTGTGTGTGTGTTTTTATTTGGGAAAACGAAGAAAATTGTAGTTTATCGCAATCCAGTGGTGCGAACCCTATTTGGTGTGGGGATTGAATAACAATCCCCATATTCGTAACAATATTGTTACGAATTTATTCAATACCCACACCAAATAGGGTTCGCACCACTGGATTGCGATAAACTACAATTGTCCTTTTTATTTAAATTGAAACACACACACTTTTCTTTGTTTCACCACAGATCAATTATCTGTGTAGCTTCACCACATTTCTTTATTATCCAATACTATCCACTTTAAACTTCTTTATGTCCAAAGAAGATTCTTCGGCCGCGGCCATTCCCTAACCGCTGAGATTTTCTCTTCATCTGTATGGACTCCTTCTGCAGTCACCACGTGTCCCAAGTACTTCACCTTGTTCTGGTAGAGCGAACATTTCTTCGGGCTCAATTTCAATCCGGCTGCTTGAATACGTTCCAGTACCTCTTCAAGCTTCTTAAGGTGATCGTCGAAATCCTTGCCCATGACAATTATGTCATCCAGATAGACAAGGCAAGTCCTCCAGTGAAGTCCTCTTAGTACCCGGTTCATAAGTCTTTCGAAGGTGGCTGGCGCATTGCAAAGACCGAAGGGCATCACAGAGAATTGCCACAACTCTCCGCCGGCGGTGAACGCGGTCTTTCCAGTATCCACTTTGCAAGTCCAGCGTCGAGAACCACTTTGCACCAGATAGTGTGTCCAGGGTGCCGTCGATTCTTGGTAAAGGATAGCTGTCCTTTTTCGTGACGTCGTTCAGCTTCCTATAGTCCACGCAGAATCGGGTGCTTCCATCCCACTTCTGACACCAAACGTTACGAATTTATTCAATACCCACACCAAATAGGGTTCGCACCACTGGATTGCGATAAACTACAATTGTCCATTTTATTTAAATTGAAACACACACACTTTTCTTTGTTTCACCACAGATCAATTATCTGTGTAGCTTCACCACTTTTCTTTATTATCCAATACTATCCACTTTAAACTTTATTATCCAATACTATCCACTTTAAACTTTATTACACAATACACAAACCTTTATTGAAAGCTTTTCTTTTCACCTTGGTTGATCACACCGACGTGATTAACCAGTGTGAAAAGAAAAGCTTTCAAATAAAGGTTTGTGTATTCTGTAATAAAGTATAAAGTGGATTGTATTGGATAATAAAGAAAAGTGGTGAAGCTGTACAGATAGTTGATCTGTGGTGAAACCAGGAAAGTGTGTGTGTGTTTTATTTTGGATATAAGGACAATTGTAGTTTATCGCAATCCAGTGGTGCGAACCCTATTTGGTGTGGGGATCGAATAATTCGTAACATTTGGTGTCAGAAGTGGGATTGCGAGTAAACGAGTGAATTTTTATTTGAGTTGTGAAATGAATCATTGCAAAAGTGAGAAGATGGTAAAATTGGAAAAGTTGACAATTGAACAACTGAAAAGAGAGCTGGATGCTCGGGAATTATCCACAGTGGGAAGTAAAGCCAACCTGGTGGAGAGACTGCGATCAGCGTTGCAGGAAGAAGGTTTCGACTGGGAGAATCACGAGTTCGGGGTGGAGAAGCCGTCGACATCCAGTGAACCAGCATTCGATATGCAGCGAATTCTCGCAGCTATGAATGCTATGAGTGCTTCCATATCCCAGAAATTAGATCAAAAGCTGGAGGAAAATTCCATCTCCCTGAGCCAGAAATTAGATCAAAAACTGGAGGAAAATTCCGTTGCCGTAAGTAGAAAGTTGGAGGAAAATTCCACTTCCATAGGGCAGAAACTAGAGAGGCTGGAGACATTAGAAGAGATGCTAGAGAACAATCGAGAAAGCTTGAGAGACATCCAGCAAGCTGTCAACGATCGATTCCAAGACGTCGAAGAGAAAATCGAGACACTGGACAAGAAGGTTCTCGATCTGGAAAGTAACCAGGAAAAGGTAATCGAGACACTAGAATCGAGGTTCGACAGGAAGGTTCTAGATCTCGAAAGCAATCGAGAAAAGATAATCGAGACACTGGGATCGAGGTTCGACAAGAAGGTTCTGGAACTCGAGAAAACTGTCCAGAACGTTCAGCATCAAGGAATCGTTGTACCCACTGCAGCATCGAAATTCACAGCTCCCAACTTCGACGTAACGAGTGCGTTTAACATATTATTTAAATTTCAATTCAATCTTGCCTACGCGGATGTTCCAGTTGATGTGGTGGAGAAACTGAAAACGGATTCTTTCATCCAAGGGCTAAGGGACCCCGACACGCAACGAAGCTTGATTCTCCTGCCGAAGACATCTTTCAAGGAGACAGTTGCCAGCGCTCTCGCATGTGAAACATCGCTCTTGATATGCCGACCTTCCATCAAATTACGACGCATATCTCAAGACCAGGATAGTTCCAGAACAACAACAGCGAGGAGGAGTGGTTCTTTCCCGGGTAGATGCTACATCTGCGACCAGCAGGGGCACATTGCGAGGAACTGCCGTCTGCGGAGAAAGCGTTCCTTCAGCAAATTGCGACGTAATTCCAGAGCAACGACAGTGAGTAGGAGTCACTCGTTCCCAGGTAGCTGCTATATCTGCCACCAGCAGGGGCACATTGCAAAAGACTGTCGTCTGCGGAGAAAGCGTTCTTCCAGCAAATTGTGGCGTTGTTCCAGAGAAACAACGGTGAGTAGGAGCTGCCCGTTCCCAGGTAGATGCTACATCTGCAACGAGCAGGGGCACATGGCGAGAAATTTTCATCTGAGAAGAAGGCGTTCGAGGTTTGATTCGCGAAAAGGAGAACAAGCGAGAGCACGCGAATACCGGAAGGGAAGCAGCCATAGAAATGCGGATGCATTAACGAGCCGAACTAGCGGCGTTGAATGCGAGCATTGTCCACGTGCGGAGACCAGGGAACAGGTCACCGACATCCGTTGTTTCCAAGTGCTGCCAGAAGATTCCTGGACTGCCGAGAAGGTCGGAAGGAAGCAGCGAGAAGGTGCCGATCTGGCAGTCATCATCGACTACCAAGAACGAGGTTTTCGACCAACTTGGCAGCAAATATCCAGTGAAAGCCCAATCGTGAAAGCTTACTGGGCTCAATGGCAGAGTTTGAAGCTGAAGAACGGTTGCCTCTACCGCAGTTGGGAAAGTGAGGACGGAAACATTGTAAACGATCTGCTGGTAATTCCAAAAGGACAAATCGACGAGGTCATCCGAGAATACCACGAGGGACCAAGCGGGGGTCGTCTTGGTGTTAACAAGACTGTAGAAAAGATCAAGAGACGTTTCTACTGGGTAGGATGCCATGAGTCGGTTACGCGTTTTATTCGCAGGTGTGAACAGTGTGCGAAGGCAAAGGGTCCAGTAAGGAAAACTCGAGGAAATATGCAGCAGTACAATGTTGGAGCACCGTTCGAACGTATCGCAATGGACATTGCAGGCCCATTCCCAACGAGCAACGCTGGAAACAAGTACGCACTAGTGGTGATCGATTACTTCAGCAAGTGGCCTGAGGTGTTTTGCATCCCGAACCAGGAAGCCAAAACAGTTTTGGATGCATTCGTGAATAACTGGGTCTCGCGTTATGGAGTACCAATGGAACTGCACTCAGACCAAGGGAGAAACTTCGAGTCGTCGGTGTTCAAAGAACTCTGTGACATGCTAGGTATCAGAAAGACGCCGACAACACCATTACATCCACAATCTGATGGCATGGTCGAAAGGTTCAACCGGACGATGGAGGAATACCTGAGAAAAGTCGTCGTCGGAGATCAGAAGGACTGGGATGAACATCTTCCCCTTTTCTTAATGGCATACCGTTCGGCACAGCACAATTCAACGGCAACAACACCCGCCGAAGCCATTTTTCTAACTGATCTCCGACTTCCATCGGACTTGAAGTTCGGCGTGGTACTACCGACAACTAGCGGCAGGGAAGACTTCGTAACCGAAAAGAAAGAACAGCTGAACTCTATCCATCAGTTCATCCGGGAGCGACTGAACTTGGTCAGCGATAAAATGAAGGCGCGATACGACTTGAGGGCGAATACTTCTGGATTCGAGACCGGACAATTGGTATTGCTGTACAACCCACAACGAAAAAAAGGCTTGTGCCCCAAATTGCAATCAGCCTGGGACGGACCATATGAGGTCATCAAGAAACTCAATGACGTGGTATACCGGATACAGCAGATGGGAAACAGACGGGCGAAGTATAAAATTGTCCACGTAGAGAGGTTAGCACCATATTACGGAGAAGGATCCAATCGCTTGTTCGAGGACGAACAAGTTTAGGAGGAGGGCAGTGTTGCGAAGATGCAAACGGACGGTTAAGTTCGAATTTCGCTGTCGAAGTTCGAAAACTCTCTGGAAGCGGGGGATTGGAATGATGTCAACTTCCAATGGAATTGTCAGAGCGTTCTAGAGATTTCCGATGGGTAACTTCCAGCGGCGAACGTTCGAGATGGTGGACCGAGAGCTATATAAGCGCGAACACTCGCCCTCGACATTCATTCAGTTTGTGGTATTACACAGCGTGTGACAAGTCGGTGTGATCAACCAGTGTGAAAAGAAAAGCTTTCAATAAAGGTTTGTATATTGTGTAATAAAGTCTAAAGTGGATTGTATTGGATAATAAAGAAAAGCGGTGAAGCTGTACAGATAGTTGATCTGTGGTGAAACCAAGAAAGTGTGTGTGTGTTTTATTTTGGATAAAAGGACAATTGTAGTTTAACGCAATCCAGTGGTGCGAACCCTATTTGGTGTGGGGATCGAATAATTCGCAACAATATGTCAGTTTTCCAACATGGAAAACTGATATAAACAGGAAAATCCACCACCACAAACTTGTGTCTCGTGACCAACAGTATAATCAACGGGTTCGAAGATTACTTTCAAACTGATATAATCTTCACTGATTTTGCCAAAGCTTTTGACAGAGTTAATCACAAGGTTCTTCTGTATAAGCTAGCTTGTTTTGGATTCCATTCCTCCGTTCTCAATTGGTTGGAATCATATCTTACCAATCGGACTCAAACTGTCAAAATTAGTGATTGCTTTTCTAATACCATCCCGGTGCCTTCTGGCGTTCCACAGGGAAGCCATCTTGGACCTCTGCCTTTCCTGTTATTTATCAATGATATACCTGGGATATTTAAATTATCGGAATGTTTTCGATAATTGATGATTGAATGATTCGAAACTCTTTCGCAGGGTGGTCTCGAAATATGACTGCTTTGTTCTCCAGCATGATTTAAATCTCCTTGCTCAATGGTGTGAAACCAACTATCTACATTTAAATGCTTCGAAATGTCAATTTCTCTCCTGTAGTAGGCGAATGACAGTCATAGATTTCAACTATTGCATCAATAATATAGGCCTTGAAAGAGTTTACAAAAAAAAAAGGACCTTGGCGTTATCTTGGACTGCAAACTTACATTTCTGCCGCACATAGATTACATTGTGAACAAAGCTAATTCTATGCTGGGTTTCATCAAAAGGAATACTAGAGAACTATCGGATCCTTACGCGCTAAAAACTCTCTATGTATCACTCATAAGATCAGTGCTCGATATGGAACTAGCAAACCATGTCCGGACTTGCATGCACACTCGCACCGATATGGAACTAGCAAACCATGTCCATGTCCGGACCTGCATGCATACTCGCACCGATATGGAACTAGCAAAAATATGGGAACTAGTAACATGATGAGACAGAGACCATGCCTCTCTACTCGACTCCAAAGAAAAAGCGTTCGTCCGCGAACTGTTCGAAAACGTGATGTCCGATTGTAATGCAATTTTGCACACTGACATATCTTAGCATTGCGCAGGTACATTGATTGTGGATACGGACAAATTTTACGTCGGTCACGAACCATACTTACATGGCTGTACTCATATATTATGACATTGCTGGCTTCATTTCATTTTCATTTTAAATTCATTTTATTTTCAAAAATCTTATAACTATCTTACATGCTAGGCAAAATGAGTAAAACTAGCTTACATTATAACTAACATTAATGTCTTACTGACCCTAAGCGGGCACTCTAAAACAAACAATATACATATACTTAATCTATGTCTTTCGACAACTTAATATCTACAGTAAATTGATTACTTTATTTATTAATTGTGCCAAGAAAATAGTTATAAAAACTTAGCGTACGATCAAGTTTTAACGGGTATATATAAAACTTAAATCTAACTAAAACTAGCTAATTCTAACTTAATCTATCTTAACTAAAATGCATGTACAAACATTATATACTTCACATATATTAAATGTATATACATCTTTTTTTTCAATTTTTTTTTTTTTTTTTTTTTTGTATGTTTTATTAAAAAAACTGCCCAACACTTAAACACTTAAACACTTATAAAATACCTTAGCCTACCCTAACCTACCCTACCCTATCGGTGTCCGCCAATGGCGTTCGGCGAACCTGCCTTGAAGAGGCTATATTAAAAAATTCCACGACGGAGTCCGTTAGCCACCAAAAGCGTTGATGCTGTCGGACAACGTCTTCTCTATCTCGGCGAGAAACCGATCTACTGAACCTGAGGCGCTCGGGCTCACAGTGCACGACGTCAGGTTCGTAAAGGAGCCGCCGTTCCACAGAATTACGGGCCACATGGAAGATTAGCGGTACCGCCAATCTATCCTGGATCAGCCCACAATTATCAAAATAAAGAAATGCTTCCGGAGGCACAAAGCCGTTCAGACGCACTTTTTCATAATACATAAGATTGGGGTAGTAAGCCCCAGAGATCAGGTTATTGGTCGAAGTCATTGCCCTTGCGATGTGACCTCGAATCAGTTTGATCAGAAAGTTATCTATCCGTAAAATTCCTGCCCTGTCGTATAGGACCCCGTTGGGATAGAACTTTCTGTACTCAGACTCTGGTGTTCTGTGTAATCCAAGACAAGTCCTCAGACATTGTCTCTCAAACACCCGAATCCTTTCCATTAAGCTTGCGCTCACATTAAACCAGACGGGACATCCATAGGCAATCATAGGCCTGATTAAGGCCATGTAGCAGATTACCTTCACCCTAGAATCAAGTTGGCTGCAGTGAAACAGCCATCTTGTCAGGGCGAAAGCGCCCCGGGCTCTTTCCAGAGCAGCATCTACATTTTTGTTAAAATACAGATACTGATCCAGCCAGATCCCGAGGTACCTGACTACACTTTTACTCGCCAGTGGACGCCCGTCCGGTCCGATGATTGCGAATTTTCGCCAATGTTTTCTAGTGTCCCTGGAGGCCCTAGACAGAGGCGTTCTGAATAAAATAGTCTCTGATTTCTGGAAGTTGATTTTCAACTTCCAGTCATCACAGAACTGCTGAATTTTATCGAAGTCACGTTGCAATAAAATGCCAATAACCTCGACCGTTGGACCTGATCTGTACGCAACCAAGTCATCTGCATACGCTATTGAATGGTGAAGAGAAACTATCAGATCACTGATATAAATGCTGAAAAGGATCGGCGAATTTACCGTACCCTGTTGCAATCCGTTTTTAATTTCAAATGTATTGTGAACCATGCTTAAATATATAAACGCACACAGCAAACAAAACTTAACGAGTACATGTATACAAACACAAATACCTTACTAATATATTGCATATAAGAAGTTGTATAAAAGCACAAGAATATATGAAATAAATCTCCTTCTTGTCTGAACCGCGGTTTGTAAAGTTTCTTTATAATTCCTAACAAAGGTTATGGGCCCAGACCCTAGTGCGCGGAAATGAGTTCGGGTTTATATCAAATTGAAAAATTAGACGACGAAAATTACGATAGTTGGAAGGTGCAGATGCGGTCAATCCTAGTCCACAGTGAACTATGGATGTTTGTGTCCGGTGAGGTTCCCGAGCCCGCTACCGATGCTGTGGAGGATGTGGCGCAGTGGCAGATAAAGGATGGCAAAGCTCTAGCAGCGATAACCCTATCAATAAAAAGTTCGCAAGTATTACATATTAAAAATTGCAGGACGTCAAAATCTGCATGGAAAAGGTTAGAGGAAGTGCATGCACCTCAGGGCCCCGCGCGGAAAGTCACTCTCTTCAAACAGTTGTTGAATTTGAAAATGGTAGAAAATTCATCCATGGTTTATCATCTTAATAATTTTTTCGAGTTGTTTGAAAAGTTAAAAGAAGTAGATATAAAAATGCAGGATGAATTAATAACAATAATTCTACTGTCGAGCTTACCAAAAAGCTTTGAGAATTTTGTTGTTGCAATAGAATCGAGAGATGATTTACCTACTCCGCATATTCTTAAAACAAAACTCATAGAAGAAGGACGGCGACGAGAAGGAGAATCGAAATCAACAGGTGGCGAAGGGGGGGAATCATCGTTTTTTTCAAAGCAAACCAAGAATATTCAATCGCAGAAGAAGGTTAAATGCTATAAATGTCAAAAAAAGGGACATTATGCATCGTCATGTCGATCTTCGTCCAGTTCTTCAAAATCCACAGCACACTTTGCTGCTTTTAATGCAGTAAATAACACATACACTCATACATGTCTCACAAGAAATACATGGGTTCTTGATAGCGGCACCACGAGTCACATGTGTTGTGACAGAACTATGTTTGTCACTTTCACTCCGCATATTGAGACAATAGAGTTAGCGGCAAATCACAAAATACAATCGGAAGGAATTGGAGACGTTTTAATTGCAACAGAAACGGTACAGTTGACTTTACATAGAGTGTTATTCGTTCCGTTGCTTGAAACAAATTTTATTTCAATCAGTAAAGTAGCCGAGAACGGACATAAAGTGGTATTCGACAATAATTTCGCGGTAATCAAATCGAGAAATGGCAAAATAATAATGAGAGCCATGAAGTGCGGGAATCTTTTTACATTTGTGAAGAAACATTCGCTTTATTTACGGACGAGTGAGAATAATTTAGAGCGATGGCATCAGAGATTCGGCCACCTCAATGAAAAAGATTTACTAATAATCTATAGACATAATATGGTGCACGGACTGAACTTAGAAAAGAGTGAAAAAACCCTAAATTGTGAAATCTGTTTAAAAGCAAAAATGTGTACTTTACCGTTTCCAGTCAGCATGAATCGAAGCAGTGGAATACTCGAGCTTATACACAGTGACATTTGTGGACCGATGAGAGTGTCTACCCCGGGCGGGTATCGGTATTTCTGTCTTTTCATCGATGATTATAGCAGGAAAACGTTTGTTTACTTGTTGAAGGCCAAAAGTGAAATTTTTAATGTTTTTAAAAACTTTAAAGCACGTGTAGAACGTGAAACTTCCAAGAAAATTAAAAGGCTTCGAACTGATAACGGCTGTGAATACCTTAGTAAATCTTTTTCAGATTTCCTGCAGTCTGAAGGTATTCAGCGTCAACTTACCGCAGGATACACACCCCAGCAAAACGGTATTGCAGAACGGGCGAATAGGACGGTGGTGGAAATGGCAAGGTGCATGCTCATAAGTGCTGGGCTCCCCGAGATGTTGTGGGGAGAGGCAGTAAAGGCTGCAGTGTATATTCGGAACCGTGCATGTACCAGGGCGCTCGATAAGATGACCCCATACGAGGCTTGGAATGGCAAGAGACCTTCAGTGGAGCATCTTCGAATTTTCGGCTCAAAAGCTGTTATGCTTGACAAAAGACCCGGTAAGTCAAAATTCAGTGCCAAAGGTATTCCTTGTTTTATGGTAGGATATGCGATGGAGTCTAAGGCCTACCGGTTATATGAACCTAGATCGAAACGAATTTTCCAGAGCCGTGACGTCAAATTCTTAGAGAATGTAGGAGAAACTTCATCGTTCAGCGATTACGACATATTTGGTTTTGACGAGTCAGAAGTTGATCTTGCTGCTATAGGCGAGAAGGAAGAGATCGCAAACATAAGTGAGAACCAGAATGTTGCTGCTTCCGTAAAAAGTGCTGGCGAAGATGATGAGTCAGGTGTTGATGAAAAAGCGATAGGTGGTTGCGAGCTATATGATAATGGTAGGGACACAAAATCTACAGGTGACCATGTTATTGATAAGGTGGTTCTCAAAAACCGTATACCTTACTCACTTCGCTCACGTCAACGGATAAATATGCATAAGAATGAGACAAATCATAGTTTGCATAATCCATTAACAGTTGACGAAGCGCTGGGCAGAAGTGATGGCGAAAGGTGGTTGAAAGCCATGCAAAGCGAGTATGACTCACTTTTAGCAAATGATACCTGGGACCTGGTAGATTTGCCAGAAAACCGCCAAATTATAGGAGCAAAATGGGTATTTAACATCAAGAGAGATAGACTGGGACAAGTGGATCGCTATAAATGTCGTTTAGTCGCGAAAGGTTGCAGTCAGAAATTCGGACTTGACTATACTGACACTTTCTCTCCTGTGGTCCGTTTCTCATCGCTGAGATTGATACTAGCTCTAGCTGCTACATTCAACCTTGAGGTTCATCAAATGGATGTCACAACAGCCTACCTAAATGGTGACCTGAAGGAAGATGTATATATGAGTCAACCAGAACACTTTGTTGTCAAGGGCAGTGAGGAAAAAGTGTGCAAGTTGAAGAAGGCGTTGTATGGGCTAAAGCAGGCTGGTCGAGAATGGAATTCAAAGCTGGACAGAACGTTGAAGGCGATAGGTTTCAAGCAATGTAACGCTGACTCGTGTGTTTACGTATCTCACAAAAACGGCGAAGTAAATATTATCGCGGTCTATGTCGATGATATCCTGTTAGCATGCTCAAATAGAAAGATGCTGTTGACTATCAAGGAAAGCATAAGCAGGAATTTTGAAGTTGTCGATAAGGGACCTGTTGACTTCTTTCTCGGGATGGAAATAAATAAAACAAACAGTGGATGCATAACTATATCACACCAACAGTTTATACGCAATCTTGTAGAGAAGCAAGGTATGGTTCATACCCGGACGTGTAGTACTCCATTGGACCCAGGACAGAAGTTTTTAAAATGTGGAGGCTGTCCTGATTGTGGAAAAGTTGAAAAGAAAGCCTATCAATCTTTTATTGGGTCTTTATTATATTTGGGCATGTCAACACGACCCGACATTCTTCATTCGGTGAATAAACTGTCGCAGTTTAACGTAAATCCACATCCTGAACACCTTGCTGGTGCAAAACATATTTTAAGGTACTTAAATCACACACAAAATTTTAAACTTATTTACAGAAAAACAGAAGGAAAGCTAAATGGGTTCGTTGATGCTGATTGGGCGGGCAATGGTGTTGACAGAAAGTCTTATACAGGCTATACGTTTTTCATCGGTGATCAAAACGCTGCAATTTCCTGGGAATCGAAAAAACAAAATTCTGTAGCGCTAAGCAGCACTGAGGCCGAGTATATGGCTTTGTCAGCGGCATCCAGAGAGGCAGTTTACTTGCGCGGTTTCATCACAGAGCTTGGCTTCCAGGAACTAGTTAGCGAACCAACTATAATACGGGGAGATAACCTGAGTGCGCAGGCACTTGTCAAAAATCCAGTTTATCACAGTCGTAGTAAGCACATTGACATACGTTTCCATTTTGTACGCGAGACTTATGACAAAAAATGTATTGAATTAAGTTATACCCCTTCAAGTGAAATGATATCCGATGTACTTACGAAAAATTTATCTAAAAAGCAACATGCTAAATTTACAGAATTACTTGGATTAAGAGAATAATTTTGGATCATTGTATTTTCATTACTTACGCATTTTTTTTATTTGGATTATTGTACTAGTTAGTTTTGAGGGGAAGTATTGTGAACCATGCTTAAATATATAAACGCACACAGCAAACAAAACTTAACGAGTACATGTATACAAACACAAATACCTTACTAATATATTGCATATAAGAAGTTGTATAAAAGCACAAGAATATATGAAATAAATCTCCTTCTTGTCTGAACCGCGGTTTGTAAAGTTTCTTTATAATTCCTAACAAAATGTTTGAGCAGAAGTTACGTTGGCAATTTTCACAACGAACTTTCTACTCGTTAACATATCATGAATTATATATAGCAATGGTTTACTTATGCCCAACCGTTTGAGCTTGTAATAGAGTCCTTCTAACCATACGGTGTCGAAGGCTTTTTCCAAGTCAACCAGGCAGGCACCCGTGCATTGGTTCTTGCATTTATTCCATTGGATATCCGAGACGAGTTTCGACGCGGCATGTATGGTATCATGCCCCGCCCTGAAACCGAATTGGTTATCCGGAATGATATTTTTATCCTCAGCCCATTTGGACAGGGCTCTATGGATTACCTTCTCGAAAACCTTGCTGATACTCGGAAGGAGACTTATCGACCGGAGATTTGCCGGATTAGAGGAGTCTTTGCCCCTCTTAGGGATTGGCTGGACCACCGCCGTTTTCCAATGCACCGGAAAATATGCATTATTCAGTGCATTGTTGAACAGGATGGTGTACCTCTCTATAGCCAATGGTGGAAGATGCCTGAGCACAACATTGGATATACCATCAGTGCCCGCGGATTTTTTATTTTTTAATGACATGAAGATCAACTGGAGATCCTCCGTCGAAATGAACAGTGTTTCAGCACCTTCATTGGCGATGGCATTGTTTGCCGTAGAGTCGTCATTGAACCTGGCGAAACCATGGTTCTCGATTCGCCAATGTTCTATATCATTTCGAAGGTAGAAGTGATGAAGCAGGGCTCTATTTTCCAGGTCGTGGTTCGGGCGAATGCTTTCATTCACCTTATACACATCCTGGAAGACAGCCCCCACTGTCGCCACTTTCTCCTGAGGATCCTCAATCACAAAAAAGTCGTCATCTAGGACGGCGCTCTCTGGATCGATGTTGACTGTACGTAGTAAACGTTCGTTATCTGACGATCTCGGAAGCTTTAGATCCCGAATGTCATTCTGATCTTTTCTCCGGAATATTTTATTTATCTGCGGGAACATATTCGCGCTGTTGGATTTTACAGCGCGAATTTTGTTGCTCCAGTGCAGACTTATGGCTATTTTATAATTTTCTTTAATTAACTGTCGGAGATTTTTAATCAGTGATTTCAGGGTCCTGACCTCCGAGTTTTGTCTGTCGGTAAACCGCCTGTACAAGAGTTTGAGT